>CAOKZL010000591.1:600000-992388 GCA_948472985.1 Iguana delicatissima
ATTTTCAGCAGCAGCATCCACAATGAATTATGGAAATGAACTTTGCATATGGCTGCTTTTGGAAAAACCAGCTGGAAAGTCTAGTTGGTTGAAAATTCAGCATTATGATGATTCATATTAGTTTAATCTACTTTTATTTTCAGAACTGGGCTTGATTCAGTATGTTGTTATTGTACCAGTTTATTTCTTTGTTATTAACCTGTAAAGTCCTTACATTTGTTCAGAGTATTTGAAGGACTGTGTTGATCAGCATGATTTTGTCTCAAAGCTTAAGACTAATTTTTTGAAGGTGAATTTCTTCTCCCTAATTCAGTGTTTTTAAACAAGTTCTAAAAGTCATTATTTAAATTATTAAACAGCAATATTAACTGAATGAGTAACAATTAATATTCCATGTCATTCTTACTTTTGGTGAATAGTTTGTGAAGGTTGGCAACTCTGGGTCATTTTTAATATTTTTAATTGATTTTTAACGATCGAAAACTGACCTGTTATTAACATGTTCACTAAAGGTTTATTAACAATCATTGTGATGTATTGATGATATAATTTTCATTGAAATAATTAATATGAGTGAATTCATTCTCAAATTAGCTTGCAACAATATTTTCATGCTGTATTCTGCCTCAGCACTTAGATCATCATCAGAGACAAAACACATCCCATGCTTTATATGGGAGAGGTGTTCATACAAAAGAGAGTTTTATAGTGCTTGCTTCCAGATTAGGAAGCTGTCCTCTGCCTTGCCACTTGGTTCCCCCTCCACTGTCTTTTGGCATTCCGGTAGAGTGTCAAGAAAAATCTCTTAATTCAGTGGGTCTTGGGTATCATAGGAATTTAAACTGTAGGACAGTAGTGGCTTGTGAATCCCATGTCCGTGGAGTGGTGAATATGTGTGGAGCTGTTTAAAGGAGTTATCCAAGATGATTAGCTCTATCTCCAAATAGGTTCCACACTTTGGATAGTTTAATGTTTAAACTAAAATCCAAAGTGGATTTGTCATTGTTGGGGCCATCAGCCACTGCCATGGTAATGCTACACCTAATTTGCTGGGAATACACTGTTCTGAATTACCGAAAATTATATCTGAGCAGACATGCATAGCATTGTGCTATGCATACATTAAATTAATCAACTTAATACTTTTGGTGTCATATTTTCTTAGGTTTTCAACTATAACTTTAATGTTGCCATGGTTAAATTTTCAGTTAAAAAGCAATTGACAGTCATCAGTTCGAAAGAATTTGGAAAATACTTACCTGCATTTGTGCAGCAAATGTTATGCAGGGGAGGGTAAGCTTTTGATGGTCTCTGTGGAGTGAAACCAGAGGGAAATGTTTGATTGGCACTAAGCACCAGATCAAGGCAGTGATAGGGCAAATGAGACAGCAATCAGTCTGCCCCCTACACATGCTATTTATCTTTCAGTGTTGACCCCCCCCCCCAATGCAGAGTGAGTTAATCTAGTCACTTCAGGGCTGGATAGGAATCCCCTCCTTTCCTCAGGGTTTTTTTTTTTCACCTATCCTATATTGTGTTTGACTGAACTGGTAAAATTGGTTCCATGTGGTGTTGTTAAATAGGTTGTCTTCTGGCAGGTAATGGGGGAGAGTAAGAACTCAGTGATCATTCCTTTGGTGAAGGATCAGGCTCTGGAACCCCCTTATAGGGCCTATGTCCAAGGAACTTGGTAAAGGAGATTACTCTTGAGGTTAACCTGCGAATAAGGCTCTCATTTTAAGAGCCCTGCAGTTTGGGTGGGAGTCCCTGGTTACATTCCAAGATGCTGGACTGAGAAGCAACCAAAGCAATTTGGTTTCCCCCGGGGGTGAGGTGTTATCACCCATGGGTAGGCTGAGTAAGTTGTCACATTGTCATCCCTGGCATCAGTTGGAACTATATTAGGTTGCTCACCGTCCCCACTCCCCGCTTGTATCTTCCAGGCCAACACAATTTTAAATAGGACAAGTCAAAATAATATGACCCTCAGTTAACCCAACTTTGTGTCTATTTATTTCATGGTTGAACATCAAATATGATCGAATCTTTGAACAATAGATACATACATAAAACTTAGGGGAGCATTTTGCATGGTATTCATAAGCTGCTGCCTTTCCAAAACAACACAACCTACCAAAAGCTGTGTATCATAAATGTTCTGATCATGTTTTTTCTCCACCAAAACAGTGGCAATTCTAGTCATCTGGTGGAATCAATTCAGCCTAGTCCTTAGCAAATAAAGGATTTTTTAAAAGCAGTTTCTATCAACTGTTCCAGAGCCAGCGTGGTGTAGTGGTCTGAGCATTGGACTACAGACCTTGAAGAGCAGGATTCGATTACATGCTCAGCCATAGAAACCTACTAAGTGACCTTGAGCAGGTCCTACACTCTCAGCCCCAGAAAAGCCTGTGATAGGTTTGCCTTGGGGTTGCTGTATGTTGGAAATGATTTGAAAGCACGCAAAAACAATTAGCTATTCCACTGTTTACCGATAGCTTTTAAATAATCAAATGGTCTTCAAAATGGAATTTTAATTTATTAAATACATATATACATACATTTATGCATTTTTAAAAAGAAAGGGCTCTTGGTAATTACAGGTAACATTAGCCAGAGGAAGCATGAAGAGTCTCAAAATTCAGGATGAAGGGAAAGATTCTTCTAGAATACTAAATATAGGATCTATCTCAGATGGGAATCTTTTTCTTCTCTGTCCACAGCAGATTGTTAAGAATGAACACAAAAGTGTACCATAGCTAAACTTCAGATAAATATGAAACATGAATATGTCATAAGCAAGAACATCTGATCTGTGAGCATTTGTTTCTGCCAATGCATATGTGCCATCTGTGAGCTCTTTGCTCTTGTCCTAAAAGTGAATATTAAAATGCATGGCAGACAGTACAATTCAAAATGGTGCTAAATTCTTCAGATGATGGATCGAGTCAGTGTCTGCTTAGTTACAGCAATTTATTGTCATTGTTTGTAGTTTTATTATTTGAAATGCAGTATGTATTAATAACCTATAGTTACTAATTTAAATCAGTAATTTTATTATTCTGTATGGAATTTATTCACTAATCCATACCATGGAAACTGAAAGATATTGAAGATTCGTTCACTCAGTAAGCTCATCCTAAAGGATAAACAAAAACTGAACAGAGGTAGATTGTCTGAATTCTCAGTTTTGTCACAGATACCTGCATGCATTGTTGTTTGGATCAAAGAGGAAGAGGATTCAAAACATGGTGTGCTATAGTCACACCATGTGTTTTTGGTATAGCAATTGGTTATCATAGAGAGAGGAAGGAAAGAAGTTTATGTATGCCTCCTTCAGGCAAATCAGAGGTCTGCTTAAGTTTTTACCTTGATGAAGACAAATGGCCAAGCCAGTTTACCCAAGATGTTAAGCAGAGTTCAGATATTTGGAAATAAATATTGTAACATGACACTCAGTTTTCTGAGTGGTGAGAAGTTCTTGGCAAGCACTGTGGGATCTAGTCTACCTTCGTTTAGATAGGGGAGCACTGGAGACTTACAATGTCTTTGTAATATTTCATAGAATCATAGAGTTGGAAGGGACCTCAAAGCTCATATAGTCAAACCTCATGCAGATGCAGGACACCACCACTGTACCATTCCTGATCAGTGGTCAGTGCCATAGACCAGTGCTACTCACAGTGGTGGTCTATGGAGAGTTTTCAAGGAAGAAAGAAACAATTGTAGTCAATGGGCACAAATATGGTGCTGGTCACTGGCACTTTAGAAAACAAAAAGTGCAAGTCTCCCACATCAGACAGCTTCAGATCTAGACATTTATTATACAAGCTGAACATAGTGGAAGCACATAGATGCTCCTTCAGCAGACATTCATTTAGATAGCTGTTTGTGCAGTGACACCCTAGTTTTAGCTGACTCTAGAAATTTCCATCCTGTTCAAAAAACTTCCAGCTTCTGCTTTTCATATAGATGTCTGTTCAACACCAATCTGAGTCTCACCACTGCATTTGAATGGCACATTCAGAGCCATCAAAGAAACATTAAAGATCTTTTATTAAATTGCTGAGTATTATCTGATGAAAATTTAGGTAGATCTGAGGTGATAAACCTATGTGCAATAATCAGGCAGCTAGAGCAAAGATACAACAACACACTATTCAAATGTTCATTCTTCAGCTTTGACTGAATTCTGACCCATTAAGGCATATATGTACTATACAGACCAGTGTAGTGTCTATAAAGCTTTGTATGAAGTATCCTAGGAAGAGTTTGATTAAGGGCCTGATAAATCTTTCTTACAGATCCCTAACACAGTTTACAGTAAGTCTTGCATTGATGAGGTCTCAAAATCCTTCAGATGACATTAAAGTTGATGTATGTAACTGAGTTACAGAATGAGTCTGGGAGGAAAGAAAATGAGCAACTAACTTTTAAGTCTGGTTGAGTACGGGTCAGGAGAAACAGAAACAGAGAAAACTGCACTTTTAACACTTCACTATTGGTAAAATAAGTGGGTGTAAATTATCCTTTTCTCTATTCATGTCACTGTCAAGCATGCCATCAAGCTGATGCTTAGTTTGTGTGCCCAGACAGTCTGAAGTTTAATGATTTCCTTTTAGTCTAGTTAAATCAACTGCTGGAATGAGATTGTCTGCCTAAGAGAGCTATGAGTTGTTCTCGTCTCCCTCATCTATATTCTTCTGTTTTGACACATTGCACTGTGCATGTAAAATGTGCATAGTGCAGCACCAATCAGTTGCACAAAACAGCCATCCTGTGTTCTGCTGTGTTGTGCAAGATTTCCACTGTCTTGGAAATTACTTGTTATTCAAGAGAACAACCATTCTTCTCCAAATGCAGCAGATTGGTGCCTCATGCTGCTTTGTAAATCGGAACAACAATGGGCTGCAATCAGTTGAGCCTTGCTGTCTTCAGCTGAGTGTTCTGCAGCTGGAAGACCTGCTTCAGATTTCCTTGTTTTCCATTTGTGTTTGTGTAAAACGTGCCCATTTTATAACACAATGAAGACATTTTATGTGCTGTTATTACCTCAGTATATACTTATCATGATTTCAGAGGTTCGGCCATCTCCAATGAAGCAGAAAGTTGCATTAAAAAAGCTGTTTGTGTACAGTATGTTGCTGTGTGTGTGTGTGTGTGTGTGTAAATCCTTTGAGTTAATATGGCAGGGATGGGCAACTGCTTCAGGGCTGGGGCAAATTTCCCCAGAGCCTTCCCCAAGACCATACACCAGCACCCATATTGTAAGCCCAAATGCCTCCATTCTCTTTTCCAGTCCCTCTCAAAATGGTGGCAGGAAATCATGTCACTTCTGCTCACCATTTTGAGATAGATAGCAGAATAAAATGGAGGTAATAGGTTGATTTCTAAGTTTCTAAGTACTTGTGGAAGTAGAAGGACAATCTCATGTGTAGAGTGGGGTATTTTCATGTGTTTTCATACAACTAGGAGCTTTCTGTATGATTTGTAGGTTAAAAAAAAGGCTCATGGCCTGTATGATAATTTTTTATGATAAGCTGATTACAATTAGAAACCGGAAACTCTGTTTCTAATTAGGATTTTTTTATGTACAAAAATGTGATCTGCTTTTATACTTGGATGGTTGCTATTCATGAGATTCAGTGAGCAAGGATGGTAACTGTCATTGAGATTATTATAACTGCATTACTTTAATCCTTGGTCTGATTGAGAAGGTGGCCACTCTTCCTGATAGAGACAATTTACTCCAGTGTTCATACCTCCGTTTTTGGGGAAAGTTCATGTGTCTTCCCAGTCACCATGGCTCATCATTAACCCCTCCTCCCCAATTTTTATCTGACATCGATTTCTCCCATGTGCCCACACTCTGTTCACAATGAGAGGGTTTAGGCCAGTGGTATCTGATGTCCTACGTGCTAGTGGGATGGTCAATCTATTCCAGGTTTTATTCTAAACTTTAAATGAGCTATCCAGTATGCCTATTTTGTGGAAATCTGGAGTGAATACCCCACTCTACTGGCACAGAAGCTACCAGCTTATTAATTCAGACAGTCGTCCATTGGTCAAAATAATCTTTAAAGAGGACCATTGGTCTACTATAATCTCTCTCTCTCTCTCTCTCTCTCTCTCTCTCTTGTTCTGTGTATGCGTCACTATACCATCGACCACATGCAGCAGTCTCATACATAACAGCCATACGTTCAACCAGCATAGCAGTTAGCAATAGCAATGGCAGTAACATTTCTATACCACTTATCAGTACAAAGCACTCCCTAGCTAATTGCCCCCAAGAAGCTGGGTGCTCATTTTACCTGTAAAGATGGAAGGCTGAGTCAATCTGGAGTACTGCATGATCGAATTCACAAAAGCACCAGCATTTAACCACTGCACCACCAGAGCTCATCATGTGAAGAGGCTTTACACATCTAACAAAGTACATCTCTATATGAATAAGGACTGTGCCCCAACAAGAGTCCAGGGTCAGATTCCATTTCTACAGAGAAAGGAGAACCAGGAGAAAAGTAGAACATATATGTCACAGAAACAAGTGGTTAATTTAGGGTGGCAGACACACACCCTCTGGCAGGGAAAAATCATGTACCGCAAGAATAGCAAATGTCTTTTCCATGTTCCAATAGCTAGTCAGGACCCAGTGGATTGTGACCTATGACAATGAGCCAGAAACATTGTACAGTGGTTTCAGAAATATGAGTCTGTCCCTACACTGCAGTTCTACAATGCTCTGCAAGAACTTCCATGTATTATGAACAAGTCTAGAACACTATAACTAGGAGTAAAAACTAATGTGAGTTCATAATTGGTGGCCTCCAGAAATTCTGACGTGAGCAGGGGCCAATCAACAGGAATTTTGGAAACAAACATCAGCTGCACAGTGTACAAGAACATATGGCTTCTCTTTCTCTCATTATTATGATCCAATGTGTGCCTTTTGGTCATCTTTTGAGAGATATCTTTTCCTTGTATAAGTGAATATTATATTCTGTTTGTTCAAAAGTCAGTCTCTTTTCCCCCTAACTTCCAGCATCACTGTGCTTTTGGATATAAACCATATGAGCCTACTTGTGTTTATCTTTTCTATGTTACCAGTAAATTGATGTTTTGAAATGAGCACTGGGGCATCTCAAAATCAGACCAAGGATTAAAATAGATAAGTTATAGTAGTTGCAGTGAAAATGACAGTTTCATGAATCTTGGAACTGGAATCAGAACTGGTGGGGAGGTCATTGTGGCCTCCCTCCACTTGCTTCACCTCTATGGATACTCAAGAATTCTTGAGAATTTTTGCTTGAGGCCATAATTACACGGCCAAGGTCCTCTGCCCATGATCTCTTTGAGCATGAGAACACTTGGTGCCTCTGATACAGGAAATTGTATGAGGAGAATGACTATGCTCAGACAGATATCCTCTTCATTTGTACATGCTTCTTTTGAGACTACAGGAAATGTCTCAAGAAAGTTTTCCCTTTACGAAGAGGAAATGATGTTCATCTAATCCCAAGTATACACTTTATCAGCAGTTCTTTGATTATTCCTAACTTGAGCCAGCTATAAATGTGTTCTTTGTCTCTCTAGCTCTGGCTGTTCTTTGGTCTCTTGTGTGGTTTCTTCTCACTCCCCTTCCTTAACTTCCTTTCAAAGCTTGTTAACTTCCACAGCCTTATTTAACTTTTTTTTTTCATTCTGTCACAGTCCCTTCTCATTCTTCCATCTGGTCCCAGTATCTCATCCAGCTCCCTGTACTGTTTCCCTAGTTTCAGAAAGCCTTCACTTTAGCTGCTTTTCACTTATTTATATATAACTCAAAGCATTTTTATCCCAGTCTTCAGCCAAAAAGGCTCCTGAGTGATTTATGTATGATCAATAAAAGACAGTCCCTGCCTCAGAGACTTGAAATCTAAAAATAAAATAAAATAAAATAAATTGTATTTGGGGAGCTGGAGTTGTCTAACATGGGATTATGCTGGTGGTTAGTGTTGTTTCAGTTCCTTTTGTATGTGCACACTGATGTGTTTTTACATTCTGACTTGTGGGGCTATGCATGGCTTTTAGTTTTCTGTTTTTGAAGAATAGCTTTCCATGAGTGGAAGACAAAAATCCAGTTTCAGCATCATGGATAAGATGCAGATTAACCTATATCATCAGTGGTATAGCTAGAGGGGGGGCAGTCTGCCCCGGGCGGCACTTTTTTGGATGCCACTGCTCAGCGGTCCTCCTCCCACCTGTTCTCATTGGCAGTTGTGATGCCATCCTCTTTGGGGATGATGAGGGTGGTGCTGATGGCATTCTGGTGTCCCTTTTTCTTGCTCAACAGGACAGGGTCAGTTGATCTGGGGCTGTGAGTGTATCTTGGCTGCCATCTCACCAAACAAGTGGCCTATCAAGCCCTGCCCAGGAAGAGTGGCCCATAATAGTGGTTATAGTGACCTCTGGAAGGAATCGGCAGCCAGACATCTTCTGTAATGCCCAGAGTAGCGACACCCCTGGATGCAATGGACTGGCTTAAATAGGCTTAAAGGCAGGTCCAGCTATGCACAGATGTTGTACAGACAGAAATTCCCAAAAAATACAGACTAGAGGTCCCTGTGTAAGTGTACAACAAAATAATCGTGTAGTACTTTGAAGATGAGGGTATATTGGTTGACACAAGCCTCTGTTTACAGTAGCCTACTTCATTTGATGTCCAGAAGTATATGCCAAAAGTACTGTAAACTGTTGATGAACTAATGAACCAACGAAGACACTGTATTGATGTTTTGTTGTAATAGGTGGAAGTGGATATTTTCCCACAGTCTGCTATCTAATAAGTGCATTCTAAAAGGTAATGCTTAGTAGCTGAAACTTGAGAGATGCTGACATTAAGGGCAGTTCTTCCAATTTTAGGAAGAAGCCAATTGCAAACATCAGAATGTTCTGCCATCTATTGACAAAACTGAAAGCCATCCCAGCGTACTCAGTGAATGTCTACCAAAACAATGTTATGTGTTTACTCAGAAGTAACTCCAGTTGAGTTCAATGACGCTTACTTTGTAAAATATGTGCCATTTTCTCTATTCTTCCCTCTGCACTTTTGATTTTTATTGTGGAGGATCTGATAATAGCACTTGGTAGAAATTAAACATTTTCATTTTTTAAAAAAATCTTCCCACTATAACGCTTGCAGCAAGACTCACCTTTGTTTCCCCTGCCCTTCTTGCAATACCTTCTTGTAACAGAAATAACAAAAACAAGAACAACAAAAACAAAAACAATAATTTTTATTTCTCATTACTTCTCCTCAAGTCTCCAGGGGATAGAACATAGATTAAAATACAACTAAAACATATAAAACCATTTAAAATACCCCAGTTTAAAATTCATAGCTAAAAACTGACTGAGTAGGCCTGCTGGAACAGATAAGTCTTTCGTACTTTTTCAAATTCACATTTAGCTGTTGAATCTCTTCTGGCAGGTCTCATTCTACAGTCTGGGGTGGCTGATGAAAAGATCCTCTGGGTGATTGTTGCCAGTCTTATTATCCCAAACCATGGGTGCCATGAACAGTGGTGTAGCTAGGGTGGGGGTAGTCCACCCTGGATGGCAACAGGTCTAGCTATGCCACTGTTCACACTATTTGACTCTCTCTAAGGTCTTAATATCTGTGTAACTGCATAGGTGAACTGAGTTGTATATATTTTAGGGATGGGCCAACCGAATCCTCAATCCTTGGCAGGGATTCGAGATTTGGGAATCCGAATCCCTGTGCCAAAATAGGCAAACCGAATCTTTCGAATCCGCCACCCAAACAGTTGTTGGAGACCAAGATGCCTGAAAATCTGGGAGACTGGGACACCTGAAAACTTGGGAGACCAGGACATCTGAAAACATGGGAGACCAGGTCGCCTGAAAATCTGGGAGACTAGATACACAGGGGGAGATGGCAGGTAGGTGAATTTTTCCCTTGGAGTAATAACGGCCTTTGCTAACAATTTCCCAAATTACATTTAAGGTTGTATTTTAAGATTTAAATCGAACATTTCATATTTAAGTTCAGCACTTGACTGGAACCTACAGGCTTTTGATTTCAAGGACAGCTGAAACATTCCTTTGCATAGCTCCCTTGCAAACCTCTTTCAGACACAATTCTTGGGTTTGTAGTTTTACAAGGGGTCACAGCCTTCTCTGCCAAAGTTGGCTGGTGCATCATCAAACTACAAAACCCAGGATGCCAGAAGGAGCTGTGCAAAGAAAAGCCAGTTTTGACCTGGATTATCTCTCTACTGTAATGATCTTGTTTACACAGGCAGGAAAATGTGGGATTAATCCACATTTTCCTGCCTGTGTACAAAGGGCCTTCATGACAGTTTCAGTCTGGGGAGATTCTGAGGCAAAACTATGACAATTGTCCTGCCCAGATTTCTTCAGAGGGAGGTTTGCCTTTGCCTAGGCTTTTGCTAAGGCTGAGAGAGCATGTCTTGCCCAAGATTACCCTTCTTTCCCTTGCTTTTTAAACACTTTTTTAAAAAAAGAATTTGAAACATTCGAGATTCGTGGATTCCCAGAAACTTCCAGGGATTTGGAAAATTTTGGATTCGTCCCATCCCTAATATATTTCTGTCATTAGCCTTGGAGACAAGTCTTATGACTCTACCTTTTGTAACTTGAGTAATAGTATAGGAGAAAACCCATACTTTAGATCTCCTAGAATCCTCTAGCTTTCATGCCTAGTGCTTGCTAGCACATCCTGAGAGCTTTAGTCCAAAACAGTAGATGTCCCATGTGTATAAACTACATGAAACTTTCAAGGTATGTCTTCTTTCATCTTTCTACTCTGAGCTAGGCTGTTTTTGTTTGAATTCCTGCCTAGGATCTCCTTGGCTTCCTGACAACTGCACTTAGCTGGTGGCATCTTCTATGAATCATTGTTATCCTTCCCAGCCAAATTGACCTCTCACTTCTGTCACAGATATTCAGATGTTAGCTGACAGCCAGACTGAACCTTCTTGCTGAATAGTTAACGTGTCTGCAAACACACTATTAGATCCATGCCTGGTCCTATCAGACAGAGCATAAGATGACTTCCTTAGGCAGAAAATGTTAGAGATGGCAAATTTTGTCCACAGGCTGAGGGATGATGGTATGAGAAGGGGGAGAAATACATAGAGGGAAGAAGGGTTGGCAGGCAACAGGCCTAGTACAATATAAAACATATCCTTTTTTACTACTTCATTTGTAGTAAAATTTTGCTAGATAATTTCATTAAACTAGATTTACATCATTGTCCAATTTATTCTATTTTCTTTTTAAAAATGCACAGAATAGACATAAGGTCTATATCACTTTTTTCTATATGTAAAAGTTTTTTAAAAAGATACAGAATATTTAAGTGCCATTTGCCCAATAATATGCACATGGCAGCACAAGGAACAAGCTTTATAACTATTGAAGAATGTTTCTTGTAATGTCTCTTGCTAAAGAATTCCCTTTTTGTGCTTTTCTACAGTATCTTAATGTTAGGTGCCTGAGAGTTCTAACTTGTGTGGATCCCTGTTATGAATTTGCAGTTAATTCTAATAAATGAAAAATTCCAATAAAACCAAGGAGATTGCTCTCCAGCCCAGATGACAAATCCAAACACAAAAGTTGGATGAAATATGGCCAGAACTTTCTTAATTTCAAGAATCTGCAACACAACAGCTGATGGGATGTATAGACACAAATTCCCATGTGGTAACCTGGTTAAACTAGATATGTTATCCAGAGACATCTGGGCTCAAAAACCATAGTATAGACTCTGTGATTTGTCCCAGCCTGATCCCAGAGGATATCAAGGGATTCCCCCAGGTGTTACTGGTTGGCACTCTTTCCTGAGGAAATCGCCTTGGGACCTGAACTCACTGCACATCTCCTCTCTCAAGCCAGTCAGCAATGACAGAGAAATGGATGAATTAATTACACCTTGCTGTGTCACTGAAAGCCTACAAACACAGCCACTTGAAGCTAAGTGCCTGCACCTCGCTACTTGTGACATAAAAGCAATGCTTAACCAATTAGACCGCATAATAAATTGTAGCCAATAGGCTCAAACATTATGTAGAATGAAGTAGGTGAAAAACCTGTGTCACTAGCCATACATGGCATGACCAAAAAAACAAAAACTATGCAGCCCCAAAAATGGGGACTGGAAATTCCCATGTTATATAGAGGCAGGCAGCTAAGGAGCAGTGAAAAGGCCCGAATCAGGGCACATGGCCTTAAATAACCCAGTGCAGCCCTGTATGACACTAGCATGACAGTGCACCCTGGTTTGCTATTTGACCAATGTCTTGGGGATAGCAAAACTTGTCAGAAAGCTGGGGGAGTGTGCTTACTGTAGGACCAGATAGCTGAACTGTATATGATCACTATGGATCTTCCTCTGCTCCCCATCCTCTTCCCCCTCCTCTTCCACCTCTCCCAGTTTGGAACTCAAGCGATTAAACCATTAGAACATTTGAAGCCAATTAAAACAATGACAGGTTTGGCACATTTTACAAGGCTCTTCCCCCCTAGAAACCAAAGGCCTCTTGGAATAAAATGGACTTTATCTCCTTGCAAAGAGATAGTAAAGAGATTACCAGTCTAGGCTTTCTTGGAAATGAGTTCCCAGAAAAGGCCCTGCTCCCATGTTCCCACCAAATGTACCTGTGAGGGTGGTGGGACAGAGACCAAGGGCTCCCCAGATGATCTCAAAACATGGGCAAGTTTGTTAAGGAAGATTACAGTTGTTCTGATAACCTGGATCGGAACCATCACTGGCACATTGAATTCTGCCTGGAAACAGATGGGCAACCAATGATGCTGTTGCAATAAGGGAGCTCCCTCCATACAGACCCAATTAACATTCTGGGTACAGCTCTCTGAACTAGCTGAAATTTCCAAACACTCTTCAAAAGAATCCCCACATGAAACACTTAACAGCAGAGCTTTCCAAACTGTGTGTCATGACACAGTGTGTCAGCTGCAATGTGTAGGTGTGTCATGCAAACATAACAAGTGGAGGGGCTGCCTCTTCCATCACCACAGCAAGCCTGGCCTCATTGAAAGGACTACCTTTGCCACTGTCACTACCACTGCCCCAGCCAAGGAAGACCCCAGTGAGAGTGGCGGTGGCAGCAGGCCAGGCTTAGGTGAAGGGGCTGCCTCCACTTACTGAATCACTGCATCATGAAGTGATGCATGTCTAAGAAGTGTGTAACCAACATGAAAAGTCTGGAAAACTCTGCATTACAGTAATCCAATTGGGATGTAATTTAGTCATATATCACTGTGGCCTGGGTTACCATCTCAAGGAATGGTCACAGCTGGTGCACAAGCCATAACTCTGAAAATTCATTACTGGTCACAACCAAGACCAAAACTTCTAGGCTCAGGATTGATTCCAGGAGCACACCCAGGCTATGAACCTTAGTCTTTGGGGGAATGAGACCCCATGCAGAACAGACTGAATCCCTATTCCCTGATCAGCCTTTCAAGTAACCAGCTACCTGTCTTGACTGGATTAAATTTCAGTTTATTCACCTTCATTCAGATCATAACTGATCACAGGCAACAGTTTAGGACCAAACAATTTCTTTGGATTCTGGTGGAAAGAAATAATAAAGTTGTGTGGCTACTGTGTACTGATGGCACCAGACCCCAAAACTCCAGACAAGTTCTTCCAGCAATTTCATGAATGCATTAAATAGCATGAGGTACAGAACTGAGACCTGAGTGATCCAACAAGCCAACAGTCACAGGGTCAAAAAGAGTCACACCTCCAAGTAGTGAACGAAGTCACTGTACCTCCAACTACCATCCCAGCAAGGCAGCCCAGAAGGATACTATGGTTAATGGTACCAAAAGCTGCTGAAAAATCCCAAAGAATCAAAACGGACATCCTCCCCTGTCAACTTACAGTGTAAATCATCCACCAAAGTGCCCAGAGCTGTCTTTATCTCATAACCAGACATGAAACAGATTGAAACGGATCTAGAAAATCCATCTCATCCAGAAGTTCCTGGAGATGGGAAGCCACCACATGCTTTAGCACCTTGTCCAAAAATGGAATCTTAGACAGTGACTGCTAATCAATCATTATGGTGGGGTTCATTGAGGGCTTTTTCAGTAATGGTTTTATAGGTGCCTCTTTTAGGCACACTGGGATTCTGCCTAATTTTAATGCAACATTAACAACATTAACAACTCCCTTTATCCATTTGGCTAGTCTCCCTCTTGCTTTTGGTAATTAGGCCAGGAAGGGCAAAGATCTAACACACATGTGGTAGCTCTCACCTCTCCAAGAATCCTGCCCATTGTCACTAGACAAGTGGATCCAAGATGCCACTTGGACAGACCCATGAAGCCTTTAGCCACTCCTGATGGGGCAGTGTCAGCATGAATGTTGAAGTCCTCCTAGCCCAAGACCACCCTGGGCTAGTTCAGGAATGGAGACTGTTGAGCATTGGGGTAGTTAGTACACCAACAGCCACCTACCTTCAAATGAACACACTCAAACCCTGCAGACTGAGCAATAGGGTGCCTGGTCAGGGGGATATAATTCCAACAGATCAGTGCAACTTCATTTCCCTGCTACCCAGATCTTGCCTGCTGCTCCACAAAGAACCCAGGTAGACAAAGATTAGAGAAATTATCCCACTCCCACTTCACTTAACCAGGTCTCTGTTATACACACCAGATCAGCTTGCTGATCCAGGATCAGATTCTTAATAGCAGTAGTTCTACTATTCACTGACCTAATATTTACCAGCAGTATTTTCAACTCAGAGGGATTGTTACCATAGCCCCCGGGCAGATCTGCAGGGGTGCGCTACTGCGTCTCTGCAGTTCTTCACCAGGGGCTACCACGGGGCAGCACGGTGAGTTTTATAAAAACCACTTGCGAAGGTGGTTTTTATAAAACTCACAGCGCCACCCCGCGGCTGCGCTAGAGCAGTTTGAGGTCTAGAACCTCACTTATTTTAACTGCTCTAGTGCACCCCCCGGTGAAGAAGACCTCCAAGAGAGGTCGCCCTAGCGTGGGCAATATGCCCGTGTGGAAATGGCCTCAGGTTCAGTTCCACACTAGAACAGGAAGCTTACCTTGGCCTGGCCTACCTCAAAGGTTATTGTGAGGATTGCAGTAGGGAAGATGATCATGTATGTCAATTTCTTGGATGCAGAGATGGATAATGTTCAAATAACATTCCATGCACTGAAAGAGGAGGTAAGAAGGAGGTCTGCCAGGGATAGGAGCTAACTAGTAAAAATCAATTTTTTGAATCTTGTAACAAACAATTGACAAATTAATCAAATGTATTTCTCAATTTAATTGATCTACTTAAACTGGAATCTCAGTGTTAATTCCAGATTTAAGTTAGCTATTAAGTTACTAATTAATTAAATATGACACAGTGCTAAGGAACAAACAAATATTACATTTCCCAACTGGTTCTTTAACCATGCCTAATTCGTCTGGATTTTTGCAAAAGTACTTCTTGTTTTGTCTTAATCTTGCAGAGCTGGGAAATTACAGTGTTTAGGTCACAAGATCAAACACAATTATTTTTATTTTTATTCATGATTAGAGTATGATAGTTTAATTAGTTCCAAGACTAATAGATTTTAAACCAACAGAAGTAAGGGCATCTTGAGAGGGGGTGGTCTTCATCCGGGTAATTCTGTGTTCTGAACCAGGTTCTACATTTGCACAGGAAACCAAATGTTAAAGTTTTTAAACCTGGAACTTTTTCTGGGATCCTCATGGGAATCAGTAAACTAAAAAAGGGGTGTAGGTGTGGAGCCGAGATTATAAGGAATAAGGAAAAGATTATAAGGAATAAGGAAAAGTAAGTGTTTTTTTTCCCCTTGTAGGATAGATAAACGTGGGCTTTTTAAAACATCAAGACAGGTTTTTCCAGTACTTGCAAACTCAAAACAAAGGTAATGGTTGTGTGTGTGCATGTACTCATTGCATTGCATGGGGTTAAAATAAAGTATGACATTTTTCAGCTTCATTTCAGTTAAGCTTTGAGTGTTCTTGCTTAACATAAATTTAAAGGCCAACTTGCCACAAACATAGTAGTTGTTTTTACCACTATCTAACACAATTGTAATTAAATTCATTTTTAAAGCTTATTTGTCCTTTGCCTCAAATCAGAAAGCACCAAGGAAACCAGGTGCTGGCAGGATAAGGCAGTCACAGGAGAAATAGGCCAATCCAGGTCATACATATGCAATCTTAGACTGAGAAGGCATAATAGTGAGGTTTCAAACATTCTGAAGCCAGTCACTGGAAGCAGGCAGTCACAAAAATACAAAGCCAAAGATGGAGAAAGACAAGATATCTAACTTATAACAGGCCAAAGGGATTCAGAAAACCATGGAATCTGAATGTGCTCAAGATCATTCACCAGATTCTTGAATTACCCATAGCAAGTACTACCCTTACCCACTACAGATTTATAGCTGCTTGAACATGAGAGCAAGGTGACTAAATGCTTGCCATCTCTTATTTGAGTCCTTGCATAAGGCATGGCTCCAGCTACACTCCAGCTTGGCTTGCCATCCTTCTGCAAATTAAGGAGGTCTTTCTTCAGGTTGGTTTTCTCTCTGGCCCTTTCCGCACTCTACCTTTTCCTAAAGTTGTCTGGTGGGGATCTCACCAGTGGCTTTGCTGGGAGGGGAGCACGACAGGAGCACTCCCTTCCACACCGGCTGGCTTCCTGTGGAAGGGAGCATGACAGCCATACCTCTTCCTTTCCCAGCACAACCAGGTACTTTCACAGGCTGCTCTGGGGCAGGAAGCACAGCCATTGCTCTTCTGCTGCTTCTGCAGGACAAGTAAGCCTGGGACAGTGGTATGATCATGTGTCATTGATGGGGAAAACCCATCAACGATTTGATCAGTGATTGCACAGCCTGGGGATGGGAGAAGGACAGGACCACAATGACATTATGTAGAAGTGTTGTTGCAGTCCCGTTCTTGTCCCGCCCCCATTGCGGGATGAGAGGGTGCTGTGAAAGGGGCCTCTGTTTGAGTTGGTGATTTATCATCCAGTCTGCATCATTTGATCTGCTCTTGATTGCCTCATTTCCTGAGAGGGGCTGTCTTCTGGACCTGGAGGCTCCTCTAGAAATAAGTCATCTGAATAAACTTATGCATGGTGAATTGTGATGTTATTATGTTTAACAAAATGCATTAACCCCTTTCAACTCTCCTTTCTCTGCAACCTGCATGTTTCATCACCATGTGAAAAGGCTTTATTTATCCACTAGTATACATTTATGGAGTTCCTCTATGCAAGGTGGATACCTGGCCCAGTCGTTGTGTCCCCCAACTTATATGGAGCTTCTCTTCCAACATGAATCAATACATTTGTAAAGCTTCTGTGTGCACTGGCTGAAAAACAGATAAGGAAGGGGGAGGGGAACATGTCTACTTCATTTGTCAGTAATGTTTAGGATAGCGGTAGCTTTTCTTCTCTCTTTCTGTTAGTGCATGCAGATGAATTGTCTGAACCTTCTCGTATAACACAATTGTTCTGGGCCTGATTAATAGTGCTGTATTCCAAATGTATCTTTGACACTGGTATTTCAATGGTTTGTTCTGTTCTGTAATCACCTCTTCTGCATCTGCACAGTTTTTTTTTCAACTGCCTTTGGCTCGAAATTTTGGGATATTTTGGAAAGAAAATCTGTCTGCTTATTAGTCTTGTCCTCTTTTATTCTCTGTCTCAATTGATTTATCTGTAGTGGCATCATAAAGGTAGCAGATTGGATTGGCTACATCACATGATGACATCATCTCATTCACTGTGAGTCCAGATCAGCTGCAGTACTAATAGGCCAATACTGTAGGAAGATGAAGCCCAAAAGCAAGAAATGCAAAACCAGTCAGTGAAACAGTAGCATTCAACATTTTAAAAATGTATCTATTTACACAAAAGTGTTTTCTGCAAGTATTTCACTATGTTTGGGTTGAAAAGAAAAATTGGAGAATATTTGGAGTTTATAAATTCCCTGATTACATAAAGGTTCAGAAAAATCATGCGAGAGTCTTAAATGGAGAAAAAATTCTGCCTAAGATTCTCTTTCCTCCTCAGGATGAACATGTTCTACTGTGGATGGTGAAAAAGACAGGTAATACCGAATGCTGTATTTGATCTCCCCAGGCTGAGCACAGTGGCGAGAGAGAGGGAGGTTCCTTCCTTCCTTCCTTCCTTCCTTCCTTCCTTCCTTCCTTCCTTCCTTCCTTCCTTCCTTCCTTCCGAGGAGCCCCCTCCCTGCCTTCCAAAACCAGCAGGAGCCCCAGCTGCTCAGAGCTGTGTGCTTTTTTTTTGGCTAAGGAAGGAGTGTCCACCTTGCATGTGGCTCTGTGTAGCTGGCTTCACACACCTCTTTTAGTCAGCTGAGAGAAGGATGTGGTTTCATCCAGCCAGGCTTCCCATGCTTCTCTCAGCCAAGGAAGGAGATTTGTTACTGTGATCAATGGCTCTCTTTCCCGGGGTCTACAATTTATTAATTCACCACATCAAATTGATATCTCAATGTGGCTAATATTAAAAATCATTCCATGTGTCTGACAGGGTCACTGTATGAGCACGTAGGCAGGAATGGCCGAGTGGCCGATGTCAGGAAAATTCTGGTCTGGCCAGTGACTTAATCTGTCATGTAGCCCCAAGGAGCCCTCCAGACAGTCCAACCATCAAGCTCACAAAGGGATTCTCTGCCCTGAAATCGTAGCTCATAGAATCACTATCAGTTTGCCAAGTGAGGGCAATTTCCATTCTGCCGATGCCTTTGTTCTACCCCGGCAGAAGCATTCACAAACCATTGTGAACCATCAAGCCAGAGATGGCCATCGTTGAGGGCTTTGATCTAACCCCTCTTTCTATTGTTCTCCCCAGGAAGAGAACTAGCCCTCCAGGTATATTTTTCCTATACCCCCCCCCCGTTTTAAGCGATTCAAGGGATCGCTCCTGCTTGCGTCCCAGCTTACTGTCACTCTGTTTGCCGAACATCCCCCTAAGCCCCCTCCCACGTGTTGAGTTTCACCGCTGTTCACTCTCCGTCCTAATTTGACCTTCTCGGACATCTGGATCAGGTGGAGTATTACCCTGAAAACCTCTCTAAAATCGCCTATCAATTTTCCTCCTTTTTTATTTTCTTTTAGGTTCTGTGTGTGTGAGTGCAAACGTAAGTGTGCAGTGGCTGACTTGTTATAAAAACAAAATAAAAATAATTTATTAGACTTTTGTTTGGATATTGGTCTGACCTAACCTGGTATACATTGGGTTTTAAGATCCTGCTAAGTTACCCTGCCTCTCACTTTGCCAACTTGTGCTCAACTAATTCTCCATTCCTCATATTATATTTTGAGCACAGTGACGGGGACCCCCTGAACTCGAAATAACTGATTCAGTAACCTGGACCTCCAGGACCCCCAGAAATCAGGGTGACAGGGAGACTCTGTCCTCTGTTGAGAGAACCATAGAGGCCTGGCTATGCAGAACTGTGTTATTCTCTCAGTCGGGAAAGAGGGAGATTATTTCCTTGCCCAAGTGAGGCATGTGGGACCCGGCTGCATGGAGTCACTTGCCTCTCTTGGCTGAGGAAGGAGATGGAACCCCCTTCCTCAGCCAAGAGAGGCACACATCTGTGCAGAGTCAGCCCTCCCACTAGGTTTGGCACCCAGACAAATGGCTGCTTTCAGGTGCTCAAAGCAGGCAGCCAGGTCCCCCACTGCCCTCACTTTCATCTACACAGCATCTGGTGCGGTAAGGGACCCATCAGCTTAGCATGAGGAAGAAGGTGAGAAAAAGGCAAGGAAGGACCCTGGACAGTAGTGGCAGTCACTGGCCTAGGGCGGATGGTGAGTAAGTGAAACCGTGGATACTGGTCCAGTGAATACAGGGAACTTTCTGTATCTGATTACAGGAAATAGTTCAGAAGATATCAAAGGGTTAATTTGTGGTCTGTTGTATTTATTTTTAATTTTTCTATGTATTTTAAAAAAACAGCTTAAACTCTCAGCAACAAAAAAGAGAGACATTTTTCCTGATGTGACACATTTGTTTGAGCTGACTTCTGTTTCAAAATATATTGGTGACCCCTTTTAAACTTTTCAAATCCTCTGCAGCTTCACCCAGCTACAAAAGAGGAACATATGTTTTTTATATATATAGTAACCACTGGCTACTGTACAGTTTGTTCCCATGAGAAAAATAAAAGGAAAAGACAGGTAAGAGGCTTTTGTTAAATGTAACCCATGTGAAAAATTAGGAGACAGATATATTGTGCTTTAAGGCAGAGAGATTTCATTTTTCTTTGCTGCTGTAAAAGCAACAAGCCATTTCCTATTCCTTTATAATATTTATAAATTGAGAAAGGATGATTATTTTAGGCTTAGGGTATTTGGGAGGTTGTTACTCTCAATGACAGTTTTAAAATCTGTAGCTTCTTTGGAAATGGACGCAGATTCAACATTTTACTGAGATAATACAAATATTTCTTGTAAGTTTTATAGTAATTTGGAAGATAGCATGAACAGTATGATGAGTGATGGACAGAACTACCAGAAAACAAAACAACAATGTTTTAGATACAGCAAACAATACATAGTTTCTTCTCTTAGCAGACACATTAGCTATATTTAAACTTGAAAAACAGAAGATCAGAGTACTGAGGACTTTGGCTGTCTGAAAACAACTTCAATTTGATAGGTTCTTGATCTGGTTCTAGGAAATTGTTCTAGAAAAAATAGGTATAGGACTTCGGGGTAGTACAGTTTTTTTCCTTGCCAAATGCCAAAATATGGAATTTATTATTCTGTGGTTTTGGAGAAGGAACAGGGATTAGTGTTTTGCTGTGACTACATTACCAGCATTTTCCTCTCTTGCCTCTAAACCATAAACTCTCATTACTGAGATGTGCACACCCCATAGTTTCTGCCTCAGGATCAATCTGAATGGAAAACAACTTTTGTGAGTTCAGTTAATTTTGTTTTCAAACTATCAGGTAGCGGAGACGAAATAAAAATGAGGTTATGGCAGGAAGCCAGGTAAAAAGTTTTTGGAGTATCAGTAATTGAACAGCTTGATCCAAAAGCTGTATGGATTTAGAACTGGTTCCTGGAAGCTGATGCCATTAATATGGGTTAAGAATTATAACACACCGTCTTCTTGGTTGTTGGAGTCAGATGACCACAGAAAAACATTCTACATTGTTAGCACTAGATCACTGACTGCTGGCTGGCCTGCTAGCTGGGCTTTGGTGCCTTTCTGTCTCAGGTGCTTCCCAGTCCTTGGACTAAACAGTCAGTCTTTGAGAGAAGACTGGCAGGCCTCCCAAAAAAACATAGCAGGGAAACTGGCCACCACAGTACATTCTCTTCTTTGTGCTTTACTCATTGGGAGCAGGTGTGGTATGAGTGTGGCCCTGGAAAGGCTATTTCCGCACTAGACTGTTATAGCACTATTATTATTTTTATTATTATTATAAAGAAAAAGGAACAATGCATAACTGAATAAGACAAAAACACCATGTGAATAACATAAATGTGAAAAAGAGAAAAATTACAACACAAATAGCTTACATTACTATTTTTCTCCAGATCCTTTTTCATCATATACTTATTCAACATATTATATTGATTATATATTTTTATTTCATGTATCTAAATCTCATTCTCCTTGTACTCATTATTGCTATAGCAATTTCATTCTTAAATCTATTCTTTTCAGCTATATTTAACCTATTGCTGATACTATATATGATCCTGTTATTAACCATAAACGCTAACGCCAAATGTGAACCCATTCCCAGAGCCAATTATATTTCAGCTTACTTTGCTTTCCAAAATTGTAATTCTTCTTGTGGAGGTGTGACACTTCTCTCTTTTGTTAAAGCCTTTTCCACAAATATTTTCCATATTGCTTCAAAGTCATTCCTTTTCATTATCTCTTCTTTAATCCTGATTTGATATGTTAACTTATCATTGATCACAATTTTCTACACTTTTTTATATCAATCCTTTATTTGAAAATCTTCTTGAGTTTTCCATTTTCTCGATATAATTAGCCTTGCTACAGTTAATGAATTTGTAATTAACTCCTTCATTGTCTTGGTACAATTAACCTTATCAAATATAGATAATAACGTTATACTCGGACATATTTATAAATCAATTCCTGTTATCTCTTTTATCTCTTTAAACACCATTTGCCAAAATTTCTGTACACCTTCACAATTCCACCACATATGGATACACGTGCCAATCTCTTGGCAACCCCTCCAACATAACTTTGACTGATTCTTGTCTATGTGGTTTAACCTTACTGGTGTTAGGTACCATCTCCAAACCAATTTATAATAATTCTCTTTTATCCTTACGGATAAATTTTTTAAATGACGTTGATTCCAAATTTCCCCCCAGTCTTGAGTATCTATTTTTTGTGCTAATTCTTCCTCCATATTTTTCTAAGATATTCAGTTATAGTGCTATTATTCCACTTGCAACATCTTATGGAATCCTGCAGTTTGCAGTTTCAGGAGGGGCTCACGAGCCCCTCCCAAAACTGCAAACACCAGGATTCCATAGGATGTTGCAAGTGGAATAATAGCGCAGAATACTCTGGTGCGGAAATGGCTAAAGTCTTCTGGGGAGCTAATATGGCCCCCTAGTCTTCCAAAATTACCCACCCCTGGTCTACTTGAAGAACACTTCTGAAGGATTTCTACCCTCCAGCTGTTTCAGTGTGGCCAGAATAGTCCTGATAATCCATATTTGTCTCACTTTTAGAATGCCCGAGTTTCACTCTCCTGCTCACTCTTCCTCCTGTGTTCTTAGCTTAGTTCAGTTTCTGCATGTCAGAGCTGTTCACACTCAGTTAATTCAGCACAGGGAAGAGGAGAGGAGGGGAGGAATCTTGCCTTTCCTGTTGTCTCAGAAAAAAAGTCAGCTATAGCTTTTCCTAGCTTGATTGTTCTTCCTCATTAATTGATTTGGACAACTTGACCACACTCTGATCTTGCTTGGCCACATATGTCTGGTTTGCATCTGTGAAATGTTGGAGTGCATGAGGGTTGTGCAATCCATGTCCAAGAACTGTAAGAAAGGCAAGCAAGCAGGGCTTTAGAGGTGCCACCATTTGGCATCTGCATAGCACACTGAGCAGACATTGAGCAGATCACCACAGGCAGAGTCTCAGCCACAAAGGTGAAAGGCCATTTCATTTTTTTAAAATTACAGTAATTATTTACAAATTTACATCTATCCATATAAATAAGCATATGCAAATGCCGTACAACTATCTGCCTTCCTTCCTGTCTTTTGGAGTCTGTGTTTCCTCTTTCTGAAAATGGTCGCCACAGTAAGATTCAAATAGGGTTCTCTGTATCTAAAATCCAACACATGAAGTTCCATTCAGTGCATTTGATAAGTAAAATTTAGAAAAATTCCTTTGCGATCTTAGCCTTATGCACATTGCAGTTTATGCAGACTGATCTCATTCAAACATTCCATGCCCACATTGATGTCTGATGGCATCTGATATGATGGATTGGGGGAGAAGGTTCCACTGCTCTTGTTTCTCTCTCAGCTTTATCCAAGAGATAGTATTTGAATCTTTATTGTATGACCTTTGCCATAGGACTAAAGGAAATATGCACACTTGAAGAAGTGATATGGTAACAACAGCTTAGTAAAGTATGTGCCTTAATCTATTGACTTATGATGACCCCATGAATGTCATAGAGTTTTCTTAGGTAAATAATACATAGAGGTGAATTGCCACTGCCCTCCGTATAAAATATAGCCTACAGCATTTGGTATTTCCTGGTGGTTTTTCTTCTAAGAACCAGGACTTACCCTCCTTGGCTTCTAAAATTTGATAGGATCTGGTTCCTTTAATACATTTAAGCAGTTATAACAGCAGCTAGTGATAATTAAATACTCCAGCAGAATCAAAAAGAAAATCTATACAGCTTTGTTTCCAGTTGGCAAGATTTTGTCTTTTATTATTCCACATCCATGTTAATGACTTTTTTTTATTCACAGTATTAGAAAAACCCTCCATTGTCCAGAAAGGTAAAGCTTTGTACCAGCCATTTACACAGTAGTATCCCAATAAGCAAGAAGTCCTAGATTCTTATGGTGTATCTGTACTGCCTCTTGGCTTACAAATATACAAGTATGGCAGAAGAGGAAAGCATATCTACAGACAATGGCCCTTTCCACAGCTTATCTTTTTGTGGAGCTGGGGTGCAGAGATCATGCGAGCAGCCTCCAGGGAGAGGCTCTCGCCTCCCTGCTGCTTCAGCTCCACACAAGCTGCCTGCTCCTGAGCAGGCAGCGGAGAGCCCCATCTCTTCCTTCCGCAGTGCAGCCTGGGAGTTTCCCAGGCTGCGTTGGGGCAGGTAGCGCAAGTGCCATGGCTCTGGAGGTTCCACACACACAGCAAGTGTGCATGGGGCCCTGGATCAATGTGTGATCACACATTATTTTCAGCTGAAAGCCAACAATAAAAAGTGTGTGAGCGGCACCTGCCCTATCCTGGAGTGTCACTCGATTGTGAGTGCATCGTGCAGATCACTCCTCACAATTGTGCAACGCTCCAGGTGCCCTTTCGTATGGCAAATGCCATGCAAAAAGGGCCAATATTTAACACATAAGGATTAGTGACTCACCCCCCCAAAAAATGACTTCCAGTCCATCAATAAAACTATTTTCCTTTTTTGCTGCCCAAATCCAAATTCTCCAATCTTTCCTTCAGTTCCTGCTCAAACAAGTAAGATGTGTCTGGTACCTACTAGTAAGACCACTCAACAGCAAGATCTTTCAGTTAGGAAATGAGCCAATGCTCTTGAGAGAAGGTCACTCTGAAAATCTATCCTCCTTCATGTATATTACAGTTTCTTTCTTTCTTTCTTTCTTTCTTTCTTTCTTTCTTTCTTTCTTTCTTTCTTTCTTTCCTTCCATATCTTTGAAAAGAAGCCGATCTTGGTACAAAGGAGTGACAGAATGGGATGACGAGTCACACAAATGTTAATAGCCTGTCTTATGCTGTGAATAATTCTTCAACTGTCTTCTCTAATTCAGGGTGGAGAACCTATAGTCTTCCAGACATTGTTGGACTATATTTCCCATCATTCCCACAGGCAGAATAGTTAATGGTGAGAGATAATGAGACCTGTAATCTAACATCTGGATGGCCACACTTTTCCTGCCTCTGTTTTAGTCTTTAACACAAGCTACATGAATCTTAAAATGCATTAGTTATGAAGTGCCACCATTATGTTGGTAAAAAGACTCACAAATAACACTTTCCTTGCTACTAAATTATATTTCCTCACTACTAAGTTACATCCAATGGCATTTGTATGTTAGTCACACTTACATTCATCCTTATATTGATCAGCTAATAATCTTAGGCTGTGGAATTCCTTTTTGAGGGAGACTAAGCTGTTCCCACATTGAAGAAGAAAAAACAAACAAACCTCTTTTTATTCTGGCAGATGTTAGACAATGTACTGTCTCCTGTGAAAGCAGTTTTTTGTTTTATTTTATTTTCTATCCTTTCCCCTCAAATGAGACTCAAAGCAGCTTACAATGGCTGCACTTTTTATTCCTTTTATATTGTAGGTTATTTTAACATCACAGCCTTTTCTGTTTTTATTTGTATTTTTTTTAAAAAAATACATTATTGTGAGCCATCTTGAATTCTAATTTGTGAGAAAGCAAAGATAAAGTAAAAAAAAAAAAGACTAAATGTCAGGGCAATACAGTGGGCTCATCATATCCACAGGCTCAGAATCTGTGCATTCAACCAATTATGGACCATGGTACAATACTGTACACAATACACAATACTTTACACAACACGTTTGTAAGGCTAGAGGGGCTGCAGAGAGATGCAAGGCTGCAGAGAGACACAAATGTAAGGCTGCAGAGACATGTGACGATCTGTGAAATGGAGGGAGTCCAAATGTAGTGCTTGGTATGAATCCATGCCTCCTGCTATTTTGCATATTCTTGTATCTTTCTGCAGCCTCCTGTCTCTCTGCAGCCTTGCATTCACACATAGCAGCCTCAGGCTTCAGAGGGGCAATGGTGGCAGCAGCAGTTGTGGCTGCTGCTCTTTCTTGTCAGAGGGAAGAGGAGCGAGAAGCAAGGAGATTTAGACTACAGCAGTGGTTCTTACCCTGGGGTCTGATGTCCTCACAGGGGGTCCATGAAGGCTTGAATAAATCTTATGAGATTTTATTGTTAAAATAGAAAGGATAAAAGAAAGAAGAATGTGTGTTTGGTCACTGGGGTTTGTCATCACCCCCACTGCTGCCCTACACCATTTTATTAAGAGGGACTGCAACAACCACAGTTTTTACTGTCTGCATGGGGTCTGGAACCAAATCTCCAAAGATGCTGAAGGCCCACTCTATTGCTTACATATGCACATTGCTGGTGTGTTAACTCAGTGAACTCTCCATGTTCAGTGGAGTTACATAACTGGTTGCCAGATACTATGGGGAAAATAACAGTCGGGGGACTGGAGACATTTTGCCTACTGAGGCAAAGAGGTCACACCTCCCTTTTCCTATACAAAAGCTGACTGAACTGACAGTTGAATCTATCCAAATATCAAACTATCACAGCACTGAAATGAAAGCACTGCAATATCTGTCAGCATCAGAGACAGACTCTTGATACAAAGAAGTGTGGTTTGTACTAAGCTATGTCTAAATTACAGACTATTTGGTGATATGAAGCAGTTACTACTACAATGAAATGAGGGCAAAACATTTTTTCCCTTTTGAATCACTTTGAATCTTAAGTGCCACAGATGAAGTGTTAGTTGTAACTTAACACATCTTCCTACAGACATTTTTTTAAAAAAATAATAATTAAATCTTATTTTTCCCTATTGATTCTCCTTCCATTCTCTCTATTCCTTTCTTCTCTAATGTGTCTTTTATAACACCGCCATTTTTGAATTGGCATTACAAATTAGTTTTTAACTTTTTTAAAAAAACCAGTTAAGACTGATTCTCATTTTGGGTCATTGGCCTTGTTTAAGTCAAATGAAAAAATAATTTTTCTCCATTTCAGTTACTATATTTCATATTAACACATCATCTTTGAAAGTCTATCCAGGAGTTTTCAACTTGATGTCACTGAATCGTGGTAGGTGAAGTGAAAATGGCTGCTTGGGGTTCCCTTAGAATGTATCAGGCATCTTTTAATTAGCAGATGATCTACTTGAGAAGCCATTTGTCAATGTGAATACATGTTTCATCCCCTGTAACTTCCACCTGTCTGTAGAGATGCCAGGCAGGGAAGAATTCACTTTACTTTCCCCTACATTTGCCTTCAGCAGAGCTTCTTGCAATATACAAGATTATTTTGTATTTGGTAGTATACAGACCCACCAATGTGCTGCCCAGCATAATGATGAGCATGTAATCATTTTCAATAAAGTACTCTTCTGTGACAAAAACATACAGTTTGTCTCTATGTGTTTGTGTTCTGGGAACCCAGTGGATATGAACTAATGTTCTTCTGCTCATTACTTGGTTTTCAGCCTGCTGCTTGTAGCCGTTCTTATTTAATTATAGATTCTGGTTTGAATGCATTTTGTGCAGATGTGGTAGAGTATCTTTTGCAGTGCAAAGATTGGGTCAATCTCATTTTTTATTAAATGAGACAAAGAAACACGCTTGCCTGCACTCAGACTAACTGGATATTGTGATATTTAATGAACAGTGTGTTATTTTTGTGCCAGACCGGCTAACAAGATTAAAATGCATTTTGGCGAATGTGCTTGCCTAAGGAGTTTAAAAGAATAGGAAAGGGGGGAAGACTTTCCATGTACTGTATTGCATCTGTGCTGATTTCAAAATAATATATGGAAAGGATTTCATGAGCTTTATCAAAGGTCCAGAGAAATGTAGCCTTTATGATTGCTTTTCACACAGAATTGAGAATTAATTTGAAGGAGGGATTAGGGAACAATAATTTTAGTGAGGAGTCTCTTTTGAATGGCAACAAACTATCCTAGAAATCTAGATTGTTTATTTTATTTATATTGTATTTATTTATGCACTCACTTATTGGATTTATATACTTTCACTGCAAAATAAGATTCAAGGTGGGTCACAGGAAGACTGAATGAAAACACAAACAAACCCACCTATTAAAAAATAATTAAATTTAAAACACAATTTAAAACACAACAACAACAATAACAACAAAAGGAAAGCAAAGCATTCACCTAATAAAAATACCCTTTAAAGTTGCTAAAAGTCTGCCTATATAGAAAGCTCATATGCATTTCTATGCCACAAGTGAATACAGAATGCATAGAGAGGGCTGCCTACTAGGTTGAGATTTACTATATTTATTTTTTTTCCAAAGAAAGAAATAATAATTAAAAAAGACCATTGCACTGCAGGAACAGTCTAAATACCCAGAAGGCATGAGCTCCAATCTGACCTTGGAAACGAAGCATGGTCAGCCTTGGGTAGTACTTGGATGGGAGACTGCTGGTGAATACTTGATGTTATATTTCAGAGGAAGGAAATGACAGACCACTTCTGATTTTTCCTTGCTTTAAAAACTCCATGAGGTCCATGGGGTTGCTATAAACAGCAGGCAACTTTAAGGCACAAACATGTGCACCTTAAGGACACCTGCAGGAACACGTGTGGCAATACGTGACAACAATTAGATAAATATCAGATGGAGAAAGCATAACCCTTAGGGATGAAACTAGTTTTATAGCTTGACTCTGTTTCAGTTAGACTTATATCATCTTATCTCCAGTAATGCCTTAAAAAGGTTTTCTTTTTTTTTTTTTGACATAGGAATATGAAATGAAATGTTACATAAGAAATGCTATTGTGCACAGTTTCCTCACTAGAAAAAGATCTTTAAGTAACCCCAAACAATTATCAGAATCTGCGCTGTTACTGTGGACCTCCAAGGTATGTGGTGGCCTAGATGTTGTTGGTTTGCACTTTCCATCATAGTTCATGGTGACAAGGGGTGGGAGTTTCAGTCTAACAAAATTTGAAAGGACACCTACTTGTCATCTGTGCCATATCTGCTGGCAGTATGGACTTGTTGTTACCATTATAATTAGATCAGGAATGCAGAGAAGGAAAAAACAACAACAATAGATTAGGTGGAAGCAATGTGTGGTTCTCTAGGTATTATTCAACTGTGGCTTCAGGTGTTCCTTGCCACTGGTTATAACATATAGGGTTGACAAGACCTGAATTCCAATACCTGAAAAGCTACAATTTGCCTGCTCCTGGAAGAAACCGTTCAAACAAAGTGCCAGCTTTTTAAAATTGCTTAACCATCCCTTTTGTCTAGTGTTGCCAAGTTTTCCAAATTGTAATAAGGGCCAGTTAAAATTTGAAGTTTGTGTTCTACCTAAATACCTAATGAAAACATTAATTTCAGTTAACCTACTCATGTATTCCCCTGTAAAATTAACATATTGTCCACATTCATAAATTATGCGATGCACATATTTCTATCTTCATGAAGGGCCCCCAGTTCAAAATACAGAGTTTTTATTTTCTTGGCATCTCTTTCAATCCATATAAAAGAAAAAGCTTTCAAACCTTCAAATGCTGCTATAACAAAGGCCACCTACCAGCCAGCATAGTGCTGTAGTTTGAGAGTTAGACTTCAGCCCTGGACATTCCTTGCTCAGACATGAAAACCCGCCAGGTAATCTTGAGCACATCACAGTCTCAGCCCTAGAAGACTCCATGATAGGTTTGCCTTAGGGCTGCCATAAGTCAGAAAGAACTTGAAGGAACACAACAACAACAACCCCTGTAAGGGACAAGCTTTCTGTCTCTCAGATAAAAGGCATCCCTTATAATAAGGGACACGTCACAATCCTAGTTTTGACCCACTTTCACCTGAACCTCATGCCCTTTGGTGGATGGCCTGAAGTTTTTCACACCCTCTGTTTCAGATGGAAAGTTAGGGTACAGATGCTGAGACCAAGAACAGCATGTAAAATACTGCAGGTGATCCCAGTCTTCCAGTTCAAGAATGTTTTTTCCAGGAATTCAAACTATTTTAAAAAAAATTAGTTGTTAGCTTAAATAGCACCTACAAAAAGAATGAAGTTGTGGTGCTGTAATTAGCAGTGTCATCCAAAGCAAGTGTATTCAGAAACAAGTCCTTTTGAGCTCAGTAGGCTTTATTCACTAGTATGTGACCTTATGACTCCAATGTTAATTTCATCAGTTAGATGCATGAGGAAGTTCCATGCATTTAAGAACTTTAAGAACCACACCATTGATCCTGCCCTGATGCCATGATCCTGCACAAATCATCTCTATCTCCTGGTATTAACACCAGTTTTAGCAACTTGGAACCCTAACGATCAGGAGTCTAGGTTGTATGAACATCTCCTGCAGTCAATATGTAGATGGGGGCAAGGAGAGTGATGACAACATCAGCATGACCCAAAGCTCCTTTAATATGTTCTCAGCAACAGAGCTACACCTCCTGTTGGTAACATTCATTGCCCTCACCAGGAGGGTGTAAAATTTACTGAGATAAAGTGTAAAATGCATTGAAAGCACTAAGTTGCTAGAAGAATGTTTTGTAATTAATTATCATCAAGTAGCTATAACTGTTTCAATTTTTCAGTTAAAAAAAAGAAAAGGAAAGGAAAAAAGAATAGAACATGTTTAGTCGAGCTGCAGAGAGTAGTTTTCCATATAATTTTAAGGAAATGAAACCATCAATCTTCTCCAAAATATGCGCCTTCACAAATATGTACTACATATGCTTATACCAAAATATATTTGAAAAGTCTGAATCATGTAGACAGGACAAGGTTTTTCCCACCATAAAGACTAGCTAACAAATGTCATAAACCCTAACCCCCCCTTCTGTTTATTAATATTCTCAAGTATTTTTGGTGTAGGCATGCAGACCATCAAAATAACACTGCTGGATCCAAATATAGTTCCATCGGGTCTGGCATCATGTTTCATCAGATGCAAATGAAGTCTACAAACTAGGCAAAAAGAGTCTTTGCCTTCAACAGCTGTTGCTTAAAGATATATTATCTTAGACAATAGAGTTTCCTTTAGCAATCATAGGCTGAGATCCTGCAATGAAACATGGAGCTAAGATGATGGAAGTCCATCATCTCAGCTGCATCTCCTGATAACACTACTGACTCATTGGTGATGAATATCCATTGCTTTGCTTTGTTTTATATTTTGCCCAGACACATTTACTCTGTATTGTCATTGCACATAAGTGACATTATTAGTAAAAAAAACTGTAATGGAAATAGCTTAGTTTGGATTATTTCATGAATACTTACCCTTGCCTATCAATGGATATAAGCTATGTCTGGCATCCAATTCAGTATTTATGATGTCATAAGCTGGATATACAACATTGTAAATTTGTGGTGCCTCTCAAAACTGCCTGTTGCAAAGTGTCTCCTGTCAGGAGAAGGTATCTCACTCTGCCCCAGTCTCTAATATCTCAGAAATCCTACTGGTGTGGGGGCAGCACCGTTAATAATGTTGGTTTGCAGGGGGCTTTTGGTCATTGCAATGGTGTGGTGAGTGTAAATGTGAATTCTAAAATTTATATTATCTGGTTTAAATACTAAACCAGACACTACCCATTGCTTATATCCACTGATAGACATAGATACATTCATAAAATAATCTATAGTCAAGTTACCATTGATTATGTTTACTGTTCCTATTTAACTGCAATGACAATTATTATCATTAGTATATTTATTTGTATCCCACTTTTTGCCCAACGTTGGGCCCCAAAGTTTAAAACAATGCAACTTAAAAACATATAAATAATGCACAGTAAATAGAATTAAACTATTAAAGCATAAAAACAGCTCAAAGAGATAAAGATAAAAAGATAACATGTGTGTCCAAAATATGAATAAAATGCTAAGCTTTCTAGACCCATAAATTCATCTCCAATCCATGTATGCCACAAGGCATGCAGAATAATACCAAAAATACAGGTTAGGACTGGCTCATACATTGTTCAACACTTGGCAGCTGTATCATGACGTGTTTCTGAACGTGTGAACGATACTGTCACAGATCAAAGACTACTAGGAACTTCAGCTTGACATCACATCACTTCACATGTATTTTTTTTTCCCCAGCAGAAAAGAAATCAGTTTTAAGGTTTGACTCATCAAATGGAAAATCAAGTAGCATTCTTAAATGTTTGAGCTGTCTGTTAGATGTACTGATCTAAGAGATGCTTCTGATGCTGTTGTATCTGCATGGAACATTTATGTTCCACAAAAGTTCTTGTGTGTAGTGTGATGGTGCAGAGCCAATATTGCTAATCTTTTATCTTCTGCAAATCTGAGTTGAATCAGATGCATCTGTGTGGAAAAAACATACATGTTCTAAAAGTGTTGTTGTGTGTCTTCATGTCATTTCTAACTTATGGCAATCTTAAGGAGACCCTAGCATCAGGTTTTCTCAGTCAGATTTGTTCAGATGAGTTTGCGATTGCCTTCCTCTGAGGCTGAGAAAGTATGACTTGCCCAAGGTCACCCACGGTCAAGCAGGGAACTGAACCCTGGTCTCCTGGAATCCTAGTTGAACACTCAAATCACTCTGCCACATTGGCTTTCTTGAAAGTTTATGGTGTCATAATCATTTCTGTGAAACAGCCCCTCCCTTTCTTTTTATATAATACTAGAATCTAAATACTAGTAGTCAAATAATGGGAAACTCAGGACAGAGAATTTTCTGAGTAATCCTTCACACACTGCACTGTTAAACAGGTTTTCACTGCTAGAAGATGTAGTGAAGCCTGCCAATTTAGACAGCCTAAATAGGGGATTAGATAAATTAATGGAGGTTAGAGCCACCGATGGCTTCTAATCTGAATGGCTACACATCACCTCCACTAGCAAAGACAGCATGCCTGTGAATAACAGTTGCTAGGGAACATGAGCTAGACAGTACTCATGTCCTGCTGTACGATTCTTACAGTCATTAGGTCGGCTACTGGACCAGACTGGCCTTTGGTATCATCCTTTCTCCTCATTCAGATTCAGCTCTGATTTTACAAATAGATGCATAAGTAAAGACTATTTGAGTAGAACAGTTTTGCATTATATTCACTGGCACCTTATATGCTAGGAATCACTTTGTAAAAGGACAGGACATCTGAGCTGGATAAAATGCTAAGAAATAAAAAAAAAAGATTATGAAAATATAGAGTTTTTATTTGCAGACATATAAACACTTTTGGTACAGTACAGACATATTGTCAGAAATCAAGAAAAGTGTCCTTTTTAAGCATAATACTCATTTGCCTTGTTTCACACATATAAATTTGATGCAGGTCTCTGATATGAGAGTTTTCCAGCTCTTCTAATCAATGTTAAAGGTGTGCATTGCTGATAACACCTCTGTCTATAGCTGCAGAGGCAGGCAGGTGTCTAAATGTCTGCGAAGATATGTCACCAGTTTGAAGAAGGGAAGCTCTGGACTTGATCCAGAAGGCTAAGCAAAAAGTAAGGGAGCCAAGGAGCTAGTAATTAGCTGCTGTCCTCTCACACAAAATACCCATCCAGAAAGGAGCAAGAGTCAACATTATAAAACTAAACATTCACATTACCAAGAATGAGAAGCAATTCTTGTATCAATTTGAAAAAATTCATTCAGAAACTTAGTATTTTAAAGAACAAAATGATGGGATACTACTGACAGACTGCTGAATCTACAGAACATTATTGACAACAATTTAGGTTTTAACTCAAGAGTATCACATCCATCTATTTATTGACTGTGGTGGCTGATGACTTCATGTCAGTAGGACAGTGAATTCACTCTGTTTTATTCTGAACTTTAAAGCCCTAAAATAGGCTTAGCACTTAGGTTGGCCCCTCTAAAGTTTGTACCAGAATGGATTCGCTACCCCACTGACTTGAAAAGCACCAGCACAGATTCAGCATCCCACTGAGATGGTAGCCGTCAGTTACCACCTACAGAACGACAGATACAGTGGCAGCTGGTGGCTTCTGTGTCAGTGAAACAGTGAATCTACTCTGAGTTTTAGTAGAAACTTTAAAGGACCTATCCATAGTGATGAAGATATTTTAGAAACAGTTTTCAACACCATGCATATCTTAAGTTCAGACTAAGGCCGTTTCTGTCCTACACTGCTATAGTGCTATTATTCCACTTTCAACATCCTTAGGAATTTTGGGATTTGTAATTTACTGAGACCAAAGAGCTCTCTGGCTGAGAATTCCAAATGCTCTTCCCTAAACTGCAAACCCCAGGATTCCATAGGATAGTGAAAGTGGAATAATAGCAGTATAACTGTGTAGTGTGGAAATGGCTTAAAATTCAGACTCGATTCACTATCCTATTGACATGGAAGTCACCAGTCAGAGGAGACAGACAGATAGACAAGCAGATAGACAGAAATCTGTATGAGATGGTGAATGGTTGTTTGTGAATGCAGTTGCAATATTTTCCAATGATTGATTGTGAAGTCCAGTCAAAGATTCTTGTAGGAAGGGGTTATATGTAAGAAGCTCTCCCACCAACCTCAACAAAGGATAGAGAATTTTAAGCACTCTCAGTGCATGTAACCTACATGAAGCAGCAAGGGTGCTAGAAAGCATCAGTCTGATGGTTTATGAGTAATAAACAAAATGTAGACTTTGATTTTTGTACCTGTACATTTTTTTTGTACTAGAGCTAGAAGAGAAAATTTTATATATGGAAATCTGTTTCTAAATACATCGTACCTTGCAGAACTGGACATGCTGATTTTATCAGGCTTTGCTGCTCTCATGGAAATAAAAAGCATTTCATGATCTCCTTGATTTGCTGCATTTAGACAACAGCACCATGTACTTCACTATAGGCAGACTTCCAAAGATTTTAGACTTCAGCTCCCATGGGTCCTACCCAAGATGGTCAGCATTTTAGAGACTGTAGGAACTGAAGTCTAAAATGTCTGCATTCCCATCCCTGACCTGCAGAAGAAATCCCCAATGGAATCAGTATGACTGGGACAGGCTGTTATGTTTTGGAAAATAACCTGTCTAGGATTCTAGTGACAGCTTCTCATGCCTTCTGAGAAGATGCCTGCAAGGCTGAGGAAACCTTCCAGAGATGCATTTGATGAACCTCCAGGAACTACTACTATACAGGGGTAATAGTAACACAGGTTCCTCCCTTGTCTTATGTAGCCATGAACTGCTTTAGATCTCAAATGGCATATCTTCATCTGTTCCAAGAAATCTAGTTATTTCAAAACATTATTTCACAATGAGAAGGAAACTGCTTAAGAAATTGATAGTGGTTGTCTGTATTGAGTGAAGAGCGAACATATCCCTAATGTTCACAATCTCACATGGGATGGTATGAATCCTCAAGAAATTGCACTTCTTGTTAATGCCTTTCCTATATATATATATTTTAACATCTGAGGTAACAAAACATTGTTCTTATTTACCAGTGCATATTTTTTTGTCATCTTCACATATATACAATATAACATATATTTACTATACCTCAAACCCATACCTTTATTTTCATCTTCCTTTATATATATACATATACATAAAAAACCCCAAACATTTTAAAATATACTTTTCATTTTCCTTTAAACAGTCCCGTTTATAGGAATGGTTGATGATGCCCTCTTGTGGTAAAAAATGACTTTGAGGATTGAAGAATGTAACAGTGAATGTGCTATTTGTCTTACCTTTTCACTTTATGAACACTGACGTCTTGTACGGATGGGTCTTTTGAGGGCCATGTCTGTACAGACAGATTACTAGCTGTTAGTTCTAAGGTTTCATTTTTTTAAAAAAGCTGTACATTGAATTCAATTTTTTGCCTTTTTTTTTTTTATAAAAAACCCCTGTAAACAGCTATTTACAATTATAATAAGTTATAAATTGCTTGTCCTTCACTGTAGGGTCCTGCTGGCAATTTCCCATTTGGGATGATAATCACTTTGCAGAATGTCTGGGTTTTAGTTGAGAATGTCTGTGTGAAACCATCAGATGTTGGAAATTTCCACTGGTTTCTTCTCCAGCATATGCAGATCAATTCTTGCATTTAATGGTATTTGTACTTCCAAATGTTCATCTCCCGTGTGATATTTTCTCCCTTTTCTAAGACAGATGTAAATACCCATCCCGGTTACCAGTGTTATGGAACCCAAACTTATTATTGATAGGGCCACTAAGGTAGGCATGCAAGATGCCACTTCGACTCTTTTGTGTGTGGGTTCTATAGAGATTTGTGGTTCTTTTTCCTCAATATTAATGTCAGGCTCTTTCCTCAGAAGGTTTTCAATATAGCTCTCATTGCTCACAGTATCATTGACAAAGAGATTCACCATGACTGTGGAATGGAGAGGTTCTGGGTAACCATGGTCACTAACTTTAACAAGAAGCCGATACAGGCCATAGTCGTTTTGCATAAGCGACTCTTCCAGAGTGATGTTGCCTGTCTTGGGGTCAATCTTAAAGGAGTCTGGTCGGGGACCTCTTCTTCCTATGATGCTGTATGCTATGACTGCATTCATGCCTGTGTCATTATCTACTGCATAGACCTCTGTGATTGGTGAACCAGGCAGAGTAGAAGGAAGGACCAGGAGGTAAGACATGTTAGATTGAGGAAACAAGACGAGTGGTGGATTGTCATTTATGTCCAGCAAAAGAATGGTTATTTTTGCAGTCGAGGACAAGGCAGGGTCACCTCCATCTACTGCTTCAACCCATATGGTATATGAACTCTGCTGTTCCCTGTCTAGAGAGACTTTAGCTCTTAATACTCCTTTGCCAGTGTCTATTACAAAGATATCACTTCCATTTACCACTGAAAGTGCTACCCAACCGTTTTGCCCAATGTCTGCATCTGTGACACTTATAACTCCTATTTCACCAAAGCCTGGGAAATTCTCTGGCACAAAAAAGCTAAAATCCTTGTTGATAAACCTTGGACTGTTATCATTCTTATCCAGGACTGTAATTGTAACTGTGGCTATTGACTCCCGGGGTGGCACTCCTGAATCTACAGCTTTAACTGTATAGCGGTATTTTTCTCTTTCTTCTCTGTCCAGTTGGGTAGAAACTGTTAGGACTCCTGTGACTTTATCTAAAGAAAAATATGATGGTGCTTCAGGCCCTAGGAAGTAGGACACTTGGCCCCTTTCTCCACTGTCAGCATCTGTTGCATACAACTTGGTCAAAAAAGCATGAGGAGCATTATTTTCCTCTATTGTTAGCTCTATTAGTGGTTGAGAAAAAACAGGTGAGTTGTCATTATCATCTAGAACCTGCACTTTAACTATTTTATTTACATGGAATCCTTCAGTGTTCCATGCAACCACTGATATTTCATAGAGCTGTTGTGACTCATAATCCAATGGCTTTGTAGTTTCCAGTAAGTACTCATTGTGGTATGGTTTGTATGGTGTCAACCTGAATGGACCATCACCCTCCAAATAGCAATCCACTTTGTACTTTTCATCCGGGTCCTTAATGGTAAAAAATGCTATCGGTGTGTTAACGGGTTCTAATTCCCTCAGGTAAACTACTCCTTCTGCTTCATTAGCTATGAACCGAGGAATCACTTCAGGAGGTCTCATCATGACTTTAATGATAGATACTAACACAGTGATCACAGCTGGGATGCAGCCAGGACCATTTGCCAAGACACTCAAACGATGGAGACGGGGAGCGTCCCCATTAATCCTCTTGGACAGCGTGATAATGCCTGTACTTTCATCAAGGTGGAACAAAGAACGAGATGACTGTGACACCTTCTGGCTATAAGAATAGGTGATCTTTGCATTGATGCCTTCATCCATGTCTACAGCATTGACAGAGGCTATGTAGAAACCAACACTAGAGTTCCCAAAGACAGTGGCATTTATCTGGGTCTCATTAAACTGCGGACAGTTGTCATTAATATCACTGATGCCAATGGTGAGAGTTGCAGTGCCCACCAGTGGTGGAACTCCTCCATCCTCTGCTGTTATGAGTGTAACATATTCATCTCTAGCCTCCCTGTCCAAGGCACCCATGACAATCAGGTAAGGCGTTCTTTCCCCATTTTCATTTTCCTCCACATCCAATGTGAAAACCCCATAGTCATCTTGCAGTTGGTATATCTGGACCCCATTAGTACCCATGTCTGGGTCTACAGCTGGGTGCTCAATAGCTAAACGGGTGTTGACAGGTGAATTCTCAGGCACAAAGAGGTATATCTGTGGCATGGGAAAGCATGGTGCATTGTCATTAACGTCATGGATGGCAATCTTCACCTTGACAAGACGGAAATACTCCTGAGGCAACACCAAAACATCCAGCAACAACAAACACGACTCAGAAGATAGCAGTGGCGAGGAGGAGGAAGAAGCAACCACACTAGAGCCAACATTATCTTCTGTGCATAGTGCCTCCCGATCAATCTCTTGGGCAGAGGTATACAGTTCTCCTGTCTGGTTGTTTAGACTGACATACTGGCCTCCCAATCCCTGGGAGGCAAGATTGAAGGAGAGAGGAACTTTACTCCATTGCTGAGGCTGCTGCCAGCCTCCCTCGGCAGCTCTCTCTCCCTCTTTCTCTGCTGCCCCCTCTAGCTGTAAATCCTGGGCTAGATTCCCGATGAGGAACCCAGAAGGTAGCCCTTCGTTGATACTGTAGAAAAGTTCAGTGGCACGGCTGTAGCTTGCAAAGCAGTTGAAAGGTCCAAGAAAGAGCAGGAAAATGAGTAAGTTCTGAAAAAAGAGAGGTCGAAAGAGACATTAGTAAATGATACAATCCTGTGTCAGTATCAGTGATACATACCATTATTTCTACCCTTTCTGCTGCTGGTTTTCCTTTCCTCTCACTGGAGAACATCTTCTGGCCTCCAGTGAAGGAAGAGTCCTATCCATGCAAAGCCACCACCTTAATATGTCACCTCATGTCTCTGACAGACTGCTACAGTATCTGCCTTTGATCTAGATAGACCATCATCTCTTTCTGATGCATGGAACCTGTTCCTGAAACATCAAGTCCCTATATGCTTGATACATACATAAATGCCCCCATATTTATCCATGATGTCAGTTTTTACTGAACTCAGATTCATTAAGAAATCATTAAACTGGGATGTTTGTCCATGTGTTGTGTATATATAGTAGATTTTTACTTTAACTCCCACAGTACACTCTGTAGAACAGTGTGCAATGCAAAGGAATAAAAAGGGAAAATAAATTCACCGATATTTCAACTTCATTTTTAATCTTTCCTTTTCTAGATTTATCAGCATCTTGGTCACATTGTAAGCAGATCAGCACTGACACAAGACACTGATCAGCCATCCCAAAACAGCAGCATATATCATTGCCATCTGCATGAAATGCATCACTGTTGTCTTTTGTAATTTCTACTTGAAAAAAACAAAAAAACAAAAACAAAACAAGCTAACCTGTGACGGAGTCATATGATCATGAAAGAAGCACCGAGGTGCCATTCTTTCTTATTTAGATCAGTTCTAACAGGACTGATGCCACCTGCCCATTGTGCCACTTTTATGAATCACTGAAAGGCCACCTTTGCTCAACATTGCCTCTGTCGCCATGGATTAACCCTTCCATTTCCTCCACTGAAAAACCACAGGAAGCCAAACGCCACAAAAAGCCATCTCAATTTGCTTGGCACTTATGGAAACGCTACTGTGCATTTCAAAGCTCAGACGCTGGGAATTCCCTCCTTACTTGGAGTTTAACTGTCATTGCTGGAACCTAAAGCACAATGATTTCACAGGAAAGTCTACTAAAGTCTGAATAAGGTTGAATTCTCTTTTCCAGTGACAATTGTTAAGACGAGCACCAATTTATATAAACACCAAAACTCTAGGTGAAAACTTAAATGGAAGCTTGACCAACCCTTGTGTCTTTGCATAAACCTTCCTGCCTCTCCTGCTTTCTGAGTTCAGTTTTTCAAAGTGCAGCAGATTCAATGATGTGTTTACTTTAAAGAAAGGCCCACTAAGGACTGGTGCCCTTACTCAGATCTAAATAATGCACCAACGGGGTTTCATCCCTGACCTCGCCCGAAATAATGCATAGGATTGCTGCCCTGAGCTCTATAAGCACCGTCGCCATCCTCCTCCCCGTGACGACCGGGTTTCTTGAACTATTTTAACAGGATCGTCGATTAAAATGCTGAACGAACCCGCTCGCTTCCTGAAACTGTTGCTTTTCCGGCGTCTCGACCTCCCCCCTCTCCCGCCCTCGCCTCCACCTCGTCACACGGCTTGCCTTTCCTAGCCCCCCCCCCATTTTTTTAGGATCGCTCCTATCAGCTCAGGATGAGGAAGGCGTCAGTCACCTCTCCCCCCGGGGACGCTTCGCTCCAATGTTTCCGTCCAACTTCCTGGGGTGTTAAAAGAGCTCGATCCTGGGCGTCCTGCCTCCGGAAAGCTTTTTGCGGGATGATCCCAAGTAAAGTGGGCGCAGACAGAGCGCGGCCAGGCTGGAGTGGAATCCCTGCTTCTCCTCCCGGCCCATCCCCCAGGAAGGAAAAGAGAAAGAAAGACAGTAAAAAAAGACGAGCGTACCGGCGGGTTCCTCTGGCTGGCGGTGCTGCTGCTCCCAGGGCTGGATCGCTGCCCCATAGCCAGCTCTCGATGCCTCTTGCCCAGGAGCCAGCTGGATCCTAAGGCTGGGGGCGAGCGGCGCCGCGTCTCATTCCCTCGGCGGCGCATTCCAAATGCGGCCACCGAGGGTCCCCTCGGCGGGGGGGGAGGAAGGAGAGGAGGAGGAGGAGGGGGAAGCCTTTCCCCAGCAGGGAAAGGGGAGGGAAGGAATAAATAAAAGGGAGACGCTCCCCCCTTCGCCCCTGCGCCTGGGCTCATGCAAATAATCTCGGCGCACTCCAGCCAATCGCCTCGCAGGACGATCAATTAACAACGGGCTGCCAGAGTCGGGGGGGGGCAGCTGGGGAGGGAAGAGAGGCGCTGGCCGGTGCTCCGGCGTTCGCCTCGCTGGCAGTTGGGGCGCCGGGCTGCGCTTGCCCGCCTGGCTCGCCTCGCGCGCTGCTTTTTCCTGGACGGCGCTCCGCGGCCGCTCTCGGCTCCAGCCGGTTTCCACACCAGGCGGTATCAATGCCGCCCGTTCGGGGTGTGTGTGTGTACGTGCGTGTGCAGGAGATCAGCGCTAGCCCCGGCACGAGTGGCGGCAGATACAGTCCTGCTGGTGGTCCATTGCTAAGACAGACTTGAACTCTTAAACATCCCTCTCTCTCCTCTTCTTCTCTTCCCCTTCAACTGGAAGGGGCTTCCCCCAGTGGGGAAAAACGGGCAGGAGCCGAATTGCTGAAGCGGATCCGCTCGATCGGGTGCGTGGCGTAAACTCGAGCCCTGCTTTCCCTTTCCCGACGGGCTCTCTCCAGACGCGACCCGGCGGGAGAGGAATGCGTGCGTGCGAATGGGCGAGTGCGGGCAGGAAGAGAGTCTGGTATAAGCAAAAAGAAAGAAGAATTAAGTCTCATCCTGCTGGCTGCCTAGTGGATCCGGGGATCAGCCTGCCAGAGGGTCCCATCCAGAAAGCTATTCGTTGCGTGCGTGATTTACTTTTGTTTTCCTCCGTTGAAGGTTTGCCTCCCGAGAGAGAGAGAGCGGAAGGAAAAAAAATAAGAAAGTTACGCACACGTTTTGTACTTCTGCAAAGGGAGAAAAGGGGGGCCAGAGTTCTATATGATGATTAATGTTCTTTCTCAGGGCTGTTGCGCTCTTCGTCCCTATCTGGTCTACAGGATCCCAGTTTCCCTCCCTATATCCAAGATCGGGAGCCAGACGTCCTAGTTTTCCTTCTTCAGCCTCCAAGCCGACCCGTGATAGAATCTTGTGAAAGCCGAAGGAGGCGCAAGTATGCGTCACGTGATCTGCAGTGCTCAGGGCGCGTGCTCCCCCCCATATGATCTTCACCCATTGCCGGGGGCTGGGTGTACCTCTACGGTTGAAGGTGTATCTTTAGAAGTGTAGTATTATGCGTGAATGAGTCTGGAAGTATCAGACATAAAATTCGTGCTGGATCAGACTAGTTCAGCCCTCTGTGGCTAACCAGATGCTGCTGGGAAATGAGGGTGGCATTCCTCTCCCACTGTTATTTCCCAGTGGGAAATAACCTGGATATAACCTGGAAATAACCTGGATATAAGGTTGTAGTCACTGGGAGCAGCATCTATGGCAAGACTTGTTTATCATGAATTTCTCCAGCCATAGCTTGTGCCTCCCAATTCATTGGGGTGGTGAATCCATGCCTGGTTTTCTCTAACTTTTCAGGAGCTACCCACAGTGCTGAACTTATTTAATAGTAAGGTTTAGTACCTTGGAGTGCTCATTTAAAGCCTGGAATAAAGCCTGGTGTGGATTCAGTGCTTCACTAACATGGGAGAGACCAATGCATTTGTGTAACCCACATTAAAGCTGTCCAGATGTTTGTTATTGAAACTCCAATTGGATGTGATAACAGCAAACCAGATCTATATTTGTTGCTGTATCTATAGCATGGGTGGGATGAATTGAAGCACCCCAGGGATATATGAGAGCTAAGAACTATCTCTGCTAGCTGTTTTGTCTCAGAAGCTGTTTCTTTTTCAGGTAGAATTACTTCCTATATTGGAGGAGGGTTCTGTGTATATTTGAGGAGTGTGTGGGGGGAGGGAGAGGGGAGAGAGTAATTAGTGGGGACAGAGTTTAGAGTATGCCCCATTGGTGCCTTACATGCCTAATCCCCCCCTTGCTCTTTGGGCATAATTGTCCAATCCCACATCAAACTGTAAATGTTGTGCCTTGCTTATCATATAGCCAAGGCTGGCTGTAGCTGGGGACACACTCTTGGAAGAAACCAGAATTTTCTTCTATTTTGTAAGATATGGGTGAGTGTGCAAATCTGTCAGTTTCATTTTTGTTGCATTTCTTAGAATTCCTCCAGCATTCTTATCCTGTCTTAGTCCTGTATTGGTTTGTAAGACTTTTTTTAAAAAAAAATTTCTTGCACATGTCTGTTTTGGTACACATTTGGACTCTGCACATTTTTAGTTAAACCATTTTTTAAAGTTTACACATGATTTTGCACATATTCTCTTTCACTGAAATACATCATAAACTTAAAGAATATACTAATTTCTGAGACAAGAAGTCTTTTACATTGTTGTATTTCTGAGAAGGGAGGGAAATGGATAGCTTCTTTGCTCTCTCTCTCTGAACTCATTTTTGGGGGATTAAAGGAGGAACTTTCAAGTTAAAGGACTTGTAGATCCGTGATAAGATTAAGCTCCAGTATTCCTCTCTCTGTTTCTCTATACCCTCACTCACCAATACAAGGTTTGGAGGTAATGGATTTCTTCCCAGCAACCTCACAGGAGCTGCCTGCTCCAGTCAATGCTCAAGACTTAATGTAGCAAAAGCTTAAAACAAAATAGTTGTCACTGCTCACACTGATGTAAGGACTGATCCATAATCCAATGGAGCTGAAGTACTTGGCTTGACTTCTGTAGTGGCCTTAATTGGCTTCCCTCCAAATGTTCCACCTTAACCAGGTCACAGTAGATCAATGCTACTAAAGTTGGCCAATTTGATTCATCAAGCACTTAGAAGGGAGTCACTCTCTTTATATTTGCCTGTTTTGAGAATTGTGTCCCTATCGATCGTGCTTGTCAATTGTAATCCAAAGAGCATTTTTGTTGAGATGTAACCCCATGGGTCAGGACTGAAACATTAGAAGAGCATTGCTCCATGTGTCCAAAGTTGACTCCTTGTTGACTGCTCTGTTTCCAAAGTGTCTAGCTGGGTGGCCCAGGAGAACACTATAGTCAGTGAGTCAAGAAAGAAAATTCTCCCTTGCTGGCTGTTCTCAACAATCATTATTTAAGGGTATACTGCTTCTAAATACAGAAATTCTGTTTTGTACCATGCTAATAGCTAATAGACCCATGAATTTGTTTAACCCTTTAAAGCCTTTTAAATTAGTAGCCATCACCATATCTTATGAATAATATGTGGATCATGTGAAGGAACTGTTTTCTTTTTTGTCCTAAATTTAGCAATAATTGATTTCATTAAAAAATAAAAACAAACTAGTATGTTATGGGAAAGGGAGGTCAAGCATGATTTTTTTTAAAAAATATTTTTATTATAAAAAAAAGAGAAGAAACACAAAAAGACATACTGACATAACAAACATAACAAAACATCTTACAGTGTATATAAAAACAATCTAGAAACACGCCAGCACACATAGGTACAAAAAAACAATGATTATACATACCAATTATATAGTTAACAAAAGTGAAAAATGAGGAAACTTCCCCCTTGAGTGAATTACAGGATTTTTTTTATACTCAAAATATCATAAATTAAACCTCCCCATACTAGAAAAGAGAAGACTAATTCTTCTGATTATCTCACCTCGACAACAATCTCTGATTGTTTAATTACAATACCATTGTCAATAATAAAGTCTCGTTACCTTCAAACTTAGTATTATTGGTATTCCTTCATAACCCTAATCTATCAGAAAAAAACAATCCACATCTGAACTTCTTTTTCCACCTCCCTCCACAACTTTATCAGAGGAGCAGCAACCAGTAATTTTAGAAATGTGAGAAATAAATTATATCATCCTCCTTTAACTTAAAAAGATACCATATTTCTGAGATATACCATATTCTATAAATTATAAATGAAAATGAAAATAAAAATCAATAAATCAATAAATCAAATAAACCCAATAAAATCGCTCCTAAATGCTCAGGAATGGAAAGCATTGGTTGAAATTTCCTTATTTTGAAGAAATGCTGTAAACAACTTCTAGGCCTTATAAAATTTACTGCCCATCTTATTTTCCAATCTATAAGTCATTTTGTCCATCTGTGCTATTTCTATAACCTTTTCTAACCATTCATCAACCGTGGAGATGTAGGTAAATTTCCAATGTCTAGCATAAACAAGTCTGGCTACCACAATCAGATGCCATGCTAATCTTTTAGTACAGAAATCCATATTGTTTTCATCACCAAAAATTTCCAATAGAAAGAATTGCTACTGTGGTCATTTAGCCCTCTCCCAGGGTCTACAATTTTTTAATTCCCATATTTTATAAGATCTCCACATATCTGATATTAAAAATCACTCCACGTGTCTGACAGGGTCCCCTGGAAGAGCACATAGGCAGGTGCAGCCGTATGGCCGATACTTGGAAAAACCCGGTCTGGCCAGTGACTTAATCTGTCACATAGACCCAGGAACCCTCCAGACATGCAAAGAGTTAAAGGACACAAAAGATTCTCTGCCCCGAGATGATAGCTTGACAGGATTAGCGCTCCTGACATTCTGTCTGTCAAGCGAGGGCAGTTTCCATACTGCCAAGGCTTTTGACGAACCCCGGCTAATCTAATCAAATTAAGCACTCTGACATTTCAGAGCTTTGTGCTCCAAATCAGGCACATTCTGGACCTTTGTTTTAGCTCCTCAAATCATTGTTCTCCCCAGGAAAGGATTAGCCCCAAGGTACATTTTTCCCTATAGAAACCCCTGATTTTGAACGGTTCCTTGGATCGCTCCTGGTTTCCTCCCTGTTTGTCGTCACTCCATTTTCCGAGTGTTCCCTCAGCCCTCCACGTGCTGAGACCCATTTCCTCACTCTCCATTGCCATCTCAGACTCCCAGACTCCAGGACCAGGTGCAGTATCTCCCAAATCCAACCCTCTATAAACCCCCTATCAATTTTCTCGCTTTTATTTCTTTTTAGCTCTTGGTTGAGTGAGTGCGAAAGTGTGAATGTGTGCAGTGACTTATTTTTAATTAAAATCAAAATCAAAATCACTTCTTTAACAATTTGGTGTAGTTTTTGGTTTGGCTTGACCTCATAAAAAATGGGCTTTAAGATCTCGCAAAGTTACCCTGCCTCTCGTCTGCTATAGCTTGTGCTCTGGTTAATTCCCATACCTCCATTATATTGAGCACAGTGACGGGTCCTTCACGGGACCCCAAGAAATCAGGGTAACAGAATTCTGGCACTAATTCAATTTCAAATTTCTTTCTTTCTTTCTTTCTTTCTTTCTTTCTTTCTTTCTTTCTTTCTTTTTGCATATTAGTTCTTATGGCATACCAGAATTTCTTTGCTCTGTCACATTCCCACCACATATGATAAAAAGAGTCCACCTGATCTCCACATTTCCAACAATGGTTGTTCCTATCCTTATTCATTTTTGCTAATCCGTTGGGTGTCAAATACCATTGATAAGCCTTCTCTAAGACATTTTCTTGGCAGGCATAAGATCTTCAGTATGACATTTTATTTCTACAGACTCTTTCCCAATCTTCCAAGAGGACATGTGGTTTAAATCTTTGGCCCAGGGTATCATGCAATCTTTAACCATTTCTCCTTCTAAGTTGTAAGTTAACAACCTTTTATCCAACCTTGAAAGTAAATGTTTTTCATCTTTTAACATAAAATATTCAAGTTCGGTTCGTCTCAATTCCACCCCATTGGCACATGTGTCCTTCTTAAATCTTTCTCTTATTTAGGGAGATCATGCATGAAAAACAGCACTCTTTTTTTAACTTTTTTTTTCAAGTAAAAAAACAAAAATGCAACAGTGCTACAACAGTACAGAGTAATACAAAAAATAAACTATACAACAATATACTACCAAAAGAAAAACCGCGGGTACAAATATTAAACTGAACTACAAAATGACTACAAAACTACAAATAACAACAGGTTCCTGCCCTTGTTAAAAAACAGCAAATAATAATCAAACAGTAACAACTATGAAGTTCTCAAATTTAGATTAAGGTTAATACTTGTTGCCTATTATTTGTTTTCATAGTAAATATAAACTTACAATATTAGTTAGTTAATACAGTAGAATATGTAAAATACAATCAAATCCCAACCCATTCTGTACGTTGTGTTAGTATAGAATAATTCATCAAAGACAGAAGAAAAAATACAAATAATAATATTTTTGTATATATTTTTATTGAAATTTTACACAGAAAAATAAAACACTCCCCCTCACTCCTGAACATCTTTTTTCCAGTTGAGTTTGTGTTTACATCCCATTTATACATTATTTCTATTTAAGATATACTTTAAAAGTTAATCACACTGTCGCACTATTACTTTTAACATTGTTACATTCAACTTATACTTATTCTATAACATCATTAATTTTTATTACCAACATTTCCAACACTCTTCCCGTGTTTCTTCTTTTCCTCATTCCTTTATCCATTCAAAACTTCTTTCCATTCTCTTTCAAAGTTCTGGATTGGTTTATTTTTAAGTGCAAAAGTTAACTTTTCTATCTCTACCGTATCCATAACTTTTAATTTCCATTCTTTTATATCAATATAATTTCCTTCTTTCTAATGTTGTGCATATGTCATTCTTGCAGCAGTTATTACATATAATGTTTTCTGCCCTAACATATTCAACAAATAAAATTCTGGCGTCATTTCAAAGTTTAAACTATACATTCTTTGAATTTCATCATGTATTTCCTTCCAGAATTTCCTTGCTACCTTATAAGTCCACCAGAAGTGAAAAAGGGACCCCTCTTTTTCATCACATTTCCAACATTTTCCATTCCCATTTTTTGTTATTCTTTTCAATCTTACAGGTGTCATGTACCATCTGTATAACATTTTATAAATTTTTTCCCTTAAATTTAAACTTGGTGTAAATTTTATATCTGTTTTCCGTGCCCTCACCCATGCATCCAACCCGATTGGGTGTCCAATATTTTGAGCCCATCTAACCATATTATCTTTTATCATCTCTGATTCCATTTCTCTTTGCAACAATATTTTGTAAAATCTAGAGATTCCCTTTTTCTGACCCTTTTCAACAACAGATCTAATTCATTGTCATTTTTTTCAAACCCATACCATTTTTGATCCATCTTGAATTTCTCTCTTAATTGTCTCCATGGGAACCAATTAAATTCATGTCCTAACTCTTTTAATTCCTCTTTTGTGCGTATTCTAGGTTTATCTCCATCCCATTTTATCAACTCTCAATACATTAAAAGATTTCCTTGTTTTGTTGGAGCAATTTTAAAAGCTTCTTGTGGTGAGGTCCACGTCGGAAGTCTTCTGTAAAATCTAAGCTATGTTTGTGTCCACACTTTCAATATAGTCTTTCGTATACAATGATTATTGAAATCATTATTTACAATTGCTTTGTCATAACGTAAGTATCCATGCCAACCAAATCTGTTATTTATTCCTTCCACTTCTTTTATTGTTGTATTCTCCAACTCTATCCAGTCTTTTGTTATTTCCAAACAACATGCTTGATAATAGATTTTCAGCAATGGCACATCAAAACCTCCTCTTTCCTTTGCATCTTGTAATGTTTTAAATCTTATTCTTGGTTTCTTTCCCTGCCAGATAAATTTCCACAACTCTTTCTCCCAGTCTTTAAAAATCTTTTCTCTCCCTATTATTGGTAAGTTTTGAAAGAAAAACATTAACTTGGGTAATAAAGACATTTTAAAAGCATTTATCCTTCCTAGAAGAGACAAGTTCATATGCATCCATTTTTCCATTTTACTTTGAATCTCCTTCCATGTCTTCATATAATTATTAACAAATAACTCTTGATTTTTATTTGTAATTATTATTCCTAGATATTTTATTCTTTTTTGTAATTTGATATCCAGAAATAATAGTTTTAACTCAATTATTGAAGGTCAATTTTGACCACGTAGTAATTATGTCACTTAGAAGGTAACATTCAATAATAAAAGTACTTGTAAACTTAACTCCTTAGATACTAACTTAACAACAAATAAGACCATTTCCACATTACACTGTTCTAAGTGATATTCTTCCACTTTCAACTTCCTATGGAATCCAGGGATTTGTATTTTAAGAGAAGGGCATTTAGAGTTTTCAGCCAGAGAGCTCTTTGGCCTCAGTAAGCTACAAATCCCAGAATTCCATAGGATGTTGAAAGTAGAATAATAGCACTATAACTGTTGTTACCCTGTTTACTAGGGGTCCTGTGAGGGACACCCAAAATGTGCTCAACTGTAGGTGGGGAAAATTAGCTCAGAGCACTGCTTTAGCGTTATGAGAGGCAGGATAACTTAGCAGGGTCTTGTAACCCAATGTTTACAGGGTCAGGCCAAGCCAAGGAGCACACCAAGTTAAGAATAATTGAGATTTTATTAAATACAGGTAAACAGTGTATGCAACACACTCACACAAATAGCTAAGGAAAATAAAAGTTGGAATGGTATAGAGGGATTTTGAGAGGGATTGTTTAACTGGGTGATATGACACTTGTTCTGAAGCTTGAGTTCGTTGGTCTGGAGTCTCAGTACATGGGACTGAGGGGACAGCTCACCAAGCAAAGCAGCAGCAAAGCTGGATGAAAGTCCGGAGCAATCCGAGGAAGGTCTCGGAATCAAGGGTCTTTATAGGGAGAAGTGTGACTGCAGGCTCTGCCTTACTTGGGGACAACAATGAGTTTTGGGTTCGAGACAATGTCTCCGAAAGGTCACAATTTAGCATGATTGAGTTAAGTCCGAATTGACAAAGAGGTAGACTGTATGCAAATACTCAGTGCTTGGCAGTTAAGCTTCTAGCTTGCCAAATTACCTGCTTCGGGCAGGGAGTCCTTTGTAAACAGTGTGCATACATAATGAGGATGTTTGCAGAGAGGTCTCTTAAAGCAGTGATCTGGCTATTTCTGGCCTGCCTGTATTGTCTTGGGATATTGCAGAGTTTGATGGCCGAGCCTAGTTCTGTGCTTGTCCGGGGGCCTCACAGACATGTGGAGAGGGGTGGTGGAAGAAAGCGAAATTATTGATATCAAAGTGATATCTAGGGGTGTCTCCAAGGGGGTCTAAACAGCAGTAACACAGTGTAGTGTGGAAATGGCCATAGACTTTCTTAACTTATTATGTCTTATATATAAGTCGTCTCTAACATATTCTCATTCTGTTCTTTATTAAAATTAATGATTCTTAAATAATAATTCTCTATGTAGTAGGTAACAAACAAAGTAGAGCTATTGACTCTAATTACTCTTCTTGTAATAGTAAAAATAGCAAATTTAGAATTAAAATTTTAATTCCTCCTCATCAAACACCTCAGTTCTTTTGTAACTTTTCTCCTCATAATCATGTCACTTTCTTCATCAGATGTCTTCGTCAGATGCTTTCTTCTTCTATTTCTTCTTTCTATCTCCCCCCATCCCACCAAGAATTGGATTATATTTAAGTATTCCTAAAAGGCCTCTTATCAACTCAGCCATGTTTAGTCTGTGTCTTTCATCCTTGTACATACAAATCAATTCTTCAAGTCCATTCTAGCTGAAAAGAACATTACTGGGAAAAAAAATTACCGTTCATCAGTAAGTTCATCAAGTAGTGTTATTCTCCTTTTTTCCCAAGGAAAACTACTTCTTAGATCACAGACGAGTTGCCATACAGTCTCCAAGGTAGTGTCTGTTCAGGTTCCAAGTTTTGGCCATTAAATTTTACAGTCAGAGGTTGAGTTGTAACATCTCTTAAGATTTTCATATTTATAATATCAGCTATACTAACTCTGTCCATCTCTTACTGAGTGTTTATCTCATCTTGTATAAACATACTTTCCAAGTCTCAGGTCAACTCTTGCAAAGGTTTTGTTGTGTCTTCTTTTTCCTCTGGCTATGTTATTTCAGCCTCCTGTTGTATTTTAATATCTCCATCTGCATCTGGCCCGTCTTTAAGTTGTCATGACAGTTGTTCTATACATACATCAAACTTTTTCTCAATAGATGCTTTAATTTGTCTAAATTAAATGAATTTTTTTTTTTAAAAAAATATTCAGATACATCCTCAGACTTTCCTAAGTCATTTTTAATTTGAATGTCACAATCCATAGTTAGAGCCATAATGAATTCCGTGCAATATTTCCTGTATTCTTAAACAAAAAAACTGTGTTCCCAAAACAATAGATAACAGGAGATCTCATGTAAGCTCTCCCAGAGATGTTAAAGTTAACACAGCACTACACAGCAGAAAAGCTGGTAAATATCTTTACATATCCCATCTTCATAATATCAAGCATGATTGTCTTAGGAAGAAAAAGAAAATCTTGTTCAGATATTAATATAAACCATATATAGATATGATCTATATCAGAGGCAAAAAAGTCCCGTTAATAGCCAAATAACACAGACAGTTAAACATCAGAAGAAAGGTAATCAGACCTTTAAGTGTTCTAGAAAAGTTCAAAATCCAAATTCAAGCATGTAAAAGAAAGAAAAAGAAAATTAGATCCCAGAGCAAAGTAAGAGGGAAAAGTGAGAGGAAAAAATGAGAGATTGAATACTTAAACTCAATTCACATATATTCCCAATGGCAATCAAAAAGGAGATACTGTCACTGTAAGTGTAGCACAAAAAGGCTCTAAGACTATAGGAACATTCCAGCTGCTGCAGAAAAAGGGCTTCTTTCCCTCCATTAACAAAAATAAATAAGATCAAATTATATACATTACAAGAGGTCTGGATGCAGGGAATGTTGTGCCCATGTGTGTGTGGGAGTGATAGCTTCATCCTCTAGCTCTACTGAAGCTCACTATTCTCCTGAAACTTTAGGACCTGCTGTGGCCACTCCATTCCTGAGGAGACACTTAGTAGGTCCCGATCTTGAGTTGAACAGAGTCTTCAGTCTCTCCATGTATTGGGGAGTCCACTAGCTTGACAGAGGGAGCACCCATCAGGCACAATGCTTCTGGGGTCTATGATCTAGTGGAGCTTGCTAGATCGCACCTGCTATTAATGCAGCTGGGTACTGGAACCCCAATAGCACTCAACCTACTTCTGCCAGTGTTTTTTGAGGCCTCTCCTGCACATGATCATTCTCGCAATTGTCCTTGTTCAACCATTTTTTAAAATTCCTAATGTTTTGCTGTATATTTTCCATACAGTGAAAAGATTCATGTCTTTCAACTTTTTAGGTGGTAATTTGCCTTATACTGTCAGTATCTGTGACTAGTGTCTGACAGGAATTATTATTATGAAATTTCATTTCCTCATCCCTTATCATTCCGGTAGGTTGACTCTGCCTGCTACTGATTCTTGCAAGGTGGTTATAGAAGTGACCTATGATTTGATGGTGATGGGGTGAGTATATTGGTGTTTTGTGGGTGGTTCCTTATAAAAATAATGAGAATTGGTAAGTACTTATGCCTCATGTCATGTTCTATTATGGCTGTACCAGGAATAACTTGATTAGTGATTTGTACTCAGCAGTCTCTGCATACTTGCTTGTGTTTGTATGGATGTGTGCATTCCGTTTATCTTTCTCTCCCCGATCACTCACTGTACCTTGCCTCTCCTGAAAGCTTCAACATAAGATAAGAAGTAGACAAACTTTTGTCATGGAATGAGGCAGGTGGCAGCCATTTTAGATCCAACCAAAGTTATCCCCTGACATTGACATTGTTTAGTGTATTTTAGGTGCATCTAAGATGGCTACCACCTGACTCAAATGAGAGCTAAACTATTTTTATGCGCTTCTGCTGCTTGCTTGAATAAGGATCTTGAGGAATGGCTGGCAGCAGTAGACTGTAACAGCACAATGTGAAGACACTGGAACATAACACTGTTGGCACTGCAACTACATGTGGTCTAATATGTAGTAAAGTTTCTTTCAAGAGGCATTGGTCCATTTGAAGTTTCCTCCTTTGACCAGACCTGATGTTTTTTTTACTGTCAGTTCATTACTGAAATAAACAGTTCATTTGTTGGAGAAAGACTGATGTCAGAAACCTTTTGGTAACACAGAGCATATGGTCCAAGTAAACAAACCATCATGGATGATGCATTTTTAATTTTAATTTGATTGGAATTTAGTGATTTCAAATTGGTCTTACATCCTGATACTCTGTCTTAACCGACTGTGGACTGGGCTGTATATTTAGGTTAAGAGCCAATAAAATTTAATTAGCTTCAGACTGAGCCTATTAAACATCTCTAAAGTGTGTGTTTGATTGAAAGTGCTGCTAATAGTCATTTTAACATAGCACTAATGCTGAAAAGCCACATTTAAGTCATTAATAAATGTAGGTTATTTATTTTAGTCTGTAGCATTGGATGACAACCAGTTTCATTTAAAGAAGTCCGTAAGGTGTTGTAGGATGGCTCATATAATCAAGATATTTGTATGATACCTTGAACTTTTATAAAGTAAACCTTTTAAATTTAGAGCAGTAATGGCCTGGTTCTACATCTGACCATTTCAAGTCACTAGAGTTTACTGTATTTTTTTTATTGAAGAAATATTGGGTATCTTCCATTAAATTTGAGAGTAATGAGTACCACTACTTTTTGACAGTGGGAGTGTAACAGAAATTATTTCCTTCTTGCTTTAGTATTCTTCTTGTATTAGCTAAAGTTTGTCAGGTTTGATGTGAGAGAAAGGTTGCAGAGGTCAAGTATCTTTTCTCTAACCCAGTACCTCTCTTCAGACAGAGAAAGAGGCATCACCATTCAGAAAGTTTTGTCTCCACTTCTGATTTATGTGCAGCATCTATTTATTATAGGCAAGGTTTTATATGCAGCATCTAGTTACAATGGCCAAGGTTTTACATCACAATGTGTGTTTCATAACTTAATAATCCATAGCTTCATTGCAGAAGTGAAACAAAAGCTTGTTGATGAACGGTTAAGATATGCATCTGGGTACCAGCAAGAGTGTTCTGAGGCACGTCAGGTACAGTGGGCCCTCAGCATCTGCTAGGGTTTAGTTCCAGGACCTCCCATGGATATCGAAATCCATGGAAGGTAAAATCCTATTATATTCAGTGACATGGTAAAATGACATATATAAAATGGTGAAATCAAGCTTTGCCTTTTGGATTTTTTTTTTAAAATCCAGCTGTGGATGGTTGAATCCATGGATACAGAGGGCTGACTGTACATTTGTGCACACTTGACATTCCTCATGAGCACTGGCTCTTGTGATGTGCATCAGGCACTTTTCATGCTTATTGGGCACTTGTGATGCACTGGAAACCCTGTAGTGCTCTGGCACTTCCTAATCGATGTCTGGATTCGCATCAGAAATTCTCTGATGGTCATCAGTGCCCACATTGGAGTCATGATGTTTCAGTCACTCTACTAGCTGCCATTATGCAACAGATACCTGTACCTTGTAATGTTATAGCAGCCTCCAAGGGAATATGGACATTGTGAAACTATTGAATTCTGTTTCCTGCACAACCTTAGTCCACTTACAAAGATGTAAGTCCCATTTTAAACTCCAGCCAATGTTTTTGTTTAAAGCAACGGTAGGCACAGTGAAGCCCATGGGCCCTGAATCCCACTTTTGTGGCCTCTGACAGCCTCCAACAGTCCCCTCAAAGCCCTCCCCATATCCTCATTCTTAAAAATTGACAGAACCTTCTGCCAATTTGTACTCCAAAATACAGACCCCTCCCATCTGTGAAAGCACACAAAAATGAATCCTGCACAAAAACACCTCCTGTAGCCATTTTGAGAAAGGTTTAAAGAAAAGGTCATGGGTGTGGTACCTCAGTATTCAAGGTCACATCTGGCGAAGTGGATTTTTCTAGGTGCCTTCAGATTCTTCTCTGGCTACAATTTCCCTTCTTGTTCCTGAGTCTTCCATATTTCCAAGTTATCAATTGTCCACTTGTCTTACATTCTCTTCCTTTCCCTCTGTCTCACTAGATGAATTGTCAAAAATTCTGAAGTCTTCTAACCCTTCTACCTATCCCTTGGATCCTATTTCTTCCCAATTCTTAATTACTATTTCCCCTGCCATTCTTCCTTTCCTGTGTCATGTTGTTAATTTGTATCTTTCTTCTGGTTCATTTCCCTCTGCCTTCAAACACGCCATTGTTTCTCCAAATCTCAAGAAGCCTATGCTTGATTCTTCTTCTCTTACCAACTATTGCCCTATTTCTTTCCTGCCTTTCCTCTCTAAAGTGTTAGAATGTGTTGTCTTTCTTTTTTGTCTCAGGCTGCTATACTTGATCCTTTTCAGTCTGGATATCGCCCTTTACACTTCATGGAGACAGCTCTTACCAAAATAGCCAATTATCTTCTCTTAGCCAAGTCCCAGGGCCTATATTCCATTCTTATTCTTCTTGATCTTTTGGCTGCCTTTGATACGGTTGATCATGCTCTCTTGTTAGACTTGCTTCATGCCTTAGGGTTCCCTGGATCTGTCCTTGGTTGGTTTTCATCCTATCTTTCTGGCCATTCATTTAATGTGATAGTTGGTAATCATAAATCCACTTCCTTTCCTCTCTCTATGGGGGTCTTTCAAGGCTCTGTTCTGGGCCCTCTCTTATTTTCTCTTTATACTCTCTCCCTAGGTAATCTTATTAGTTCTTCTGGGTTTCAATATCACCTTTATGCTGAAGATGTTCAACTATACTTTTCTTTTCCTGAATTTTCTATGGATATTGAAGATCACATTACAGATTGTCTTTCTGGTATTCCTTCATGGATGCTTCATCACTGTCTCAAACTTAACATGGCAAAAACAGAATTACTCATTTTTACCCCTAAACCTTCTTTACCTTTCACTTTTTCCATCACTGTAAACAACACATTTATCCATTCGGTGAAGGAAGCTTGCAGTCTTGGATTCATTTTTTACTCCTCTTTGTCTTTTGCTTTCTATATTGAGACTGTTGCTAGGTCACATTGTTTCTTTATAACATCTCTAAAATCTGACCCTTACTATCTCCGCTTCTGCCAAGACTTTTATCCATGCTCTCGTTGTTTCTCGTCTCAATTACTGTAATCTTTTACTCACTGGCCTTCTTTGATCTCATCTTTCCCCTCTAGTCTCTGTTTTTCATTCTGCTGCTAAAATTATTTTCTCAGCTCACCATTTCGATCACATTATCCCTCTCCTGATCTCCCTTCATTGGTTACCTATCCCTTGTAATGTCCTTTATGAGCTCCTTGTTTTGACTTTTAAGATCTTACATAGTTTAGCTCCTCCTTATCTAACTGTTCTTATCTCTCCTTACCAGCCCGCTAGAAACCTATGCTCCATAAATACTCGTCTTCTTACCCAGCCTAGAGTCTCTTCCTTTTTAGCTCAGTTATGTCCTTTTTCTCTTGCTGCCCCTTATGTGTGGAATCGCCTTCAAGTGACCTTGTGAACTCCTCCTTCTCTTACTCTTTTTAAATCTAAATTGAAACCTTTCTTGTTTTCTGAAATCTTTGGAATGTTGGACTAGTTTTTATTGTTATTTAGATGTTGTATTTTATTGGCATTTTAGTAATTTATGTTGTATTGGTTGTAATTCCATATACCCTTGATCTTTTTTGTTTTGTACATGGATGGCACTATATAAATAAAGGATGATAACAACAACAACAACAACACAGCAATTTGGTAGCATGCTTATTGCATTTGTACCCATATCTAGAAGAAAGAGGTGAAACAAAAGTTATAATACAATAGAACTGTGTTTTGTATTTGTTTTAAGATATGAGGAAGAAATGTCAGGAATGGACCCAAATCCCCATTGATTAAAAACCATACTTTATTGGCACTTGTGCACATCATGACTTCAGTGTTCAGACTAAAGGAAAGGGGAAGAGTGTGAAGCCGTTAAGTGGTCTCTCCTATGCACTGTTCTCAGGCAGAGTGCTCTCTTATCTTGCCACAGCTGCGTTCTATTCTAACATTCCCATCCTTCTGTACCAGGCAATTATCTACTAAAGCTACTGCAATTCCCATTCTTTTTTGGCAGTCTGAATGACTGCCTGACATCCCCCCCCCAAAAAAAAATTATGCTGCAATGTGCAAAGTGGAAGTGATTGGTTAGTTAGAGGGTTTGCTAGGATTAGTGAGATGAAATATTTTGATTAAATCAGGAGGAAAAGCATCATTAGCATATACCCATTCAGCAAAATGAAGTAGAAAATCTTTTCAGAGGGCCAGGTACTGATAGTGGCCTTTGTGGAGGTTGGAGTCCAGGATTCTGGTGATATCACAAAGGTCAGAGTCATGGTTGGAAGTAGAAGGTCCCAAAGGAGCTCTCTTGATCAAGCTGCAATGAAAAACAGGATTAAGAAATTTGTATTTAGGAGGCAAGTTCAGTTGCACATTCACTTCATTAATGAGTTTCTTAATGGAGAATGGTCCTATGAATTTTGGGGCAAGTTTACGGGAAGGACACAAACAGGTGAGTGTTACCCTGACTTCTGGGGTCCCATGGGAGACACCTTAATGTGCTTCATGTGATAGGAAATGGGAACTCAACAGAGCACAAGCAATAGCAAAGTGAGAGGCAGGGTAACCTAGGGGAGGTCTTTTTACTCACTTTTTATGGGATCAGGCCAAGCCAAAAACCAAACAAAGATGTCCAAAAAATGATTTTATTGAATGAACATCTCACGCATCAACGCTATCACTCACATACTCACTCAAGACATATTAAGAAGCAGAAGAGTAGACACTGGATAGGGGAAATATTAGAGGGGTTATAGTTGGGGTGATACTGAAGTCCTTGGTCCAGGGAAAAACAGCAAAAAAAGTAGAGCTGGGCATGGAGAGGGCTGAGGGGATTACTTGACTGACGGAGAAACAGTCTGCTGGTATGACTGGGAGTTATCCAAAGAAACTCTCAAAAACCGGGACTATTTGTAGGGGAAAAAGTACCTGGATGACTAATCCTTTCCTGCCGAGAACAATGAGTGTTTCAACGGAAAAGAAGCTCCACAATGGCAACTCATTTTGCATGATGGGATTATGAGGTGTTGCCAAAGTTTCAGGATTTTTGGTTGTGTTGGGTTGTGGTGTGAATTTATGTAGATGGTCCTTGCCTGATATGATTTTACTGTTATCAGTGCTCAACTTGGGGAAAACATGCTAATCCCTTCAAGTTGGCTTCTCGGAGGTTGGAGACCCTTTGTCTACTGAGGGTTTGCACAGCTTAAGGTGTCCTGGGGCTACATGATGGGGGATTGCACTGGCCTGACTTCGTTTTCAATTGTTCGACTGTTGCTGCCTCCATGCTCATCTGGATGACCTCTCTGGTATGTTGAATCATATTTAATATCAAAAATTATAGACCCTGGGACAGGGTTCACCAGTGAGGTAACATGAGATTCTTGGTAGAAAGGTATACTAAGTCTCCAGGTTTGTAGTCAGGTTGAGGTGATTTTTTTCTTATTTGCTTGAAGTTTGTGAGCTTGTTTGGCTTTAATGATGGAGGCCTGTACATGGTCCCAAGCTTGAGAGATGTTCGAGATCCGATCATTGTTGGGGGCCATAATCTGTGGAAGTGAGCAATGGAGAGAATGCTCTAGTGGATTGTCCATAGACTACTTCAAAGGGTGACTTTCCTGTTGCTGCATGGACAGCTGAGTTGTAAGCAAATTCAGCATAACAGAGCAAGAAAGACCAGTTGCTTTGATCAAAATTCACAAAACAACAAAAATATTGCTCAAGAGTTTGGTTAGCTTGTTTGGTTTGCCCATCAGTCTGAGGGTGGAAAGCTATGCTTAGCTTTTGCTCAATGCCCAGTGCTTTGAGGAAACACTTCCAAAACTTGGATGTGAACACAGGGCCTCTGTCAGAGATTATACATATGGGGGTGCCATGTAAGTGCCATGTCATTCTGCAGCAAAGTAGGCAGCAAATCACAAGCAGCACAGGTCCTACTTACAAGACAAGAGTCAAAGAATGTCCAAACAGAAAGGAAGCCTAGAGCAAACAAATCTGAAGGAGCAAATCCAAGCCGTAGTCCAAACAGACAGAGCTCCAAGACAACCAGATCCAAGAGCACAGCACAGGGTTTCAAGGCCAAAGACACCAGTTGCTGACCCTGGGAGGAAAGGCCAGCTGGAGCCCTCTTTTATCTATGGATGCTGTCACCAGAGGTGTTCCTTCATTGGGGCTCTCTTGCTACTTAAATGGGCTGAGCGACACAAGCCCTCCCTTTCACTGCATCTCTGCTGCAAGGTAGGTTTGTCAGCTGTGTCTTTTTCTATTTGTTCCCCTGGCTTAGCCCTTGTTGTTGTTGTTTATTAACTCCCTCTGGACCAGCTTCTGGAGACACTTCAGCCTCTGGGGAAGCCTCTGCCTCAGCGTTGAGCAAGTTTTTCAGCAGTGGGCACCTTTTTAATGGGGATGAAATTACATTGTTTAGAAAATTGGTCATTAACAACACAAATGACTTGATTACCCCCACTAGAAGGTAGTCCAAGGATATAGTCCCGTGAGATTGACTCCCAAGGCTTGGCAAGAATCAGTAGAGGGCACAGTAATCCCTCTGGTTTGGCAGTCTGAGATTTGTTAGTGATGCATGTGGAACAATTTTTCATATAGGTTCCACATCAAGTTGTCTAAGCTATAAGGTTAAAAGAACTAAAAAGTTCAGCAAAGTTCAAACGATCAGCCAAGGAGACAAGATGCTATAGAGTTTAATATGATGGCAAAAGGATTGGGGAGTGGGAAGCAACCTATCTTATTAGTAGAAATTCAAACATAGTTTTTCCTAATCTATTGTTCATATGGATTATGTATGCATAGCTTCAGATATTAAAATGTTTTTCTGTTGAGTTTTTCCCTGGTAAACTTAAAATATTATTATTTGAAATGTAGTAATCTCTCTCTCTCTCTGTCTCTTTTTAAATGTGAATGCTGCAAGATATCATCACATTTCTCAATTAGACCTGAGACCTAGAGAAGCTGGTTTGGCACAGATAGCTGGAGAAATAAAAACTGGTGAAATGAAAAGGGCACAGGAAGCAGTCTGTCATTTCCTTTCCACATGTGAGATAGGATGGTCCATAGCATATGTTCTGGGCTTGACTACAGTCAAAAGTTTATTTACGTGTTAAGAAATCAAATCTGCAGCAGACCTTAGTTATGGGTTGGAGACTGGTTGGCATTATGACCTGAAGTGCCTGGTTAGTGATGAAAAACTGCACCAGTTCTCCTTGCTACATCTTTAAGCACCGAGGGAGATCTTCCTGCTGCACTAGTCCCTCCTAAGCTTCCACACTTTACATGTGTGATGTGGACAACACTCATAGGGGATAATTATTTAACCCCACAGGACCACCACTACCTCAGGGGGTTTGGGGTATTGGTGATAATGATAAAGATGCTTCAAGGTACTCACTATTGACTTGAATAGGTGTTCTTTCCTGCACTGTTCTTTCTTGCTATTATAATGAATAAGTTATTTAAGTCAGATGGTATCTAAGCCAATATTCTGTCTTTTCCCAGACATAACCCACCCTTGTTTCCCATGGCCAGACTGGTCCACAAATAGAAATTACTAAGCCATGTAGCAATGAGTCTTACCTATTCCACCATGGAGGAATTGGAAGGGGCAATGCTGATTTATAATGGCACCCCCTCTGCAGTGTTTGTGGATTATCTTTGTGGTACCATCTCCCTGTGGGGGCAGGCATAACCTCACCCAAGAACACTTTGAGCCATGGGAGAGAAGAAGACTGCATCTCTATATTTTTCCTGGTGCCTAGTGTTTACTAAGATACTAACATAAATACTTACTGACACGGCGGGTGGGGGGGATTTAGCCTAACTTACACACACTTTTATGCTTGCTTATCATGTGCTTGATGCCTGACAGCTGAATATTTGAACTGGCTGACTCCCTTGCAAAGCATTGTGGTTGTGGCCATCTGAGGAGATTTGTGATGGTCCAATCACCCATGTAAGTAATCAGTTGATATTACAGTCATTAAGTGATGGAACACATATGGCTGAATAAGGTCACTGTGCTAGAGACACCATTCCATTTAAGATGGTTTAAATTTCTTACTCAGATTTTCCCTGAAGCAGACCTTTGTCTAGCTCACAACTTAATGCCTCATACTCTGCACTCTCTTATGATTTCTTCTGCTTGGGTGCTACCCCTTAGTTGGACCACACATCAGTAATACTGTGCAATGCTTTCTTTTTTTATATTACTCAAGGTTCAGTGATATTTCTCTTTTATGTGAAATACAAAAGATAATTGCATGGACACAGAACTTTTTTCCCCAGCTACTAATAACCTTCTAATAATTGTGCATACTAACAAAGAGGAACATAATTACTATGACATTCTCACACATTAAAGGATTAAACTTTCCAGGGGTGAGCTAAGAATTATAAAGTGCCACTTTACCACATGAGAAACATGTTGAGTACATTTTCATAGATGTAAGCCAAGTTGTCAGAATCAATAACCTATGTTTTGCAGCTGTATGGAATCCTGTCACAACTCCCTGGCACCAGCAGGTCCACTGGCCACTGGTATAATTCATAGTGCTGGTCATGGCCTATAAAGCCCTCTATGGTTCTGGTCCAGGTTGACTGGACCATATTCTCTCATATAAGCCTGTCCATGTTTTGAGATCTTCTATGGGGGCCCTTCTTTCTGTCCCACCACCCTTATAGGAACATCTTGTGGGAACACAGAAGAAGGCTTTCTTGGTTGCTTTCAGATGCTGGAAATCCCTTCCCAGATTGGATAGACTGGCACCTCCTTGCTGTATTCTGTCAAGCAGATAAAATGTTTGTTTGTTTGTTTGTTTGTTTTGGCAGACCTTTGAAGATTGCCTGGTCAGGGGGAATGTGACTTGAATAAAGTACTGCATTGCCTATTTGTTGTTTCCTTTTAATGGCTATATTTTAACTTATTTTTATTGTGGTACTTTAATCGATGATAGTTAAATGACATTTTTAACATTACTTATGGCAGTCTCAACTTTTGTTTTAAATGTTGTAAGCCCATGGTGATGATGATGATGTCATTTTTCCTTATGAAACAATTTTTTTTCCATTGTAGATTTCTTTGCTCTTTCAAAAGCTTGATAAATGCATAAATATTCACTTCAGTTAGATGTTACCTTAACTTCTCCTCTAGTATAGTAGTCTCTCCATGTTTGCAAGGGTTAGGGGGCATAGAACCCTCACAAAAGTGGAAAAAAACACAAATAACTTCCCTGACAATTCCTCTCCCATTCCCCTTTGGAGCTTCTCCCTCCCATTTCTTTGTCTCTGGCCCCAGCATTGATGTGTGTGTGTGTGTGGGAGGGACAATGTAAAGGCTTGCTTGTACTTTCCCCTCAGACAAAAAAGAGAGGAGTTGAGGAATCCTAATTACTTCCAGCAGCCATCTTGAGAAAGAAATACCTGACCAATCAGCAGCCAACACACAGCAGAATGTGCAACCACATGGCAGAGAGGCCACACTTTCAGCAGTGGGAGGGGGCTTTGCTCACCCAAAAAGGGGGGGGGAGTCCATTTTAAACACAAGCCTTGCAAGCCGAGTTGAGGAATGCAAGAGATGGGAGGAGGGAAATGGAGAGGGTAGGCAAGCACCTTCCTCGTGAATAATCAAATTCACAAAGGTCAAATCTGTGAATATGGATGGAGGACTGTATACCACAATTTAACACAGCACTTAGATGTGATATAGATTAGTAATTGCTAGGCTGTGTTTCAGTGGATTATGATTCATGTGGATTTTGTGGCACTACGCTCAAGCGCAAAACCACCCAAGGGGTTATCTATTCCATGTATTACAGCTGAAGAATTTTGTTGGCTATGTTGAAAGAGAGATGATAAAACAGATGTGAGATCTATCTATACATATATTGCTTTATGTTCTGATTCATGCTACTTCCAGTGTCATTGGTTTTCTCTGATTCCATGACCACTAGGACTGTAGCAGTTTCAAATATAGCTAGCTTGTGGGAGGTTTCCAACTGCTTAATGAAGCTCACTGTTCAATGCGCCCATCATGTACCTAGCTAATTTCACTTCCAACTTGTAAAAATGCTTGGCATTATATATGGCAGCTGCTCAGTTCATTATGTGGGAGAAAGTACTGTTGTGTACTCATTGGCATGGTTGTAATGGTATCTAAGCCTTTGACTTTCCCCTAGTGACCTCACATTTGGAGGAGGATAGTAAATATTGATCCCTTGAAACAGCTTTGTTGTTTGCAACCATTTCCTTATATAATTTACTGGGAAACACCTCTTCTAATAAAGGAAAATACAGCACTAGTCAAATGTTATTTATTTTCTTGATTCAACATGTAAAGAAGGGAGTACTATAGCTTCACTCCCTCTGTTATTGCTTTCCCTACACAGGAAGCAATGAGTCTGAAGAGAACAACGCAAATCCTGGAAAATCACCACAACATAGTAAAAAAAAAAATGCTTGAACAGGGTTTACAGTTATGTGTGTTTGTGTCTGTTATGTTCATGTGTGTCTTCACCATAACTCCATGAAACCTGAAAATTGAGCATGATTACTAAGGGAACTCAAAGGATATGCACCTCTAACGGTTTGGTTTTTAAAATTAGTAACTAATTTTAGTAATTTAAATTTGCTTGTAGCCTGCAGTACTAGGTAATATATTCAACCATCAAAGATGAAGCTGAAGTCAGACCTGGTCTACTCATTTCTACAGAAATCTTTTGGATGGGAACTCATGGGACAGAAAGATGGTAGAGAAAACATGTTGGCTATGTTGCCTGTTATCATCTGCAGTGTTTGCAAACTCTTCAGAAATGTAAAGAAGAGAAAGACAAGAAAGGCCCTGCTCCCTAGGAAGGGTGCAGAAGAAGAAACTGATTGTATAAGCACTAGGGTGAAGGGTGTGAATGACTAGCAAGAAAGAAAAAATGTGGTGATGGAAGATAATAGAAAGAGCAAAGAGAAAGAGTGGAGATGAGGAAAGAAAGATTGTTTGGGTTGGTTGGTGAAGGAAGAAACCTGATTGGGTATGGACAGAAAAAGGGCCCTTAGCTTCATGGGAGAAATAAGAGCTGTTAGGTAAGTGCATGAGAGAGAGAGAAAGGGTGTGGAAGACTAACTGGATCTGTGGAGAGGAGAGAAAGGTGCATAGAAGGTAAAGAGCACCAAGGTGATTATGGGCCTAAGGGATTTCTAGGCCTTGAAGAATCTGGTGGTACTTCTAGTTTAGAATAAAAGTTTGTCCTGTTTGCCTTTTCTGCCCACGGGATGAAGAAAGACAGAAAACTTTAATACATCTATGTAATGTAACCTGCTGCGATACTATACCATCATGTACATGAATTTGTCCTTCTAATGAGCCCTTTTAAGAGGCTGTTTTCCATTTCTGGAATGCAGTGAGCCTTCTGCTCATATATATTCTTCCAAAGCATAGGAATTATCAGCTTGGGAACAGAGGTTTCTTTACATTTTCCTGAAGGTTTATTTTAGGATTATCTGTCTTCACATCCTGCAATGCTTTGTCACATATGGCAATGAAACACCATCTTGGATGGTACTGCAGATTCTAATTGCAGTTTGGAAAAATGCTTCCATAATTGATTTTGTCGTGTCAATATTGAGTTTATGGATGTTATGGGATGCTACTGAGACAAAAGGACAGAAACTTGACTGAGGCCATTTCTGCACGGGGCAAGGGAATCGCCCCGTGACAATACTCACCGGACTTTTGGGCTCCCCTGTCTGGTTCACGCTTCTCCAGAGCAGTCCATGGCCGCCGCTCCGCATTGCTCCGGGGATGAAAATGGTGGCTTCCGGTTGGTCGAGGGTCTCAATCAACCACTGAAGCTCACCAGCCTAAAGCCCACCCCTGGCAGATTGCAAACTTGCACCAATGCGAGCCTGCGAATCTGCATAAGGGAGCAGGCTTGCAGTGGTGCACTCCATGCTTTTGAAAGACCTGTTTTTAGTGGTCTTTCAAAAGCACGCTGGATGACCACTTGGGGTTGTTCGAGAGTGGGCCGGATTGTGGATCTACGTTCAGTAGGTCCGACCCAGTCTGGTCCCAGGTGCAGACGTCCTCCCTGGAGGACACTCTGCCCCGTTTAAAAAACCCCATGTGGAAATGGCCTGAAATCTGCAGAATTCATCCTAAAAGATAAATAAAACCCCAAAGAAGTTTGATACAGTCCTGTTCCAAAATAGAAGCTATTTCACTATGTTGTTGCAAAACAACAGATCATTGTGATACTTTGGACACTAACCTGTTTATTATGACAGATGCTCAAGTGGACTGCAGATTCATCAGATTCATAAAATGTTATGGTGGATTATAGATGGAAAATAATGTTTATATGAAAAACGTTTTTTCCAATGCAGAGACCATCGTTCTCAGCACAAAACAACTACAAATAAATTTGGTAGCATTAAGTCCACAGCTATACTATTTTCTGCACAGGAAATAGCATTTTCTACAAAGAAAATAATATTTCTATGCAGAAATATTATTTCAATGCAGAAAACATTGTTTTCTGGAAAAGAAAAATAAATCCATATTTGAAATATGTGCAGAATGGGTCCTGAACTTCATATAGTCTTTAAAAACTATATAGCTCTTGAAGTCCTTCTCATAGAAGAAAGAAAATTGCTGAAATTGCTCATTGCTAGATTTGAGAAGAAAATTATCAAAGAATTACATCCCTTACACACACACATATACATATCTATTTATATGTGTATATGTATTCACACACATGCACACAGATGGAACTTTTTTGGAAGGGTTGCAGGAGTGAAGAAACTGAGAGGAAATGAAAGGCAGAAAGTATGGATAGTGATCATTGCTATTAGCCATTCATCAAATCGGCTGTTTCTTAACACAGACATCCTTGCATTGATGGGTTGGTTAACTCCATCGAAGAAGATTAAACAATAAAATTAGTGAATTTCCCATAGGACTTCAAGTACATGAAGGGTTAGGTCTAGAGGCAGAGTTTAGTATATATTATCGAAAGCTTTGCAATCTGTCTTTGAAATTTCCTTGAAAAGTTCTATGAAACTCAAGAAGTCTAGAGTCATATTAATATATTTTTTGAAAATAATGTTTGACAGAGGCACTGAGCTTATTTTTCTTTTTTCTTTTTACTCCTTAGTCTAAAGCATTTAAATGGGGCCAAATCTGTTATTTTGTCTTGCATTTCAGCTTTGTCCAAATCAAAATATTTAATCCCTTTAGTAACTCTTCTAGTGTAGCTTAAGCCAGAAATGCCTGAATCCAGACTTACAGAGTCATATGTTGCTTTTTAAAGCTTTGATTTGAAATGAAATGTGACATATGTTTTTGATAAGCAAAATCTCAAAGAGCAAAGATTTGAATATCCTCTGAAAATAGGTTTGTTGGCAAACTACCCAATTTCACATGGTGAAACCAGCAGGACTGCCAGCAGACTTCTTTCTGCTCTTGTAAATGCCCAGGTATAGATCCAGATTCCAATTTGCCACCAAAAAAAAAAGAAAGAAAGAAAGAAAAGGGAATTGAAATTGAGATTCATTAACATTTCAAAAACAAAACAAAACAAAAGCAATCGTGGTCAGATTTTATGAAAAAAGTAATTGTTCGTTGGAAATTCTCCCTTTGCTATTCTGAAACTTTACAGTTTCAAGCACTCTCAAAGTATTTTACATTGACTTGCCTGCTGTGAAACCTCTGTATCTCCAACATGGATCGTGAGAGTACTCCAGAGGTTTCCAGAGGATTTTTCATTCTACATAATAGAAAGGTTCACAAGAAGTAACTATGGATGGAATGAATCCAGAATTTTCCAAATCTGGATCCAAATCCCTGGAAGGTTCTGGGAATCCACAAATCTCACAAATCTTTTGAATCCTTTTTTTTTAAAAAAAGGGTTCAAAAAGCAAGGGAAAGAAGGATAATCTTGGGCAATACACACTTTCTCAGCCTTAAGCAAAAGCATAGGCAAAGGCAAACCTTCCTCTGATGAAATCTGACCAGGACAATTGTCATAGGCCCTTTTCACACAGGGTTAATAAAACGGTGTAGGGTGACCTCAAACGAAGGTCGTCCACACCTTGGAGTGCGCAGGGTCAGTTTTAATTTTGAGGTTATATACCTCAAACCGCCCTGAAGTGGCTGGAAGTGGTGGTGCCGCGTGTTTTTTAAAAACTACTTTCCAAGTGGTTTTTATTAAACATAAGTGTGCAGCCCCGTACCACCCCGTCGTGGTGCCCCGGTGTAGATTTGCAAGCACGCGCAAGTGCGTGCCTGCAGATCTGCCAGGGGGCGGGCTTCTGGCTGGCGAGCTTCTCTGATTGGTGGAGAGCCTCCACCAGTCATAAGCCGCCATTTTGGATGCCGCCGGACCCTGCCAGATGCTGCAGGAGTGTGGAACGGCGAACGCGCACTGCTCCTCATGGTGACAGACTTACCCGGCTTCAGGTAAGCTCCGTTTCTGTGTGCTTTGCCCCGTTTCTCCCTCTGCGTGTGAAAAGGGATATAGTTTTGCCTCAGGAGCTCCCCAGATGAAAATGACACGAAGGCCCTTTCCACATAGGCAGGAAAATGTGGCTTAATCCCACCTTTTCCTGCCTGTATAAACAGGGCCACATACTACAGTACAGAGATAATCCAGGTCAAAACTGGATTTTCTTTGCATAGCTTCTTATGGCAGCCTGGGGTTTGTAGTTTGATGATGCACCAGCATACTTTGGCAGAGAGGGCTGTGACGTAAAACTAGAAACCCCAAAATTGCGTATGAAAGAGCTCTGCAAGGGAGCTATGCAAAGGAATCTTTCAGCTATTCTTGAAATCTCAAGACTTCCAGTCAAGTCTCAAGTCCTGCAACAAGGAACGCACTTTGGAAAACAACAACAGCAGCCTCTAGTCAAATCTCAATTCTGCACCCTGCAGTCTGAAGTCAAGTCTCAAATCCTGCAACACAGCACTTTTTAAAAAAACCCAGTCTCCAGTCCAGTCTCAATTCTCTACCCTCAAGTTGTCTGAAGTCCTGCAATAAGGCATTTAAAAAAAAAAAAAAAAACAGCCTCCAGTCCAGTTTCAAGTCCTGCAAGGGACTTTCAAGTCAGATCTCTAGTCTCAATAATTCCAGTCTCAAGTCAAAAGAATAGAGATTATTACCTTGCGGAGAGAGGCAACCTGAGTGGGCACAGGCAGCCTGAGTGGCCACAGGCAACCTCTGGCATGCACGCACGGCTTTATGCAGCAATTTTCATGTGCCCAGGGGCCTGCAGGCCAATCAGGCCTTTGGCAGGCCCCGGAAGCACCAATTTTTAAAAACAATTTTTCTTTTCTGCTACATGTGATTTGTCATGTGGCTCATGAGAAACCATGACAAACATTTCACTTCTCATCCTATTCTAGCTGTAGGTTTACAACCAGGCACTGCCCTGTAGAAGGAGGTACATTGACCTACATGTGGTAATCACTGGATGAGATTGTGTGACCTTGCCCTCTGCCTCACTACTTCTGATAGGCATCAGACCCACTGACCCTAGCATTTATACATGCTATTGATTTTCAACACAGAAAATAGTGCTGAACTTAAATATTAAATGTTCAGTTTAAATATATTAAAATATAACCCCAGATGTCATTTCTGAAATTGTTAGCAAAGGCCATTATTACTCCAAGGGAAAAATTCACCTACTTGCTATCTCCCCTCATGTGTCTGGTCACCCAGGTTTTCAGGCATCCCGGTCTCTAACAAATTATTTGGTTGGTGGATTTGAAAGATTCACTTTGCCTATTTTGGCACAGGGATTTGGATTCACCAATCTCAAATACTTGCCGAGGATTTGAAGATTCAAGGATTTGGTTGGCCCATCCCTAGAAATAACCATGTTAAGTCTGTCTTAGTATGAAAAAAAGGACAAGCTGGTATTCTTTAGGACTAAATGGATACCATTCTAATATTAGAAGTTGTAAAACACACAAATACATACACATAAAAAAAAAGTCTTCCAGGACAAGATACACTATTATTGATCTCAAACTGGGTATTGTGGAAACAAAGGAAAAAAAACTGGAAAGGAAAACAGCTGCATTTGGATATTTCCAATAAATTATCATATACCTGCATAAGATTGAACAGAGTCATAGATTCTTAGTACACTGCACATTCTCAAACACCACTTCCTAAGCTTAAAAACAGAACATAGCACTGGAACAATTTGGTTCATTAAACTTCAGAGCACCTGTGAAATGGTGATTGCTATACTACATTTAATTGAGCCATATTTACATTCTTATGGTTCATGTGTATTGCCAAATATATGAGGAGGAAAAGGTGAATTACTATACACAAGTATCAGTTTGTAAGATACAATAAAGCTAGGGTTACCTTATTTTGAATAGCAAAAAAGAAGACATATTTACCAGCTGACTACTTCAGGCCATCCACCCATATTGAAATTTTAGGTCTGAAAAATGCAGATGTGTCAGGGAAAAGGAGGACATGTAGTAAGTTCTCTTTCTTTTTTATTGTGTATTTAATAAAAGTATAAGGAGTAGTAGCTTGCTAGCACTGTCCACTCTATCACTTATTCTATTATCCTCTTTTCAGGGAGGGTATAGAGTCCAGAACAGCTACTTTTGGGGCTACAACTTCAAGAATCTGACAGTCCAAAAAGAAAGTCTCCTGTTATCTCTGGAAACCATTATCTTGCAGGTGTACAAGGCAATAGGACAGATGAATGAACAGTAAAAAGATGACATCCTGATTCTTGTTTGCTTATTGTTTCCTGATAGTGTATGCCTGTGATTTCCTGTGGTTACTTACATGATCTCCAAACCTATGTTTCGATTTTCCTTTCATTGGCATTTAATCAGAGAAAGATACATATACACATGTACTTTCTTTCTTATCTCAAGATATGTACCAGAGTTCTGGAAGATAGAGATAGCTTTATTTTATTAAGCACAATAATTGCACAATCTTTTTTATGATGTTATAAATTCAAGTGATGCCCCTCCTGGAATAACCTAATCAAATACATCAGCTATGGTTGCAACCCTATATCTTCTAACTTAAGATTAAATATCAAAATCCTAGTTAAAGTCTATGAGACTTACTTTTGAGTAGACATGTAGATACTTGCACTGTACTGTTGCAAATAACAACACCAAGTACTTACAAATCTGTTTCAAATATTCTCATTTCAACTGAACAGGCATTGCTTAGAAAAACAAACTTCCCAATACTTTATTAATTTTAAAGTATAGAAAATCTATGTGATGCTTGTCAAACTGCATCTTTCTAAGTTTATTCTTTAAAAAAGAAAGCCATTTAATGTGCTAAGTCTTCTGGCATTCCTTGACCTTTTGAAATCTCAACTGATGTACCACGTCCACATAGCTAGAAATTCCCAGACTTGTTTCAACAGTTCTTTTATCATAGCAAATAAATGTGTCTCTTAAAAAAGAAATATGTCCAGGGTACTAAGATGTCATGGTTTAATTATATTCAGTTAGAGTAGTGGACAAGGAATTGGAAAAGTAATAATAAAGTTATTAGAGAATACACTAGATTTGAACAAATGATTAAGCAAAGAGATGGAATGGAGGAAAATGAAATATTGAAGGGTACCACAAGTGAAAATATATAAAATATTGTCAACATATGAAGATGAAGATGAATATCTTAGAAAAATAAGGGAGGAAGAACTAGCACAAAAAATGGATATTCAAGAATGGAGAAAGACTTGGAATCTGCATAATTTAAAAAAATTATCCGTAAGGATAAAAGAGAATTGTTATAAATTGGTCTGGAGATGGTACCTAACACCAGTAGGGTTAAAGCATATAGATAAGAAATGCTCAAGGTTATGTTGGAGGGGTTGCCAAGAGATCGGTACATATATTCATATGTGGTGGAATTGTGAAGGTGTACAGAAATTTTGGCAAATTGTGTTTAAAGAGATTAAAGAGATAACAGGATTTGACTTACAAATATGTCCGAGTATAGCATTTCTATCTATATTTGATAAGATTAATTGTACCCAGGCAATGAAGGATTTAATTACAAATTTATTAACTGCAGCAAGGTTAATTATATCAAGAAAATGGAAAATGCAAGAAGATTTTCAAATAAAGGATTGGTATAAAGAAGTGTGGAAAATTGCGATTAATGATAAGCTAACATGTCAAATTAAAGTCAAAAAAGGAATAATGAAAGGGAATGATTTTGAAGAAATATGGAAGATATTTGTGGAAAAAGTCCTAATAAAAGAGGGAAGTGTCACACTTCCACAAGAAGAATTACAATTTTGGAAAGCAGAGTAAGCTGAAAGATAATTGGCTCAGGGGATGGGTTTACAGTTAGTGTTACGGCTTACATTTAAGGTTTCATTTAAGGTTATATTTAAAGTTAGGGTTAGTATTAATATGTTTAGTAATAGGATAATATTTAGTAACAGCAATATGGTTAAATATAACTGAAAAGAATAGAGTTAAGAATGTAACAAAAATATATAAACAATATGATATATAACGTGAAATAAGTATATGATGATAAAGGATCTGGAAAGAAATAATAATGTAAACTATTTGGTTGTAATGTTTTCTTTTTCACTTTTATGGTAATCATGTGGTGTTATGTTTTGTTTGTTTTTTTTCTTTTATAATTAATAAAAAAAATAAAAAAGAAATATGTCTACTTTATCTAATCAGAATTATGCTGTGAATGTATCCAAAGGGTCTTACTTATAAGTAAACATATATAGAATTATGCTATTAACCATAGAGGCTAACAGCACCAATGGCTTCGTGTGTGTAGTTTGTCTTTTATTTTATTTTTTTATATGTGATGCACTCTGAGCAGTTTGGCTCACATTTTTTTAACAAAGAGCATTGCCTTTAACTCAGGTCTCACTCCACTTTCAAGTATGGCTCCATTCACTGAATAACTTGTTAAATTGCTCAGCCTGGTCTGAACTGTACATGGGATGGGAATTTCATTTCTTGTGAGTGACTCTTAAGGAGAAAAAGGAACATCTAATTAAGGATATCTAATTGACAAGGCAAATTTAATCTAATAAAAATACTCAAGATGGCAGGGAAGGAGCAACTTTGTTGTGCTTGAGTACTTCCAATGGTTTTCGATTCACATTGTAACAGTCTCATCAAGCCAAACATTTCTTAGTCATCACTAAACATGCTGTGTTGGTTGTGTATCACTGCCTGATAAAGGGCCTGTTTTTGCTGCTCAAGCCTACATGGAAAGCAGTTGTCAAGTACCTCTTAAAATGCTCTTCTCTTTTCTTTCTTTCTTTCTTGCTTGCTTTCTTTCTCTCTTTGAAGCTTGAAAGGTTAAAGAATTCATAAGCATGTTCAAAACCTTCAAGTCGAAAAAGAGATCGTTTTTGGTGTGCATATGACATCTAAATACTCACACAAAGCATTATGCTCAGAAAGAGTTAAATCACCAAGAATCAGAGCTCTGCCTGAGACATCTCCTTTGCCTGATGCAACCAATTCACTCACACACAAAGCTCAAAAAAGACAAAACAAAACAAAACAAAAACAGTTAATGCTGTGGCATGGAGAAAAACACCATCATAATCAGAGATATAAATTATAAGCCCCACATCCCCCAGACCCTTAAACATATCGGAGGGTAAAGGGTTCCTTAAATCTGTAACTCAGCACTTTTCTGAGGATGACTGTTCCAAATCCTTGCACACCCTAAAATCTCCAGTGGTATCCATATACCTCTGAGGCTTTGAGACAAATGGCAATGCTGATAGCCAAGTCCTGATGGATTGCAGAACCAGCTCCCTGCCCCTCAAAGAAACACAGTATCATTAGCATATGATCAACTGGAATGGGTCAAGCAGTCTGAAGCCTATTCATTAGCCTCAACTACTCAAACTCACTACCAACATCCTTGGTGCTAACAGCTAAAGACATACTGATGGCTAAGACAATCTCACCCCTCCAAGACTCCACAAGTCTACCTGCATCAGAATCAGACAGGCATCTGCTTCTAGATACAGTTGTTTGAAGCTGTCCATCTGATGGCAGGAAAGAGCATCAGCTATCCCATTGTTCATGCCAGCCACATGGAAAACTATACACAAAATATTGTAATGAAGAAACTGCAAAACAAATGCCCTAACCAAACACATAATCTAGGGTGACCTAGGAGATATGGAATTGATAAGCTGAACTGCAGTCATATCATTAATTACACTAGAAATGGACAAAGGAGTTAGCCAGCTTCTCTGCCCAAATCTAAACAGCCACTACAATAAGGGGAAAAACCCTCAAAACCCTCAAGCCTGTCTCAACTCACTTTTCAGCCATATCTGGGCACACTAGGGCCCACAAAAGTAAACCCTGCCACATCCAAGGACACCTTTAGAGCATCATGAAGGCAGAAAATGTCCCTCCAAAATAATACATTCTGTTGAAGGAGGCAAGAAACTCTCACCAAACCTTCCAATTCTCCCTAATTCTCCTAGAAAGCCTAATTCTGTGATTGAGTGTATGAACAGCAACAATAGCATAAAAGAAGTGCTGCAAGAAGCGCTCTACAAGCAAAATTCAAATGGCCAATGGGTTCCTGGAACTCTCTAAGAGTGGCCTTGCTAAACCCCCAAAATGCAGCCACCTTGTTATTTAAATCAATCAGTTTCTCCCCAGAGAATCTACAGTTCTCCTTAATGGTATCAACTTTGATATCCAAGTACTAGGATCCTCCATCTTCTCATGCACTAAGGGAGCCCTCAGTTCCACAGTTAATGAACAAAATTCCTGCATAATAAAGGCACATTGCCCTGTACTTGCTTGGCCAATAAACAAAAAATCATCAAGGTAATGAATTATTCTTCACTTCTCTAACCTAAGCTTAAGGGCCCACTCAGGAAAAGTACTACAATTGTTCTTCCACATTTTCTGGCTTCCCTTATTTTGATTTGATTATTTGTGGATTTGATTAATACCTTCTTTCTCTAGGTCCTCCAGTGGATTCTGCTGGAAGCTGATCATTGAGTCATACTGGAAGACCTAGACAAGTTTTCTCTCAGGTTAAAAAAAAAAGTTTGTAATTTTTTAGGTATATTCCTAGTTTTCCCACTTTTGCAGGGGTCTTGCTGCCCTAATTGCCACAACAGTAGAGGGTTAAGCTTTTCAAAAGCCAAACATGAAATTGAGCATCCCATGAGAAGAGCATGGTCCTTGTAAACAAGCCTTCAGCTGCAAAACCCAGTAACTCAAAATTACCAGGGTGACTAGGAAGAAGGCAACATACACACTTAATGTCACATTTCACCAAATTGATATAAGCCCTATAGGTGAGATCTATATATTGGATGATTGGGCCTTATTTGGACCTAACAGCTGAATTAGGCCAATGAAGCCTACTAAGGCAGATTGGGCCTGAACAGGCCTCCACACCATTTGGGCTTAGCCAGGTCCTACCACAAGGTATGTGATGGTCCAGCAGACCTAACAACCTATCATGAGAAGATCAGGCCTACACACATGATTCAGTTCTAGCAAGGCCCAGTCGCAAGTCTTGTGTTGCTCCAGCAGAGTTAATGGCTAACCATGAGATGTTGGGTCTACACATAACGATTCAGGCATAGCAAGGCCTAACCACAAGTCATATGATGCTCTGGTAGATCTAACAACCCATCATATGGGACACTTGGGCCTACATACATATTTCAAGCCTAACAAGGCCCAGTTACAAGTCACGAGATACCTTGGGCCCTTCAGGGCTGGTCGTCCAGGGAGGAGTTGCAATTAAGACCCATTTAAGAGATATTATTAATGCATCCCTCAGGGAGGGCAATTTTCCAGCTTGTTTAAAAGAAGCGATTGTACAACCACTTCTAAAAAGGCCCTCCATAGATCCCCTGGATATGAATAATTATAGACCAGTCTCCCATCTCCCATTTTTAAGCAAGGTGATCAAGAGGGCTGTTGGCCTTCAGCTCCAAGCTGTCTTGGATGAAACAGATTATCTAGACCCATTTCAAACTGGCTTCAGGGCAGGATATGGAGTCGAGACTGCTATGGTCGCCTTAGTGGATGATCTTCATCTAGGTATCGACAGGGGAAGTGTGACCCTGCTGGTACTCTTGGACCTCTCAGCAACTTTCGATACCATACACCATGGTATCCTTCTGGAATGCCTGAGAGGGCCGGGGATCAGGGCCATTGCGCTTAAATGATTCCGGTCCTATCTCTCAGGTAGATACCAGATGGTGATGCTTGGAGACAGCTGCCCCTCGAAAAAGGAGCTTAAATCTGGCATCTCTCAGGGCGCTGTCCTGTCCCCAATGCTATTTAACATCTACATGAAACTGCTGGGAGAGATCATCAGGAGACATGGAGCAAGGTGTTATTAGTATGCTGATGACACCCAGATATACCTCTCCATGCCTCGGATAATAGCATCAACTAAAGGTGACATCTCGCCTCTGAACTAATGCCTTGAAGCTGTAATGGACTGGATGAGGAAAAACAGACTGAAGCTGAATCCAGATAAGACGGAGGTACTCGCTGTTAAGGGCCCTAGCCCAGATATGGAGGTCTGTCAACCAGTTCTAGATGGGGTCACACTTCCCCTGAAAGACTGTGTTCGCAGCTTGGGGGTGCTCCTGGACCCGCCACTCCAGATTACAGCTCAAATAGATGCGGTGGCCAAGAGTGCCTGTTACCAGCTTTGGCTGATGCGCCAGCTGCGCCCCTTCCTGGAGCTGGAACACCTAAAAACAGTGGTGCATATGCTGGTAACTTCACAGCTCGACTTCTGCAATGTGCTCTACATAGGGCTACCCTTGTGCTTAGTCTGGAAACTTCAATTAGTTTAGAATATGGCAGCCGGGTTGGTCACTGGTAGACCTAAAACTGACCACATAACACCAATTCTGAAGTCCTTACATTGGCTTCCTATTAGTTTCTGGGCATAGTACAAGGTGTTGGTTATTACCTTTAAAGCCCTCCATGTCTTGGGGCCAGCCTACCTGCAGGATTGCCTTCTCTCATATAATCTGCCCCTCACATTAAGGTCCTCTGGGAGGAATTTACTGCAGCCAGCCAGAACTAGGTTGGCTGTGGTTACCCAGAGGACCTTCTCTTCTATCGCTCCCAAGTTACGGAGTGGCCTGCTGGAGGAGACCCAGCACATTACCAGTCTTGACTGCTTTAAAAAAGCAGTCAAGACTGATCTCTTCCAACAGGCCTTCCAAGACTAGTATTTCCATCACCTCCCATCAGTTGTCTTGCTGTTCTTTTAATAGTCAATTGATTGTTGTTAATTGTTAATTGTTTGTGTTTTAGGGGGTTAGTTTTAGTTGGGTTGGTGGGTGGGGAGGACTGGGTATATTTTTTAAAGTCTTTTAATTTATTTAATGTATTAATGTTGTTCGCCACCTCGATCCATGTGGAGAGGCGGGATAGAAATAATTTTTATTATTATTATTATTATTATTATTCTTGGGCAAGTAAGAGGAAGGAAGACGGGGCCCACTGTGGCCTAGTCGTGTAAGGAACTTAACAGGGGTCTATGATTGGATGTAATAAGAGGGAAGGAGGTCAGGTCCAGTGCAGCTTAATCACTTACAGGAACTAACTGAGACCTATGAATTGTTCATCGGGGCCAATTGAATACATCACCATCCAGAGCCTTCCCCATGGCCAGTTAGCAGCCTAGCAAACTCTTGGAAACCCCACGTATTCCTGAAGGACACTAGTCCAATCAGGACAAATATTGCCCCCCGGGCTCTCCTGCTGACCAAAAGCACCTCGCTATTTCATGTTCCCTCAAACCCCCAGACAATCCCCCACTTTCAGCCCAGCCATAGACCAAAACTCTACAGCCACTCCCTGGGTCCGACTGGGCCAAATCACACAAATCATGAAAATAAAACTGAAATAAAACAAATGAAACTTAAATGAAAACAAAATTATTAAGAAGATAGTTTTGGCAGACCAAATTGCATCACAGTACCAATCAATCTGATACTGTTGTTTGATCAGGTCCAAGCTGAGACCATTGTGCTCAACAGTTCTTCTCAGTCCAAAGAGACACATGAAGGGAGTAGCCAGGGCTTAAATAGCTTCTTGCTCCACCCTCATCATGTGCAGTGATCAAGCTCTGTACAACCTCTGGCCTCTCTCCCTGAAGGCCATCAAATGCAACCTTCTCCCACAGTGCTGTTCACCATGTATACAAAGCAAGCAATATTTTAAAATGTTTAATTCTTAATGTGTCTGATCAATTGGGCTGCCTGAATTAGCTTTAGGAAGGAAAGAATGGAAGAGAAGCATCTTAGGGCTATGTAAATTCATTTGTATTCAAGCACCACAGTCAATATGCATTTGCTTCAGTCAAGGAGGAGTAGGAGGGGGAATATCAAATAATAATAATCAAATAATAATAATAAAAAATCAGAGTAAACACACATGGGAAGTAATACCATTCCAATAGTACATGCAGTGTTAGAACTTAATCATGAAAATGTTTTATAAAATGAACTCACCTTCTCTACAATAGAAGGCAAATGCGATCCAGCAAGAAAATAGTTAATTCTCTATGATTTCTTCTGTGCCTGTTATCAAGTTAGCACAGGGTGAAAGAAGACCCAGCTTTTGTGAGCTTACTTCTTTTTTTAACACATTGCCTGCAAGTGTCAGAGACTCATGAATATGGAAATGTTTGTGAATAAGGCTTTCATTGACATTAATCCCTGACTCTGGAGCTCCAATTGCAGCCTTGTGAGGAAAGAAATCAGATTTCCATAACGAACAGTCTCTTTTTACCTACTGGACATATATAATATTAAGATGCCCATCAACATATAATTCCAAAGGCCATGGACAAACTAGAAAAAAAAGTGACATTAACAAAAAGTGAGAGAAAATGAAGCTATTACTGGATAAATTTACTGAAAGGATGCTTACAATAGTGTTTAAAACTTTACAAAATTTATATACTAAATAATTGGAAACTGGTTAAACTACCATAAGGAGAACAATTTGTGGGGACAACTGACATTTAATACAAGTTATAAATCCAAGTGAAAAGCAATAAAATAGAAGATAGAAGGGGAAGGGAGAGGAGGAGATAGATAAAGAAGAGGGTGGGGTGGGGGATGATTTTATGTATTTTTTAATTGGAAAATGCTTGTAAAAATGAATACTCATGAATGTATACTTGGATATACTTTATTTTAATTCAAAAAAGTGACATTATCAATGTTTAAGAATGCCTATAATCCATTGTTTCTGTAAATGCATAGGTATTTAAGGACAACTGTGCAATCTGACAAGTTGCATTATGAGTTTTCTTTCTGTACTCTCATTTCTTCCTTCCTTGCATCATGTCGTGTGACATTTGGTGGTTAAGGGAAATAATTTTGATAAGATCAGGAATTCCCTAATTCATATCTCATCTCTGGCATAAACCTGGTAAGTGCCCATAAGTACACTGCTTGTTTCCCTTTTATTCACTATCAAGAATAAAATGTTTTCATAAGTTATTATAAAGGTCACTGAGGTAATACAGAAGCATTGCTATATACATACAAAATATTACTTGTCAGGATTCTTCCATTAGCCTCAAGTGCATGAACTTGAGACATGATATTTGTTTGTATTCATGTTACCAATATGTAGGTTATATCAAAGCAATCCATACTCCACATGATTATTTAGCAAAGTAAATAGATCTTTTACCCTATAGTTATTATATAGTACCCATCCCTAATTTGGGAGGGTTTGTTAGGGTGAGGATGGAGCAATCAAGGTTCCTCCAAATGGTTTGTGACAGAACTTGTTCAGAGCAGACTGTGACTTAAGTGACAAAAACAAAAACAAGAGAGAGAGAAATAAAAATGGAAAGGTGGAAAGGGAAAAGGGGCAACCTGGTTTCCTGGGAGAAAGATGTAGTATATCTCCACCATCCCCCCCATTACACCCTCCCCCAAGAATTTGAACCTATCAGCTCTGTAGGAATGGAGAACCTTCAAGCCAATTTCTCTCCTGAAGAAATACAAGTAAGCCAGATCTAGAAATGCTTGTTCAGCACAATCCCTCATTTATCAAAACATTTTTCTAATCAAGTACTGAATAAAATCAGCATTAGGATTTAGTCCAAATTGCTTATTTCATTTGAATAAGTGATTGACTGGGTTCCAGGGTGATTTATGCAACTGTTCCAACTGTTGGAAGTGGAAGAGAGTAGAGCAAGGGCAATCTATCATGTTCTCTTTAATAAATAAATAAACCAAACCCTCACAGAGCTTTAGCATTTCTTTTTTAATTAACTGGGCCAGAATAAAATCAATGATGGTTCTGAACCATCAGTGACACTTTGAGGGTGCTTCCAGTGCCATGATCTTTTCTTACTCCTTTGTGGTACATTAAGGACTGATTCTTAGATGTCTGCTGGATAGGAACATTTATGCTTCCTACTTCGTGCAGCCTGACTCCTGGAAAGTTGAGGTTTTAAGGTAGTAAAGCAGGTCAGTAGTCAATGGGAGCACAGGAACACTGAGTCAGATCATTCCTCTATCTAGTCTAATACTGTCTGGACTCTCCAAGGTCTTAGGTATTTGAGGATGTTCCATGTACTGGAATTTGCTACGAAGGGAATGTAGTTTGGCATCTGCCCTGCTAGAAGTTGGATCTTTGCAACTGACTGGTTCCTGAGGAAGGAATTTTTTTTAACTTGGTGGGTGTTGTATTTTGTTTATTCATCTGTTTTAAATTACATTCTTAATTTTAATTGAACAGCAGTGTGAGAGTAAGCTAGTGCTGCACACTCAATTGTGTTCTCCAAAACTTTGCAGTCAGACCATCACTCGCATGGTACTTCATCTGAGACAGTTTCACCCTGCCTAATAGTAGGGCTGGTCTTCTGAGCAGATTACTATATTTATCTAAAGCATAATTCTGTTCAGAGCAGTAGTTTAGTTCTTGAATTAGTAACATTCATTGTCATGTTTATTGAAGACTATAAAAAGCAACAGACAAATTTGTTGGTTTTGGTTTCTCTCAGTTTATTATTTTCCCATAGCTTAGTCCTATTTGTTCTGAATTTTGAGACAACTTTCTAATTTTAGATCAGAAACATCCTGAAAGCTGAGATTTTTTTTAAAAGGTTAGCATAATTTTTTAAAAAAGAATTTTAACAATATGTATTATTACAATGCACTTAAATTATACAGTCATCCCTCCACATTTGCTAGGTTTAGGGGCACAGGACCTCTGTGAAAGTGAAAAAACTAGGAATAATTCTAGGCTCTCCCAAACCATATTTAACACCAGAAAAAGTATAATCACCATATCCAATCCACCATGGATTCCTTTGAGGCATCAGGGTTCCTTCACAGGGCAGAAGTGGTGGGGATTACTACCACCTCCCCTGCTGCCCCACACCATTTTTAATAGGGACTTACAAGCCTCTTTTGCAGTTTCTCAGTCTCACAAGGCTTGCAGTCCCTATTAAAAATGGCATAGGGAGGCAGGAGAAGTGACTGCAAATAATCCGTGAATAATCAAATCTGCTAAACTGAAACCCGCAAATGTGGAGGGCTGACTGTGTAGAATTTTCCCTAATATGATTTTTTTTTGCATTTTTCCTAGTATACTGCATTTTAAACTATCATTCTCACTAATTTTTGCATGCCTTTCCTTGATATACATATTTTTGTACATACTTCTTGACAGACAAACTTTGCTATAGAATTTGGAGTAATTGCAAGATAACTGATATTTTCTTTCATTCACGTATTGGTTTGGAAATCAGACACATTCATATTTAAATGCATAATAAATTCTCCTGCGTCTCTAATTGTGAACTTTTTATGCAAATACAGAATTCAGAAATGACTTGTGTACTCCTTGGTCCTGTATGGTCTAAGCAATACTCAGTTATCCATAGTGCCATCTAAAATTGAAGTGCTGGTGACAAAAGTCTACTTTTATACATTGTTCATTAAGAGCTATCTTTTCCAACATATCATTGCTGCCTTGCAAGCAGATCTACTTCCGAAGAAAAGAATTTCCACTTTCTTGTTCCATGCTTGAAAATCAATGGTTCCTATAGAGTTATACAGCTTTAGTTATGACCTCCTCCTCTCCTTGCCCTGTGCTACCTTGGGATCTATGCTCTACTGGCAAAATTGAGCACAGAATGTCCTCGTTATCACACTGCAATATTTCCTCCAGCTTTCATCATTCTGAGTACACTGTGATGTTTGCTATCAAGGAATAAATTTTAAAATTAAGATGCAGCAATTGGTGAGGTCTGATATGATAACACCTATGATTTTCTAAGATGACATTCTAGGGTAACATGCTGTGATTTTCCTAGATATTCTGCTTTTAAATCATTTGCCCATACCCATCTTTTTTCTTCATTGTCTCAGCTAATGATAAGTTGATTTCTGGCCCCCCTTCACTTTATTTTGTATGATTTGCAGCTGTGGTGGGTGAAAACACACACAATAAATATTAGAATGTAGACAAGGTAAATTTCAGAATTTTCAGAAATACAGATGAAAATTTAAGGAGAGCTTTTTCCCTCTCAAACTGCTTTTTAACTGTCATCCTAAGAGAAAGATGGCAGTTAAAAAATTGTACAGAGGTGAGCACACAAGGTAGATATAGTAGAACATTGTCACCTAAACATCTGTAAGTAATGTCCACAAATTTCTACCACAGAGAAATCACAGAGCAAAAAAATGTTACAAATGAAGGAACACTGGTAGAAATTGAAACTGGTGTGATTTCCCAGCTAAGGAAAACCTTAGGGACTAAGGTTTTTTTTTTGTTTTGTTTTGTTTTTTGCTGTTTGTCAGCTAATCTGCATCTGTTTTGAAGTGACTGTTACTTTCTGGTTACCAGGATTCCCCATTTGTGAATAATGATATAGTTCAAACAAGCCGAATTAGTGTCAACACTATACTTAAGCATAAGGACTAAATACCCTAAAGGCACCAGATCCTGTCTGATCTTGGAAGATAAGTAGGGTCAGTCATGGTTAGTACTTTGATTGGAGGCTGGTAATGAATACCAGGTGCTGTAGGCTATATTTCAGAGGAAGTAACTGACAAAACCATCTCTGAGTGTTCCTTGCCTAAGAAAACATGTTGAATTCATGGGATTGCCATAACTTGACAAGTAACTTTAAGGCACGTACATATACACATGCTACACTTAAGCACTCTTGAATATTGGATATTTGGGATTTTTACCATAGGAAAACAGGAAGACAGCTTAATAATCCTTTAGTCAATTTTATGAAAATGGCATTCCCCTTAGTGGGGAACATAGGTTTCTGATTGTGTAGGAACACAGCTTAGCATTTCATATCAAATTTTGAGGCAATAGATAGAGGTGTCATCATAAGGGCTTTACCTGTAAGGAATTAACATCATATGTGACACTATCATCTAATCCATATAGACTTGCATTCATAAGGAATGCTTCATGTCATCTAGCAAACATCTCTATATGTTCATGTGTAAAGGAACTTAAAAATTTATCTGTTCCTAGCCTATAACATAGCCTATTAGATATTCAGGTGTTTTCTTCTTCTCTTTTTCCAGCTTTTTAACAATGGTTGCTGTCTAGGAACAGCAGCAGCATAAAGCTGTCATAGACAGCTCAGTCTGACCCTGCTGGAGGGATAAATCTCATGTCTCAGGAAATAGCTTTTATACTCTCCTTTGCCATTCCTTCGTCTTACCTCCAGTTATCAGGAGTGATCATTAACTGCCCATCTTATCAACTGATTGGAAATGTGTTTAACTAACTCCCATCAATGTCGATAAGAACCTTCTCCTGCAATGGGAAGTGAGATTTCACAGGCTGCCTATATGAGGCCACTAAGCGACTTGTGTACTTTGTTTGTTGAGTGGTTTTGAAGGTGGCACACACAAGAGATGAAGCTAATAACTTAGGGATGGCTGCTTTAGTTCAAAAGCAATTTTTCTTTCAAGCAGTATATGACATGTAAACCGAGAAGATGTGCAATAAAAGTCTGGTGGTGCTGCAAAGCTAAGACATTAACATCCACTGAGGAGGGGCATCCTGAACCATTGTGGGAAACCTAGCTTTGTTAAAATGGTGACAATACAAGTTGAAACTTATTTCCAGACTGGATGAATGTGCTGGGAGATGTTTAGTTTTCAACAGCATGGAACTGGCAGAAGGATTGCTGGCCAAAGAACCCATGTGTGGTAGCATCATTTGACAGAATAAACCAGGAGGACTGCAGGTAAGAAAATCAGCAGATAGTGCACTCCCTGTGAGAAATTTTCTTGCAAGGATCCAGAGCTTGTGGGAAAGGTATTCTTTGGACTAGAGCTCTCAGAATTCCACAGCCAGAATGGCCACCGGGATATTCCTGGAGTTACAGTTTGAAATAATAACTTTCCCAATATCTGTAGAGATAATTACAGCATCTAAAGATGACAATTCTTTGTCATCTCTGTTTTGATAGCTGTTTCACAAAGATACAGACATGAAATGCCAACTACCAGAACACAGCTTACAATGATCCTTCTTCCTGGGTTTCCCTCATGCCCTCCCATCATGGGGGAACAAGAAATAGGTGAACATGGACTGTGGGATAATGGGTGGGTCTTGTATGTATTACAGATGGGGGGGCGAGAAAGGGGCTTAAGGATGATTCTTCTCATTGGGGTTTGGGCCATTTGAGAAAGCCCTTTCTCAATTTTCTCTCGTGGGTCTTTAAATATTCTTTCCACCCCAGCCCCATGATGTCAATAAGATTAGCTGTTCCTACAGCTAAATAACAACTGTTTTCATTCAGGATTTAAGTCTGTTTCCTAATTGTTTGTTTGTGTGTGTGTGCGTGAGTTATTACAATAAAGTTCATTTTGTTTTCAATTGGGAATAAAATGGTATTTGTGGGTTAAAAAAAAGGCAGAAAAAGAGGCCTGCCAAGTCCTGAGAATATATTTTGGAGGCACGTATTTTGTGGCTCTGCATATTTGGGTATTGTGGATTACCCTTCATTCTACACCTATATACATTGCTGCATACATGGTATCCTTTTTATTCACCAAAATACATTGGAATTCCCATGGATCAAATAGAACTCATTGAGTGAAATTTTTTTTTAATCCATCTAGATGAGGGTTCAAAAGCTTCTCCAGTTGCAATCATCTAGCATAATTTTTATGTGATCTGAGACAGGAAGAGCAACATGTCTAGAAAAAGTTGGAAGACTGTGGAGAGATAGTAAGGCTTGCCAACCACCGATCACAGCTGGTGAGCCTTTTAAGTGTTAAAAAGACTTCAGCCGCCTTGTCTGTAAAGAAAGGCAAACTTTCACCACCTATAAGTTCCTTAGAAGTTATCTTGCTCACCTTGAATGAAAATTCTCTCTCTGTTTTCTCAAGGGAAGCATGTGAAATTGGAGAGAGAACTTTGCCACAAAACATGTCTTAACTCATAACTGCTACTGCACTGCTATCCTATCACTCCCTTTTAACTGCCTTTCCAAACTATAAAATATTACGGTATGTATGTTGTTGTTTTTTTAAAATAATATGTTAGTAAATGAAGGCACAACCATTATTTAATATCTTACTTACTTGGATTCGTGCAGGAAGCAGGAAGCTTTTGATGGACTCTGTAGTGAGACTGGAGTGTTATGTTTGATTGAAGCTAAGTGCCAGATCAAACATGTTAGGGGCAAAGTGAACAGTGAAGCAGTTTGCCCCCTATCCATGTCATTCAGTGCTTGACATTGACCCACCCTCAATGCAGCGTGAGTTAACCTGGTCACTTTGGGGTTGGATAGTATTTCCCCCCCTTTTTTCAGTTTTATTTTTTTTCTGATCCCAAGTTGTATTTGATGGAATTGGGAAAATTAGCTCTGGTTAGTGTAGTTAAATAGGTTGTCCTTTGGCAGATAATAAGATCACCTATTGGCACCCATTTGGTGTAGGGTAGAACTCTGGAACCACCTCTTTAGGGCGCTGCTTTCCAGGGGGTCAGTGAAGGAGGCTATGCTTGAGGTTAACCTGGGAATAAGGTTCTCACTTTTAGAGCCCTGCAGCTTGGGTGGGAGTCCCTGGGCTACCTTCCAAGATGCTGGATTGAGGAGCAACCAAAGCAATTTGGATTGCCTCTGGGGCTGAAGTGTTATCATCTATGGGTACACTGAGCAAGTTGTCACATTCTGACCCTAGCATCAGCTGGCCCCATATCATGTTGCTTCCCCGTTTGTATCTGTTAGGCTAACACAATTTAAATAAAACAAGTCAAAATAAAGTGGCTCTTAGTTAACCCTACTTTGACACTTTTCATACCTTACCTTTTCATGGTGCTGGAGTTTAGGGCTTGCGTGAGCAGCCTCCAGCGAGAGGTTCTCGCGTCCCGGTTCCTTCAGCTCAGCAGCTGCTGCCCGCTCACGCAAGAGCCCTGCCTCTTCCTTTTGCAGTGCAGCCTGGGACCTTCCCAGGCTGCACTGGACAGGAAGCATGACCAGTCCCACTCCCGAGGCTCCATGCGCAAGGTAAGTGCGCATGGGGCCCCGGAGCGATGTGCGACCGCACACCATTTTCAGCTTAAAGCCAGAAATGAATAAGTGTGTGAGCAGTCCTTGCCAGGTCCTGGAGCATCACGCAAATGTGAGTGTGTCACGTGGACTGCTCCTCACATATGTACTACACTCGAGGGGCCCTTTCGCATCGAAAATGCCATGCGAAAAGGGCTTTTGTCTCTTTATTCCATGGTTGAGCATCAATTGGTAATCTTACAATTGTGAGTTTTGTTTGAAAGGGAATTGTTATGAAGTGCTTAGTACACACTGCAGCAGCACAGGAATTGGTGCAGTTTGCATTAGATGGAGAATATCAGCTATGTGGTAGGGAGCATGAGGTCATTTCCAGTGTAAGAACCTTTTTTTCTACTTATGTATACATGTTCTACAAGAGTGAAGATAAATATATTTAAACATTTGCAGTCAAATCTGTATTTTTGTTGATATGCCTATCTAGTTATCTCTGAAAGTAAAACTTTGAAAATTTCTTTTTTAAAAAGTTATAGGTCCCAAGTCATTCAAAGCAGTTAGTTACTCATGCTGGCTTGAACTGTTCTTTGTGATGCTGCCTCCTTCTTTGTTGTGGGTGTTGACATGATGACAAAACAGATCAGAGAAAAATGTTTCTAAAAGTTGTGAATGTTTCAGGCTGTTGGCCTTTGGTACAAAACATGCTTTCCCCGTCCACCTCCTTGTCACCTTAATACCCACAGCAGAGCATGAGGCAGAGCATGACCCAGCCTTTGAACTCTTCTTCCTCCACAGTTTGTGGGTCACATGCACCACAAATATAAAGCATCACTTTTAAAGTTACAGTTATATCACAGAAAAAAGAGAGATTATCCATTTTTTCATAGTATACTAATAGAATTATGTTACATATTTGTCAGTGGCGAAATGAATTCATTATAAATAACTTGTTGTGACTTCCAGACTTTGAGAGCTTATTTAAAATTGTCACAGAGCATTGAAGACAAACTTGTGTTTTCACTACTAATGACTTTAGTGTTCTGCCCACCTTATGCCCTAGATATTATATTAACTATATATACTCTGTAGTATGTGTGAAGGCATGATGTCTGTTTTCTTCTGTTTTGGGAAAGGAATAGAAAATTCTTTATGGTCATCAATGAGGTACCAGATTCACACTCTCCTATCCTTTTTCAGATAAACACAGAAGAAAAACAAAAAATGATTTGCAATTTGAATCCATGACTCAGAGACCATGAGCCTCTTGAGTGATGTGATTTTACCTATGGTTTTACTATGACCTCTGTCACTCCATGAGAGATGGAATGGGAGAGGTCTTGCTGCCTCGCTCAGACTTGATGAAGCCAGCACAGATTTTAGAAGACTAGATCTAAACCTGCTGGCCTTTTTATCATCTGATTGTAGATTAATTTTTGTTGCAATACCTCTCTCTGGCCATGTACACTGGCGGCAGACAGTGGCCCAGCAGGTCCTTCATTTGGCAAGACAGTGTAGCAGACAGTGTAGCAGACAGTGGCCCAGCAGTTCCTTCATTTGGCAAGCTAACAGTCATGCAGTGAATAAAAAGCTGGTACCATTTGCTAGAGCAGTGGTGGGAACAAACAAGCCCCTACTTTCTTGAATACTTTCCGGGGGGGAGAGAGAGAGAGAGAGAAATTTAACACCCTGAAGGACTCTAGCAATGATTCTTCTGAAAAATAATGTGGTTATTTTACCTTGTTGTTGTTAACTGCAGTCATGTCAACCTAGATGGTGATGTCCAAATGACTTTGTCATCATCCACCCTGCTCAGGTCTTGCAGATTCAAAAATATGTCTTCTTTGATTGAGCCTGCCAATCTGTAATGTGGCCTTCCTCTTTTCCTATTGCCTTTTACCTTACCAAGCATAATTGTATTTTCTAATGAGTCATGTTTTCTCATTATATGGCCAAAATACAACAACCTCAGTTTAGTCATTTTGGCTTCTAGTTCAGGCTTCATTTGCTCTAGGAATCATTTGCTCTAGGAATCATTTTTTTTTTGTCTTTTTAGCAGTCAGGGTATCAATAGGACCTTGCTTTTGGGAGAAAAAAGCACTTGACAGGTTTTTTTTTCAATATGGATCTGGACACACTTTTTTTTTTAACAAAAATATTTTCAAACAGTTCAGTGTAGCTCACACTGGGGCCAAGGGCAACAAAACTGCCCCATTGACCTCTGAGATTGCCTATGACCATTTTTGTACCTCACCCTTTTCCACTGTTGTCCCAGTGTCATCCTGGCAACACCTTTGTGTGTCCCCAGTGCTCGCCTCCACACCCAGCCAGCTGCATGCAGATGGGAACATGAGAGACATGTTCCTTCCATCCACAGTGCAGTCGGCCTCTTTCTCATGCTGTACTGGGGAATGAAGTGTGTAGATTGCACTTCCTCCTGTTTTGCACGGCCGTAGGTGGTGGGAGCATTGTGTGATCACAGACCATTAATGGATTTTTTCCATTAATGTTATATCCCATGATTGTGCCAGGTGGGGATGTGTTTGCAGTGGGACAATGACAACATTGTGCAGTAGCACAACTCATGGACCGCTGCAAGCACATCCCCATTGCAGGAAAGTGACGCCATGTAAAATGTCCTATGTCTGTAGGCGATTCCCCGGTTCAGGTGTCTTGGTACCCTACACTCCATTAGAGCCATTGGGCTGGGATGTAACCACACCTATTCTGGGAGATGCACAAGAGGCATTTGTATATGTTAGTACTGCAATGCAGGTTTTGAAAATGCAGTTTTTTGTTTGTTTTTTGAGACAGGCATACTGCAGAAGTTTAGTGTCCTCAGATTTACTTCTTTCCCTATGGCTTTGCTCCCACTCACTAACATTCTACCTGATTTTAAATCATCCTTGCTCCCATTTATTTCTTTTACAGATCATTCATCTTGCCATGGTGTGACTTCCCATTCAATGTAGCTATTAGTTATTTCTTTCAGCTCCACCCCTCATTAATTGCTAGGAACTGTAGAAGTTCTGGGATATCTCTCAGCATAGCATCCATTATCCAGTTCATTCATCCATCTTTTGTAGGGAGTTTACCCACACTCCATTTATCCTGTTTTCTCCCTCTTTCTTTCCAAGATTTGTATTTCTTCCATTTAAACCTAGTCCTCTAACTATCTGAATACTTATTGTGCAATAGAGAATATTTCTAACTAGCAAATTGAAGATTAGAAGACCCCTAATGGGTCAGACAATAATAATCTAGTCCAGCATCTTGTTTCCACCTTAGCCAAACAGATGCCTATGGGAAGTCCTCAAGCAGGATGCAACCACAATAGCACATTCCTGCTTGTGTTCTCCAACAACTGTGATTCACAGACTTGTTGCTGTTGTTGACTGTCATCAAGTTGACTTCCATTTATGGTGACTCTATGACTGAGGGATCTCCAAGCAAACCTGTCATCAACATCAGCCTCTGCTTAGGTCTTGCAGACTCAGGGCCATGGCTTCCTTGATTGTGTATATCCCATCTGTAAAGCACTTTTTGGACCTTTCTGCACTACACTGTTTATAGTGCTATTATTCCTCTTTCAACTTCCTATGGAATCCTGGAGTTTGCAGTTTAGAGAGGGGAAACTACAAACCCCAGAATCCCACAGAATGTTGAAGGTGGAATTATAGCAATATAACAGTGTAGTGTGGAAACGGCCATAGTCTCGAACTCCAGTGTACATCTTGCAGTCTACTAAAGATGAGCCCTACATAAGTTCCACTCAACTTAAAAGATTAATTATCAGGAACATACAGCCTTGTATACATGCTTTGTGGAGCAGAAATGTAATTTCAAACAAGTTTTCAGAAGAAAAAAAAGACTATGGGTAGTATAAAAAACATGAAGTGTTTTGCTAATTTCAGTACTTATTAACAAGATAAGGCAATAGATACTGTATTGTATTGGCAATAGATACTGGGAAATAGTATTGACAGCATATCACATAGTTCTGGCACCATAAAATCCACCACCCCTGCTTCTTTAACAGTGAATCACATAGTGTCGTATCTTGGTTTGTATCATTCAGCAGGTTAAAACTACCTCTATATGGGTTATTTTGCCATCATCCTTTAAAAACAAACAAACAAAAAACATTACCTGTTTTAAAAAGGCAGGTAAGAGGTACATGCACACTTCACAATTGTAGGGTTTTAGAATCCTGGAATTGGTAAGTTGATGAAAGATTTAGAATTCTCTAGTGCACTCCCTTGAAATGCAGTCTTAAGAGTTCTCATGTATTCTATCATAAGATTAGAATGCCAGACCATTTCCACACTAGACTGTTATAGCCTTATTATTCCACTTTCAACACCCTATGGAATCCTAGGGTTTGCAGTTTAGGGAGGTGCAAGTGAATAAGAAGGGGAAATGAGGCATATAATAGATAGAGAGGTGGTACAGGAATACCTGACCACACTGGAGGAATTCAAGTCTCCAGGGCCAGATGAATTTCATCCTAGGATATTAAAAGAACTGGCAGAGGTCATTTCAGAACTGCTTGCTATAATCTTTGAGAGATCTTGGAGGACAGGAGAAGTTCCAGCAGACTAGAGGAGGGCACATGTTGTCCACATCTTCAAGAAGGGAAAAAAAGAGGACCCAAATAATTATCGCCCAGTCAACCTGACATCAGTACCCGGAAAGATCCTGGAGCAGATCATTAAGCAGTCAGTTTCTAATCATTTAGAAAGCAACGCAGTAATCACGAGAAGTCAACATGCACTTCTCAAAAATAAGACATGCCAGACAAATCTTATCTCTTTTTATGATAGAGTTACTAGCTTGATAGATGAGGGGAATGCTGTGGATGTAGCATATCTCAATTTCAGTAAGGCCTTTGACAAAGTTCCCCATGACATCCTTGCAAAGAAACTAGTAAAATGTGGGCTGGACAGGGCTACTGTTAGTTGGATTTGTAATCGGTTGACCAACCAAACCCAAAGGGTGATCACAAATGGCTGCTTTTCATCCTGGAGAGAAGAGACTAGCGGGGTGCCACAGGGTTCTGTCCTGGGCCCAGTGCTGTTCAATATTTTTATCAACTATTTGGATGAAGAAATAGAGGGTATGCTCATCAAATTTGCAGATGACACCAAATTGGGAGGGGTTGCTAATACACTAGAGGACAGGATCAAAATTCAAAATGACCTGGATAGATTGGAGAGCTGGGCCAAGGCTAACAAAATGAAATTCAACATAAATAAGTGTAAGGTCCTACACTTAGGTAGAAAAAATGAAATACAGAAATATAGGATGGGGGGCACGTGGCTGGATAGCAGTACGTGTGAAAGGGATCTAGGAGTCTTCATAGACCACAAGCTGAACATGAGTCGGCAGTGTGATGTGGCAGCCAAGAAAGCCAATGCAATTCTCAGTTGCATCAACAGGAGTATGGTGTTTAGATCGAGGGAGGTATTGGTACTACTCTACTCTGCCTTGGTTAGACTTCATCTTGTCCAGTTCTGGGCACCCCAATTCAAGAAGGACATGGTCAAGCTGGAGCAAGTCCAGAGAAGAGCGACCAAAATGGTGAGAGGCCTGGAAGACATGCCCTATGAGGATAGACTTAGAGAGCTGGGTATGTTTAGCCTGCAGAAGAGAGGGTTAAGAGGGGACATGATAGCCATGTTTAAATATTTGAAGGGATGCCATGTAGAGGAAGGAGAGGGCTTGTTTTCTGCTGCTCCAGAGACCAGGACAAGGAGCAGTGGATTCAAGCTGCAGGAAAGGAGATTCCACTTGAACCTCAGGAAGAACTTCCTGACGGTCAGGGCTGTCCGGCAGTGGAATACGCTGCCTTGGAGTGGAGTGGAGTCTCCTTCTTTGGAGGTTTTTAAGCAGAGGCTGGATGGCCATCTGTTGGGAGTGCTGTGAGGGTGTTCCTGCATGGCAGGGGGTTGGACTGGATGGCCCTTGTGGTCTCTTCCAACTCTACATTTCTATGATTCTATGATTCTATGAACAGTCTAGTGTAGAAATTGCCCCAGAATTCCATAGGACCAGCCAGGACAATTAAAGGAGTATGAAGCTTGATAGTGTGGTGTGGATATACCAGTGATTGATTGTGGCATCACAATTTAAATGTTTCTCTGAATTTTATTTTGGGGAAAATATAATTATATAACATGTTATATAAATTATGTTTTGGGTCCAGTCTGTCTGAGGGATTTTATCTTCCTACAGCATGTGAGCCTGCCTGAAGATCTTTCGGGGAAGTCCTTCTCTCAATCCCATCAACCTTCACAGGCATGTCTGGAAGGAATGTGGAAGAGAATCTTCTTTGTGGCTGCTTCCTTGTTCTCAAACTTCCAACCTAGGAGGCTAGGATGACTCCCTCCTAGCTGTTCTTTCATCAGTAAGTGAAATTTTTTCTGCTCCAGTAAGCTTTCAGGAAATGACTGCAAGAGCTTGTAACAGTGTGGTGCTTGAATTACTTTATCTTTTTTAATGGATTTGTTTTAAAAGGTTTTAATTCAATTGCATTTTAGTAATAACATTTTGTGTGTTTTTACTGATTCTTTGGATGGGTTTGTCTGTATTTGTTTTAATTTTTATAACACATCTTGAGTCTCAGTTTTGAGAAAAAGGCAGTATAGAAATGAAATGAAACGAGAAGGAAGATGGTGATGGTGATGAGTTTCATGACCATTTAATACTTCCAAAGTAAGTTTAGTTCAGTTCAAATCAGGACCCATCAAGCCAATCAGAGACACCTAGGCTATCTACCATGTATACTGGCCTACTGTGTTTCAACTAACATCTTGTTTCTGCAGTTCTAGGTACACAGCAGCTACCTCATTGAGATCCTGGTGCCTTAACTGTATTTGCACAGTTTATATCAGTACATATGATAGCTCTAAAGGAATCCAATAAAGTTAATCTACTTTTGCTACCTGCCTTACCTGCTTGGAATTTTAAGATGGCCTTTGTTTTATTTGGTAGGTCGTGGAATATGAATACTTGTTTTAGATACTGCATGTAAGAAACCCTTTTTTAAAAATTATTTTTACCTTGCAAATGGCTGTTCCCTCCCTTAATGTTCTAAGATTTCTTTTTTTAAAAAAAAATTTTTTATTAAAAAAGACATACAACATGTTACAACAAAAAAACAACAAAAAATATACAACAAATTACCAACAAACGAACACAAAAGAAAAAACATAATTACAGAAATACTTACGTAATTTGGCTTATCATACTAATTCATACACAGCTATGTTATCTACTTCCATCTTTGACCTTTGAGTCAGTTAATTAACAATCTATTCCTATACTGGTTTCTCCACTTCCCGTTCTAATTTATAATCCCTTAACATAATTCCAAAAATCAATTTTGGCCATTCCCCTTTCCCCTCATGAATTTTTGAGATGTTGTAGTACTTTCTCCCATTGTCTAGAAAATTTATTCTTGCTTTCTCCTCTTAATATACCTGTTAGATTGTCCATCTTTATTATTTGAACCTACTCTGTGAAATAACACTCTGAACCTGTGTGTATGTATGCACTTGCAAACTCTTAAAAGTTTTTTTTCCCCTTTGGTTTCCAAATCTCAGAATCCACAACTAGGATACGTACTATCCATAATCTATATAATATATGTATATGTGTGTGTGTGTGTGTATTTATACATATATGCACATGCATGCAATAAACTAACCTGGGTGTCTTCTGGAAGTTATTACTGTATGTTTGTAGCATCATATTGTTTACTGCAATACAAGTTGTTTATGTGCATATATATGGGAGAGAAAAGGAAAGAGAAGTTTATTTTAGGCTTGTGATGGTCTTATTTAGAGAGGTGTTATTAAACAGTAATATATACTATTTCAGTTAGTTCAAGATCTCAAAAACCTTGAAGATCCTCCTTCTGAGACTAAGGACTTCTGACACACATTTCTGCTATGATGGTGCTGTTTGCGACATAAAAAGCTGTACGCAGTTTAGGTCCAGCTATCTGATATAGGTTATATCTACCCTACACCCAAAATCTTAAGGAGGGGACCTTGTCTCAGTTCCACCACATTCATAGGCATACCTTGTGGAGAGGCACTTCAGAACCTGCTTGGAATTCCCTTCCTAGGGATGGTAGAATGGTACTTTTCTTGCTATTGTTATGTTGGCAGGCAAAGAGATTAAAAAAAAATCCAACAGCTTTTTTAAAACTATATAGTCCTAATGAAAAGGCTATTGATGGGAGCTGTACTATTTTTAATGGTACTGCTTTTATTAATTCTATTTCTATGATTTATATGGCTTTTAATGTTATAGTTAAACCACACTTTAATGTTTACTTTTTATATGTTTTAGATACATTTAATTTATTTTAATTTATAATTCACCTTGCATTTCACTGTTGGGGGAGATAAATGATATAAATATAGATCATCATCGTCATGACAGCAATGTATGTCTGTTATGGCATTGTTTGTAACATCAATTTTATGACAGAAAAATATTCTAATAGTCTTCCTCTTCTCCGTGCAAGGTCTTGCTCTACTATTAAAACAGAATCTTAGTGCACTACTTCATGGGACGCCATTAAAAAGAGCAAATGGTCATTTATCCAATTAAACTTATTATTACATTTTTATTATTACCCTATATCAGTGTAGCCATTTAGGTATTTAAACCACTTAGAAATTGTTCGATTTGCTTAACAAAGCCTTTTACAACAATATAGATATAATAAAAATATTTTCTATAATATACCAACCATGTTCAGGAAGACTTCAAAATCAATTGACGATTAACTTAAAGCTGAGCTAAAATAACACACATCAGCAGCTGAGAGTATTTCTGAAGCAATTACCACTATCCTGCTCCAAACCTCTGACAAAATAAAATTATGTTTACCTGTTGTTGTGTGTTGCCATTTGGATTTTCTGCCTCAAGCATAAAAGAGTCTTAGGCCATCTCAGTGCACTGTGTATATGGGGGAAATGAATGACTGTTCATGACAGAATGTAATAATGCATCATTCATAGCAGAATCAATAGCATCAAATCAACGTACTTCAAAGCAGGTCCAGGAGGCAGATGGGGACATGCAGACGCTAAGCACTTCCATTTGTTGGCATCAAAATCAAAGACGACTTACAGTTGTTAGAGAAATGAATGAGGAATCTGAGTCTGTTTTGGCAACAGGAGAAAGAAAAACAGGGAAAGGAAATCATAGAATTCAGCCCTATCAAAACAGTCTGTTTTGACATTTTCTTTTAACATCCTTATTATTGTGTATTTGGAAGAAATCTCCCAAAGCTCTTATTACCCAACCTCTCTATAGAAGTGGTGACTCTTCTGCAGCTCATTCTGCATCAATTAACATTTTAGTCAAGAAAAATAGACAATGTGACATGTAAAGATTCCATATTTTGAGATGAAAAGAAAACCAAGGTAAAATGAACACACCAATGTTTAATTTGTCCAGAGATATGATATGCAGATGTTGGAAGGAGGAGCAGGGAGCTTTCCCAGTGTCTATCACTGCTGTGATTTGCAGACAAAGGAGTGGATTGTGGTTCCACATTTTACTGGCGAAGACTTGGCATGTCAAAGTCCTAATTCATCATGTTGATCAATAAGAGATGTATGAAGCTTCCTGGTAAAGATTCAGACCATTGTTCTTGTAGGTGGAGATTTGTCTGCTGTAGTTTGTGAGGGCTGTCTGGGGTCCTTCCTAGTTTTCTCGTGCAGAGGTGACCAGCACTAGGATGACAATTTGTAACCCAAAGTATCATTCATCCACTGCCCAGTTGTAAATGGTCCCTACTTGCCACTGGAGTTGCTTTTCTTAGAAATAACTTACCAAATTCTGTTGCTTTCTATTGTATTTTTTCTGTTGATTCCAGGACTTGAATGCCTTTGCATAGAGAGGCATGACCCCTTTCACTGAACTATGTCTCCCTTTCCATCTTATATATCATGACAAAAGAGTCATAAGGACATGGATGCAAAACACTGCTGGAACTTAAGCTGATCTGTGTTTGATCCTTGAATTTCAGTCCTAAATCTTTGATTGATCAAACAATATATAAGCAGAGGTGGGTAGGTGACAACTGCAGGCTTAGTACAACATATGAAGATTCCCAGCCAACTTGTTGTCTTCTCCTCAGTACAATAGTCACAATACAGTAACAGTTGAAAAGGGCAGGGTTAATCATTTATATTATAGGATGTTGAGTACAGTTACTACCAGGAACATTCAACTGCTTGGAAAATTTGGATCCATTCCTGAATGCTTAGTTTTCTGTGATAGCAAGAAGTATATTTGCACAGTTAAAACTACTATGCCAGTTCCACTTTAGTGATTGGGTTTAATATGACAGCTCATTTTGTTGTTGTTGTTGTTTTAAAAAATACTATAGTTCATTGAATTTCAAGTGTATCAGGAATTTCAATTGTCTCCTGTTACAAACTGTTTGTCTTGTAAAAGTTATTCTTCAGAAAAATAAACAGACTTATGTTGTCATCATGAGGAAGGGACTTGGCAGATGCCCAAAAAAACAGTTTAGCCCCCTTTCTGTTCAGCAGGTCAGTTCAGGACCAGAAGAAGAGAAAAGACTGTGCAGTCCCAGGGAAAGGCAGAGACTCAGGCACCTGGCCTGAGGCTCTGCTTTTCTGAGTCTTCCCCTCAGATGCAATATGAGCCTTCAACCAAGGTCTTGAGAAGATCATATCTGAAGGATGCTGTCATTAAATACAGCTATACATCTGGGGGTTGGCTGGCTGCTTCTACCAGTATAAGGCAGATGAGAAAACCAGATAGTTGCTAAGAGCAACATACCTGTTGGTATGCTTGGCTTGATCTCAACTGATTTATGACTCCTAGATATCTTTATGAGTTGACTATGGATAATCCCTGAAATTCTGGCACTGATCTATGGCTTTTCTTCAAACTTTGGACTGCACAAAACCTTTTAACTCTTGTTTCTCACAATGTTTCCTGGTGCGCGCCTTCCCCGCCCTCCTCCTCCTCTGCCTCGGTGTGGCCCAGCTGCGGACATGGCCAGGCCCGGTGCAGCTCCTCGCCGTTTCGGATGAGATGAAAGATTGTTTTTATGGGATAAGAGAATCATTTTTACGGGATCGTTTTTATGAGATTACTTCAACCTGTTGCAAACTGAGTGAAAAGAGAAAAAATACAAAGGGAAAAAACCATATCTCCCAGTAGGAGCCCACCAGAGCTTTGCGATCTGCAAGAGAAGGGTTTCTCTCCACCATCTGCTGACACAGACTTCTCTGTGGCTGCTCCTAACCTGTGGAACTCCCTCCCACTGGAGATCCCATCGGACCCCTCCCTCTTCTCTTTCTGGCAGCAGGCTGCTGTTGACCAAAAGACTGCATAGTTTATGGACACTGGCTGGTTCTTAAAGCTGCTGGGATGAATTTTCTGGATACTTCGGGAGTACTTGAGAGAATAAGCTATGCTTCCCAGAAGGGCCTATAGAACTTTAGGCATTTTGCCAGTTTTCGAGAGCATTCCCATGAATCCTGGGAATGACCAGATGAAAATCACACAGTTTTTTGCTCCCAAGGAAGTTGATAAAGTGGTTGAAGCTAAATCAGCAGTTTCTGCAAATTCTGTGTTAGATTGGACTCTGGATCTTAAAGGACTGACACAAACTCCAAAGTCCCCTGCTGCAGAACTACCTTTCTCCAACCTTGCAGCTGAGTTGAGCTTTGTGGGGACAGTACAATCATCTGACTCCAGTCTTTCATTAGAAAAAAAACCATTGGTCAATTGAGAGAACTTCAAACTTTATGCATGACTCCGTCTCTCATTTGTTGCACTCAGAATCAACCATGGACTGCCCTATAAAGCAAAGAGGGGTGCATACAAGGGTCAGTTTTCCTGTCGAAGCCCTGTCCTCCTCCACCAGTGTTAAAAATGTTCAGGATGTTGCCTGGATAGAAGAGTTCACTCAAAAACAGCTGATTGATCTGGCACGTTGCAACGTGTCTAAGGGTCCAAATACTAAGTTGAAATCTACATGCACTCAGACAGAGGATTTCGAGTATAACTCTATTCTTTTACAAGGTGGACTTCTCATGATGTATGAGGAACTCGTACTTATTAAAAACTTTCTTGCAGAAAGCAATAGATTGCTGACAGCTCTAGCTGAGGACCATTCAATGACTGTGAGGAGATTAACACCAACTGGCCTTAGAGGAGGAGTTCTATCAGAGACAGGATCAAGAAAACAACCTCCAAGGACTCATTCCATAAAAAGCAGTAAGGAAGAGTCAAATGGAGCTTGTAAAAAACAGAAGAAAAGCAAAAATGTTAAAAACCTAAGTAAGAAGGTTATTAAATCACAATGCCACAGGAAAAGAGATTGGGAGCATTTGTTTAAATTGTTGGACAAAAACATTCCTATTAAAAAATCAGATCACAAGAATCGTTTGGAAAATCAGAAAAAAAGATAATAAAAAGGCAAAGAAGTGTGGGCATAATAATCTTGATAACCTGTTGCAGCCAGTTGATGCAGTTGATTGTCTAGAGACACCTAAAAATCCACTAGCTGATAAGGGCTCAATGGGAGGAGAGCTGTTAGATCCATGGGATGAAGTCCTTTGCCTCAACAGGAAGTCTACCACAGACAATGCTCAACCTCTGGTGATGAAATCAGATTCTTATTCAAAAGATCCACAAAAGGATGCAGCAACAAGATACAAAGCCATGCATACTGATTGGAAGCTGGTTTTAATCCCTCAAAAGCTGTTTTTCTTGAATTATCCTAAGCCATTTGGTTTCCTTACACTACAGAATCGTATTTCTCATTTTTTAGCTATTAATAATGAGGTTATACCAGGTGTATTGAAACCTAAGGATGTAGTTTTAGTGGAATATCTTTATTACAATGGCATCAAAGCTCGTGCTACAATTACTTTTAGAAATACTGCTATTGCTAATGTAATATATAAGGCTAACGATGCTTTTTTAAACTTGGGTATTGAGATTGCAAGATTTTTTAAAAATCAAACCCCCCCATTATCACTGTTCCATCATCCTTATAATTTGAGGTCAAGTAAGAATATCATATCTGGTCACAACATTGCTAATCTGATTGATTTAAATGATCGCAGCCATTCCAATTCTAGGAGTTTGGATTCCCTTGCTAATACAACTTGCCAGGCTAACCTGAATACTTGTCAGACCCTTTATGAAAGGATGGAGCCATTTAATTTAGAGGAGAATGCTCTTATATGTTCATTTTGGTCTTGGCCTCCCTTTGTTCAAAAAGAGATACTGGACAGACTTGATTGGTTGAGAAATTGTTTAGAGCATAACTCATCTTTTGCCCCAAAATGCTCAGTAGTCCCTAAAGAGAGCCAAGTTACTCTCAAGCAGCAGATAGCTGCTAATATTGGATCAGAAGTCCAGGAGATCTGCCCAATGGTAGTTGAGCCAGGAGGTGTAGAGTGTATGAATACAGGAAAAAATGGGAGTACTCAGGTTGTCTCAGTAGAGATGAATCATGGGGCACCCCCACTTCTTGTGACTCAAGTAGAGGGAGAAGCCTCTGTGTTATCTAAGATTTCTTCTAAATACCCTTCTGGACAACAATAATTGGGTTAAAATGAGATTCCTGGATGCCGAGGAGTTGGAAAGTGTACCAGGTCCTTGTGGGGTAAAACCCTCTGATTTAGTTGTTAGCCACCCAATAAGTTCTAATGTTAGCAAACTAAGTCCCTTTAAAGACGAGCTTGTTTACCTAGATGATGAAGATGTCCAGCCCGTTAACCAGTCAGTTAGGACAGTTAAAACAGACTGAATAACTATCAATTACCAGGTACAGCTTAGGGTCCCTTTATCATTGTACTCACTCCCTTGCTACCCAGTGTATAGTGAGTCTTTTGGTCCAATTGGGATCAACGACGGTCATTGTTCCCTTATTCCAGCTAAAATGGTCCCGCTTACAGAGGTTGCAAAAAAGATGATTACTGACTTCAATGACTCCACTGATAAATGTGTTAAAATTATGTCTTGGGACATAGCTGGATGGAAGGGAAGGGTATGTGATGGTGATATTATAGAGTATTTGTCTAGACACTCTGTGATAGCTCTTCAGGAAACTTGGCTTACTGACAAAGAGGAGTTAATAATCCCAGGTTTTAAAGCATGGGTTAAAACAGCAAAAAAAACAAACATCAGAGGTAGAGCCATAGGAGGTTTAGCTCTCCTGATTAAGGAAGATCTAGGTTGGACACAAGACTCGGTGGCTACCGCGGTATCATCTAACAATTTTTTGGTGGTAAAACTTGAGGCAAGGAGTACTGTGTTTATTTTAGTAAATGTTTACATACCCCCAATTTCTTCACAATATTTCTCTGCTAATGTATGGATACACTTAGAACATTTATTAGAGGAGTTAGCTACAAGGTTTCCCAGTGCATTGTTCATTCTATTGGGAGATTTTAATGCCAGATTAGGAACATCTCTATTAAAGGTGGCAGAACAGTGTGGAATTGTGGGAGATGAGTTGGTTGGTTTAGAGGATCTGTCCCAATGGAGTTACAGGGATGAGAAAATAAATAAGGCTGGCATTAACCTGTTTAGGATAACATACATGTTTGGTCTGCAGATCTTAGGTAGTAATAACTTTAATGATCCATATCCCTTCACCTACTTCTCAAAAAGTTCTACTAGTACTTTGGATTATATTTGCGTTACTAGAGCAGAAGTCCAACAGTTTTCTGGCATTATTGTGAACCACAGAGAAGAAAGTGATCATCAACCCATTACTGTAAATTTAGTAGCCAAAGTTGATGAGAGGATAGTGACTTCTGCAGACCAATGGTTAGTCCAGAGGCTGGAAGCTCAGGGAGAAAGGAGATTGAAATGGCACAAAGTTAATGTGAGCAACCTAAAAGATTTCTATAATTCTACGCAGGGAAGATCACTGAGTAATATAGTGTCATCCTCAGAAGCCAATATTAGTGAGGTATTGGAGGCATATCAGGATATATGTAAGAATTTGAGACCTTTTCTAAAATTTAATCAGAATTCAAAAGAACAGCAGCAAAGGAAGCCCTCATGGTTTGATACAGAATGTAGTGTACTGAGAAAAGAATTGAGAAAATGTATCCATAAAGCACATGGCACGAATGACCAAATGGATCTGAACCTGATGCTGAAACTCAGAAGTAATTACAAAAAATTAATCGCAGTAAAGAAGGCCCAGTTTCAGGAACAATTCTGGGCTGATCTAGAAGTAGCAGCATTACAATCAAATTCAGCTTATTTTTGGCATTTGGTCATAAATAGACTCAAAGTATAGTCAAAAGTTATTTCCCTATTTCTGCTTCAAGTTGGGAAAGGTTTTATTTAGAGCTTTTTAAAGAAGATGAGAAAAAATCTTCTGATAGAGTTGCTGGGATACAAGATTTTACTATACTTCCAGGGTGGTTCCCAGTAACGATATCAGAGATTAAATCCATTATTCAGTCAACAAAGGACAATAAGGCCCCTGGTATTGATCTTTTGCCTGCAGAATTATTTAAATGCAATGTAGACTGGTGAGCACCAGTTTTGGCAGGGCTATTCACCCACATAAACAACACTGGTTGTATCCCAAAAGAGTGGAAAGCTAGTGTAGTAGTGCCAATATTTAAAAAAGGAAATAGTTATGATCCTAAGAACTATCGACCAATTAGCCTGATTAGCATTCCTGCTAAAATGTATGCAAAACACCTTCTCCATAAACTAGAGGATTGGGCAGAAGCAAATTCCATCTTAGCCGAAGAACAGGCAAGCTTTAGAAAAGGGAGATCTGTATTGGACAATTGTTTTATATTACACCATCTAATAACAAAGTATTTAAAACAAGGCAGCCAACTTTTTGCAGCTTTTATTGATTTAAGTGCAGCTTTTGATACCATAAATAGGTATCGCTTATGGGATAAGCTGTCAAAGACAAATATAGATCAGAGACTTTTAGCACTTTTGAAATCACTTTATACTGAAACCTCTTTGAAGGTTAAAACAGGAGCCAGTCTGGCTTTAACAGATATTATCCCCACATATAAAGGGGTACGGCAAGGCTGTATTTTAGCTCCATTTCTTTTTAACTTTTATATTAATGACATTGTTACCTCTCTTCATAAATATGAGTTTCATATGCCAAAAATCTCAAACAAAGCAATTAACATCTTATTGTATGCAGATGATATGATTCTCCTTTCAACATCACAAGTTGGTCTGAGAAGATTACTTATACGTCTTAACTTATATTGCATAGAAAATGACTTGGTCATTAATAATGATAAGTCAAAGGTGGTAGTCTTTGGCAGAAAAAGGAAACAACACAGATGGCTTATCAACTCAAAAGAATTAGAGCAAGTAAAATCCTATTGCTATCTTGGTATCCATTTTTCATCAACAGACTCCTGGGTGCAACAAATAAGGAAAAGTGAAATGAAAGCTATGGCCAATTTGCAGTCCTTAAATAGATTAAATTACAGGTACCCAGGTTCTTTATGCCCTATTATAAATATTTTTAAAGCAAAAGTAATTCCATCACTTATTTTTGGGGCAGAAATTTGGGGCTTTGCAAATCTTGCAAAAATTGAAAATATCCAATCCCAATTCCTGCGTATGATCTTAGGTGTTTCTAAATCTACTCCATCTTATTTAGTTAGATCTGAACTTGGGATGGATAGGATTGAGGGTCTAATATATTCCAGGATGGTAAATTTCTGGTGCAGAATAAGTAATTTAACAGAAGATAGGCTCCCCAAGGTTTGCTTAGAAGAACAAAGGACTTGTCAGCAGGGAACATTTTGGCTACAGAATTTTTCAAATATGTTACTAACCTTTGGTTTTTCATACCAGCTATTAAATCCAAGGTTGCCTGATACCAAAAAGATGGTTAAACAAAGAGTGTCCGATGTGAATGTTCAGTTAGACATTGCTGCCCTAACATCTTGTAGATCAACTAAATGGCTAGCTAAACTGAAATAAGAACACAAATTTGAAAAATATCTGGCATTCCCACTGTCCATGGAAGCTCGCAGAGCCTTTATACTCTTATGTTTTGAACAAATGGACACAATGATGAAATGGGGTAGATTTCGTAAAATCCCAGTCCAAGAAAAGTTGTGCATATGTGGTGAGCTGGTGTTAGAAGATTTAGCTCATTATTTACTTGAATGTCAGATATATTCAGAGACAAGGGAAAGTTATCTGGCGCCTTTCCTAAGAAAAATGAAATACTGGACAGCAAAGCAGAAACTTGCTTTTTTAGTACAATCAACAAATCAACATGTGATTAGAAAGGTTGTTGCATTTGCAGTGAAGGCTGCTAGGGCAAGAGAAAACTTTTTAGAGCTCATACCAGATAAAAAGGATCAGAGTCTTGCAGAGTAAGAGATGGTACTTGTAAATTGTAATTATGTAATTTATGTAATTTTATATGAGAATATGTAATTTACATTTTAACCTCGTGTCTCAATTTTACTACGAAGATGTTTTATGGTATTGTTTTAATTATGCGATGAGGGCAATCTGTTTTGAAGAGATTTTGGATGTTTTGTTTTGTTTTTTGTATTTGTTGGATTGCAATGGTCTTTGGACTGAGCAAATAAATAAATAAAAATAAAAAAAATACAATGTTTCCTGATACTGAAACTTGGCTTGCTTTTGACCACAGCTCATGGACTCTTGGATACTGAATTCAGTTACAATTAAAGTAGGACAACTGGAAGAAAGAAAGGAAAGATGGACAAATTTATGGATGGACAGATACAGTGACAGAAAACTGCTAAGTGCTTTTAGAATTCGCATGTCTACGAGTGTTGGTTAAAAGTTTTGGAATTTTAAGAGGATAGTATTCTCACAAATTGCTGTTGTATAGATGGTGAATTAACTGAACTGAATAAAAGTTGCCTTAATTAAATTGCAGTTTTCATTTCTTTATTATGTGATCCTACTCTTTGAAATAACACTCTGAACCTGTGTGTATGTATGCACTTACAAACTCTTAAAAGTTTTTTTCCCCTTTGGTTTCCAAATCTCAGAATCCACAACTAGGATACGTACTATCCATAATCTATATAATATATGTATATGTGTGTGTGTGTGTGTGTGTGTGTGTGTGTGTGTGTGTGTATTTATACATATATGCACATGCATGCAATAAACTAACCTGGGTGTCTTCTGGAAGTTATTACTGTATGTTTGTAGCATCATATTGTTTACTGCAATACAAGTTGTTTATGTGCATATATATGGGAGAGAAAAGGAAAGAGAAGTTTATTTTAGGCTTGTGATGGTCTTATTTAGAGAGGTGTTATTAAACAGTAATATATACTATTTCAGTTAGTTCAAGATCTCAAAAACCTTGAAGATCCTCCTTCTGAGACTAAGGACTTCTGACACATATTTCTGCTATGATGGTGCTGTTTGCGACATAAAAAGCTGTACGCAGTTTAGGTCCAGCTATCTGATATAGGCTATATCTACCCTACACCCAAAATCTTAAGGAGGGGACCTTGTCTCAGTTCCACCACATTCATAGGCATACCTTGTGGAAAGGCACTTCAGAACCTGCTTGGTGGCTGCTCCAAGGTTCTGGAATTCCCTTCCTAGGGATGGTAGAATGGTACTTTTCTTGCTATTGTTATGTTGGCAGGCAAAGAGATTACAAAAAAAAATCCAACAGGTTTTTGAAAACTGTATAGTCCTAATGAAAAGGCTGTTGATGGGAGCTGTACAACTGGAAGAAAGATAGAAAGGAAAGATGGACAAATTTATGGATGGACAGACACAGTGACAGAAAACTTGTACACCACTAGGATTGTAAATTGTACTGTGTAGATCTATTGGGCTTTATCACATGAAGCAGGTAAATCACAATTACCGAAAGATAATAGTGTGTTTGACTGGGACTTATCATGTGACATTGTTCTTCTTCTGTTTCTCTGGTGGGATACTCTTTGGAAACGATTTCTTTTAGTAACACACACAAAAAAAATCTATTAATGACCTCCACTGTAAAAGAATTGTAATTGTAATTTACCTACCTCATGTGATAAAGTCCATTGACTAAAGTAGCAGTCAATTACCTTCTGAAGGTCAATTTCTGAATGACAATATCATTTCTTGGAGGTTGTATTTGCTTCTGGTGAGATCATATTATACAGGGGGCCATTTCAGTTTTTGACGATAAGTATTTTGCTGGTGGCAAATGTTTAACAAGGTTCAAATGCCTTCTTTTTCTTGACTTTTTTTAAATAAAGAGATTTGTGCTTTTGGTTTGTGGGATTTATTTACATTCTTTATTTCCTTATTTTCTAGATTGCTTCTCAGAAAAGGTCCTAAAGTGGAAAAACTGGCATTTAATTTTTAAAGAGTTCTTTCTGTATATAACTAATAAATGCTCCCAAGAAATTAGTTGTATGTAATCTGAACCATAGAACACAATGCCTCCTATAATTTTAAAATGTCCCATAGTAGAAAATGAAAGTAAAATTACAAATGGCCTTTCCTTCTTTTTTATTTTTTTAAATTTTTATATAAAATTGCCCATACTAATAGAAAAGAAATATCATACAATACATAGTCTGAGTAGTAACTAAACAAAGCAACAAAAAAAAAATCCACATTTACAGTTGTAAATACGTATATTGAATTAGAAAACATGAAGGATTACTAAGAGTAGAATAAATAAAAAGAGTCAAGAATTAAATTCAAACCGGTTGTGATTCCATATATAATCCAGTAAATTAATCGAACTGTTCCAGGTTAGAAATAAAAAAAGAAAAAAAGAAAGAGAGGGTATGCACATCCCCTTACAAAAAGGTCACAGGTTTTTTTTTCCGAGGGTTGTATCCTATTTGCCTTCCGTAATTAGAAAAAAAGGGTAGTATAACTATTAAAATTAAGTATATTAGTAATATAAGAAGTTATTCTATTCGTGAAATAGCAGTACTTTTAGAAGGTAGTCTTTGTTTCCCATTCTTTTTACACCCCTTGGTCGTTACCCACAGTACAGATTTTAGTGTACAGGTCATGTTCCATTCTCTACTTCTCTTAAGGTTGTTTGCTATTGCTGTAGCTAGTCATGAATTCAAGAATGGAGGAATCTTAGTATTATAGTTCTATATGAGTATTTTTACCTATAATCTCAATATATGAATATATTATGTACATACATGTATATACATATAAATATATATACATATACACACTCAACTGTGTATCCTCATCATAAAGACAAAAGCAATAATTATAAATTAATTAATTTAGTTCCAGTCCTTCCCAGTTACAGCCATTCAGTCTGAATGTTCAGTTGTCAAATCCGGTTATAGTGGTATTTCCAATCTTAGCTTGGAGATAATGTTTAATTGGTTCCCAATGTTTACAGAACCTGTTATTCCCTTTTCTGTCCAGTGTATAAGTTAATTTATCCATTTTGGCAATATCAATTAATTTATCCATCCATTCTTGTTCGGTGGGAATGCCACCTGCCCGCCAATACTTTGCGAAGACTATTCTGGCCGCAGTGACCATATGCTGGAATAGTGTTCCGATCTTGTTATATTGCTTGTTATCAATTTTCAAAAGACCTAATAAAAGTATTTCTGGATTTAAATCAACCTTCATCTGTAAAGTCTTTTGAATTTTAGATCTTATCATGTATCAAAATCTTTTAGCACAATTGCATTCCCACCACATGTGATACAAAGTACCTCCTGCCTTCCTACGTTTCTAACACTGATTGTTTGACCCTTTATACATATTGGCAATTCTGTTTGGTGGTAGATACCAGCTATACATCATGTTTAGCCAATTTTCCTGAAGATCCTATGACCTTGTATATCTTTGGTTATATGACCATAATTTCCCCCAGTCTTCCAAAGAAATATTGTAGGTCAAGTCTTGTGCCCATTTTACCATGCATTTTTTCACTGTTTCTTCCACCATATTGAAATTTAGAAGGTATTTATAAAGATTAGGCAACAGATGCTTATCTCCTCTACATAAATGTCTTTCAAAATCTGAAGTTTGTATATCCACACTTTTAGAATTCATATCTGCCTTAAATTTTGTTGCTATTTGAAGATAGGGAAACCACTGTATGTTATAGCCTTCTTTAAGTAGTTGCTGCCTCTCTTTTAACTGACATACATTTCCCTGTTGAGTCAAGAGATCTTTATATGTTGCCCAGACCCCCTGATGTTGCAATGTTTTAATAGAAAGCGCTTCTGGTGGGGAGAACCAAGCAGTATTTTATTACATATTAGCAGTTGGTATTTTTCCCATACCTTATATAAGGCCTTACGTATCATATGATTTGTAAATGATTTCTGGACTTTGGCCTTGTTACAGCATAGAAAGGCATGCCATCCAAAATGTAGGTCATGCCCCTCCAGTAATAACAATTTAGAATTATTTAACAAAATCCATGGTTTTAACCAAACTAGATAAGCAGCATCATAATATAAATTTAGATCTGGGATGCCAAGTGCTCCTCATTTCTGTTATCAGTCATGGATTTAAAACCTATTCTTTGTTTCTTCCCCTGCCATATAAATTTAGTTAGGTCTCTTTTACACTGTATAAACCAAGATTTGTTTATCATGACAGGGATTGTTTGGAACAGATATAGGATCTTTGGCAGTACACTCATTTTTATAGCTGAGATTCTACCTAATAAAGAAACATTTAATGATTGCCATATCTCTAATTTTTTTTTGCTTTCCATGTTTTCACATAGTTATTTTGAAATAAAACAATTATTATTAGCTGACATGTCAATACCTAAATATTTAACCTTATTAGTACAAGTTAGTCCTGATTTCTTTTCAAGAGCTTTTTTTTCTTTTCCCAAAATATTCTTAGTCAAGATCTGTGTTTTCAGTTTGCTAATTTTAAACCCTGCAACTTGTCCAAATTTGTTAATTGTTTCAAGGAGGGAGTCTAAGAGATTAGGTCTTCCAAGAAAATTGCAACATCATTGGCAAATGCCTTAATTTTATACTCTTCTTTACTGATTTTGACTCTTTGGAAATGTTTCTTATCTCTGATGTTTTTTAATAAAACTTCCAATACAAGAATAAATAGCAACAGTGATAGTGGGCACCCTTGCCTTGTTCCTTTCTCGATCATAAACCTTTCAGACAGCTCACCATTTATAATTAGTCGGGCATATTATTCTTTATAGATAGCTTTGATCCAAGTTCGAAACTCTGGACCAAATTTCATTTAGCAAGCACTTTGAATATAAAACACCAGTGGATATTATCAAAGGTCTTCTCAACGTTGAGAAAGACCAAGGCAGCTTTCTTTTCAATATATAACTCATAGTATTCTATAATGTTCATAACAGTCCTTAAATTGTCACAGATCTGCCTTCCTGGCAGGAAGCCATTTTGATCTGTGTGAATATAAGATGGTAGAATTTTTTTAAGCCGCTGTGCTAGAATCAAAGCAAATATTTTGTAGTCCTCATTAAGTAAGGAAACAGGTCTATACTCTTTGCATGTAAGACATTTCCCTTGTTTTTTGGGAATCAAAGCAATATTAGCTTCTTTCCAGCTCTTAGGAATTTTTCCATCTTGTATAATTTCATTCAACATTTTCTGCTTTGGCTTCATTAGTTGAGTTTTGAAACATTTATAGTAGCTTGCTGTAAGGCCATCAGGGCCCAGGGCCTTCCTCAACTTCGATCTATCAATGGCATCATTTAATTCTGTTAATGTTATTGGTTTATTTAACACTAGTCTATGTTCTGTTGAGATTTCAGGAATTATTTGAGATTTTAGATAACTATCTATATCTTCAGATTTAGCCTCTGCATGTGTCCGATATAGGCTAGCAAAATAATTATGCAATACTTTTTGGATCACCTTCCCATCCGCAATTCTTTTTCCTCCTTCTTGGATTTCCATAATTAAACTTCTTTCCTTCTTCTTGTGCAATCTATAAGCTAACCGTCAGCCAGGTTTATTGGCATGTTCAAAGTGATTTTGTTTTAAATATTGGAGTTTCTTCCCTATTTGTTCGGTCATCATCAAGGAGAGTTGTTTTCACAGTAACTTTATGTTTGAAGTGATCTCTTTATTGTTAGAGTCTTTCCTCAGCTCTAATTCCAAGTTTTTAATTTTCCCCAGTAGATCTTCCATATTTACTTTTTGTTTTTTCCTCCATTCTGAGCTTTTTTGTATGAAAAGTCCCCTCATTACTGCCTTTGCCGTGTCACAAACAATTTGATTAGCCACTTCTTTATCCACATTAGCTTTGGAAATTTCCTCCATCTCTTTTCTGCAGAATAAAGTCACTTTCTCCCATTGTAGTAGTAAGTCATTCAGACATCATCTTCTTTGTTTTGGATATGAGTTGATTGTCATAATTACTGGACTATGATCTGAAAAAGTCCCTGGGAATATTTCAATATTACTCAATTTATCAATAAAAGTTATGAAGATCCAGATCATATTGATCCTCTACCATGACTGGTGACAATTTGAATAGTAGGTATAATCTTTAGTACCCCCTTCTTTATATCTCCAGACATCAATAATTTGTAACTCTTCTATTAAGTAGGAGAATTCTTTTGATAATCTCCCCTGTGTTTGTTTTTTACTTTTTTTCGAATTTGCAGAACTTCTGCCCAGATTGGGATCTACTGCACCATTAAAGTCCCCTAAAATACAATAGCTTTCATAGTTAATGGCATTTCACAAATCTTCATATACCATAGTATTCTCTTCACAGGGAGTGTAGATTTCAATCAAGAGTAATGGTCTTCCATCAATATATAATTCTATTCCAACAAATCTTCCCTCATTATCTTCCAGTATCAACTTGGGGGATAATGAGGTTTTTATGTATAGAGCAATTCCTCTTCTTTTCCTTGTGGTTGAGAATGTATACATTTCTCCAAGACAGGCATTTGTCAGATATTTTACATCTTTCTTTTTGATGTGTGTTTCCTGAAGACAGCAGACATCCGGGTTGATTTTCTTGAGATGATGAAAGTTTTTGTCCATTTGACAATTGAATTCAGACCATTACCATTCCAAGTTATAATTTTAAGCTTCATCTTCACTTGTCTTTAGTCAGGATCTGTTCTTCAAAGTCAAGACCAATAAAGATCATTTCTAGACATTCGATGTCTTCTGAATTTGCTGTCTATTTTGATTGAAGTTTGGAGTCAATCTTCTTTCCACTGACAATTTTTCATCTTCCTTTGATACTGAATCCATATTCTTAGGGAGTGATTTCATCTTGTTTAGATTGGTTCGATACCTTCGTAAAAAATCTTGGGCTTTTTCAGTAGAATTTAATCTATACTTCTGACCATTAAAGGTAAAAAGAACCCCCTCAAGATGGTCCCATCTAAAGACTATCTGGTTAGCTGTTAACTTGGATACAAGAAAGCTATAGTCTTTCCTTTTTCACAAAATTCTTACTGGAATTTCTCATAATAGAATCAGCCGTTTACCAGAATCTTCGATTGGGTTTGTATTATGCTCCTCCAAAATCTTATCCCAGGTAGATTTCCTACTAAATTATACTACCATATCTCTCAATAATTCTCATTTCCTAGCAACTGTAGAATTAACTCTATAGGTCGTATCTATTTCACTGTTGATGTCATCCTCTGCAACTTCTAAGAACTCAGCCAGTAATTTCACTATTATTTTCCTGAGTTCCTCCTTGGATTTTTCCTCCAGGCCCCAGATTCTAATCTGTGACTCCATTTGTTTTTGCTCAAGTAATGCAAGTCAATCAAGTTGTTTGTCCATATCAATTGCGGAAGTATCCATTCTCTGTTTTAAAGTAGAAATTTCTTTTTTATTAATTTCTATATCTTTCCTCTTCTGGACTATATCTTGTTTGACTTGACCAAGGGTTTCTTGTACGTCCAGCATTCGTGTTTTCAATATCCCTAAATCTTTCCTTATTTGAAGCATGTGAAGTCTCATTTCCTCCTTCCTTTTTTTTTTTTATAATCTGGAGGGTCATCAATTGAATCTCTTCTTCTCTGTGGATCAGTAACTCTCATTTTACCTGATCTCATTTTTGACATCTTATATTTGTTAGAAAGTACCACTACAGAAGTTGGGGTCTTTCCAATTATTTGTTTGTTATTTGTTATATCTGTTAAGTTTGGTTAAGTAAATATTTATTGTATAGTATTACGGTTATAAATTTGTAGTTGTAGATTTTTTATGTTGTAGATTTTTTATGTTGTAGATTTTTTATGTTACATTACATTAATTTACACAAAGTTATATTTCATACTGGTGTATACAAATATAATCACTTATTAATTAACAGTTGGTTAATAAACAGTTGATAATCATTAGTCAATTAAATAAAGTCAATCAAATATAAATAACAATCTATTAAGTAAGTATTATAGTATACCCTTATACTACAGTCACCACCTAGGTTGAATTACTTGAGTTTTCAATTCATTTATTATAATTCTACATAATCAAGTCAGTTTGCTCTATTTCTATATGACAATTACCATTTATATTGTGCATATAACAAAATTCAAAACTAGGACAAATATCACATTGAAAACCAATGTACACCAAATCATTTATCAAATTAAAGTCAGTTTCTATATCAAATCAATGTTTTATCAATATTACATCAATATTGCATCAGTAATATGAGTGATTCTCCACAATAATGACCATATAATTCATAAATACCAAGTCCAAAGTAGGTTCTATATTAGATTCAGAATCCTTCTATTCTTCTTCTTTTTCTTCTTTCCTCTTCTTTCTCTTTCTTTCCTCCCTTCTTCTCCTGTTGCTTTGTCTTCTTTTCTTTTCTCTTCTGATCTCCCCTTATTGTTTCTCTTAAATATTTAAATACTTAAACAGCAACTAACATTATAATTCTCTTTTCCTTCTTATGTTCTTGCTTCGATAACTTTACAGTATATTGACAAACAGTTTATAGGGTGAGGATGTGATGTGGGAAACATCTCCATTCCTTCCTTTATTCCTTATTTCTCAAACATAACCAATATTCTTATTAACACTTACATGTAATACAGCAGTTCACTGAGTTTTAGTAGTTACACAGTCTATGTCTAATATTGAACAGTCAAAGGGAAAAAGACATTAGGTTTCCCCAAAACTGCTCAACTCTGTAGCTTTATTTCTCACATTTGCACAAGTCCAGGAAAAGAAAAGTATGTTCTAACGCTCATCCATCACAAAACAGCAAGTAGAAGTTCATCTAGCATATGACAAATCACTGGAGCTTTGGCATTTTAGTGTTAGAGCACTTTAAAAGCTTTACATTGATGCTTAGTGTTTGGCATTCCACTTTAAGTCAGTGAGTTTGGAAAGAGAAGAGGAATGAAGAACTAACAATTGTCAGCTGAAAAACAAATATTGTAATTCTACAATAAGTAGCAAAGGTAAAAAATAAATTTCCAATTATTTACTTTGTGATTTCTTGCCACTTCCAATTCATCTTCCAATTTTTCTACAGCAAGGGAAAATTTATTGTCTTTTAATTAGAAGAGGTGAGGCATGGCCCGTAAGACCTCACAATTTCCTACTGCAGGATGGTCATTAGAAGGGATGTCTCACTGTCCTTTTTGTAGATCTTCCAATTTGGTATAATAATAATAATATCATTATATTTACCTAAGGAAAGCTTGGAAAAGATTTGGCAGCTGGGATAGTGGGAGAAGGGAATTCCCTCCCCCTCCCTTCTGCTACAGGTGAGCTGTCAATGGTGGTGGCAGCCTTCTGGCTGCTTCTTCTACTTTGACATTCCATGGTCGGTGGAGAGAAGTCAGTCTAGGTTATTGTTGCCTGTCCATCTCTAGCGAAACCCCCCTCTTCTGGGGTACCAGACAAATCGGTTTCCGAACCGAAGTTCTACCAATAGCCCACAACAGTGGCGGTCTTCAGAAGGATGCTCCGAAGATCATGGCTCCCAGATCTTGTGATTGAACTGGAAGTCAAATGGCCTTTCTTTCTAATTTTCAATGACAGACTTTCTTTATTTAAGAATGTTATCTACAATTTCTTCAATATCTCAAAAAGCCACTTACCCAGAGATTTTAGTAATGGACCACTTAAAAAAATTAATTAATAACTTGAAGTGCAGATGAATAATCAGCTAACAATTCTTTGTTTGAGAATCATACCACATACTATTAGTGTTCTAAAATGCCAACAGCATTTTCTAATGCATAAACAGCTGCCAAATAGCCCAACTGCAGTAATTCAGACATTGTCCAACTTGATGCTAAAAAAGAGGAATTAGACTTTAACAATTATAGAGCAAGTTACCTGATTTTGTTGACTAATGGAAAAGTTCCTGCAGTGTGGGAATGGCGTGATGATGGGTGTACTTTTATTTTGATTTGGTGTTATTTTTTCAAGCAGGATTTTCATCATTGAGAATATATAATTCTAGATAGGTAACTTCCCCAATAAATTTGGAATTATGTGATCTCAACTTAGTTTTCAATCTGCCAAGGCATTAAAGGAACCTCTGATATTTGTTGAATCATTTGGAACTTTGCACAAATGTGTGCTGTGTCTTGGCAGTTATGAACTAGGTTGGTACTCCCAGTCAACTCCACTACTTGTAATTCCACTAATTTGCAAATAGGTCTTCTCGTATTTAAATTATCCGAATTCTATCTTATATTAAGGGATATTCAAGGCTTTAGATTCTGTGAGTATTTTTGTATAATATAATTGTATATTATGTAATATAATTGTATAATAGAACGATCTAGCATATTTGTACCCTCCATCCTTCTCCTGAGGTGTAACTTGTTTTTGTTTTATCCTCACGACACTTCCATGAGATATGGCAGTAATAGTAAGCTTTGGGCCTTCTGGATATTAGGCTGCAGCTTCACACACTGAGATACTACTTTTCTGTGGGAACTATTTCTTCTAGTGCTGGTGGAGCTGTCAGCTTCCAGGCTTGCTCCATTTTTTTTCTGTCTCTATTATTACCTATAAATATATAAACTTCACCTTCCCGTTAGTAGTTGCCAACCTATAGTACAAAACACCTTCCTCAGGATGCATAACAGAGCATGAGGGGGCAGAATGAACCATAGCAATGCCAGCAATTGAACTATCTAGTTATTTCTTCTCGACCAGTTAATGAGGATGTACCCCTATAGCTATAAATGTTATTTACATTGCAAAATGGTCACCCTTACTGACATTCATTATTGTTTTTCATTTTTGGCAGTACAAATTAACTACAAGTAACTAATTCTAAATAACCTATTTACTAGTTACCTCCAAGGTATAAGTTCCATATCCAGATGCTTATATCAGATTACTTCTCCTTTTTTCTTGGGCTTTTGTTGTACTTTTAAGCAGCTTGACTACAATAGCATGCTAAAACTGTCCATAACCTAGCAATGGTAGGATGTTGTTCTGCTTAATTACTGTATTTGCCAGCGTATAAGACACACTTTTTCCCCCTGAAAAAGAACGTTTAAAAATGGGGTGTGTCTTATATGCTGGTGCGTCTTATACACCAGCAAATACCCCCCTTCCTTTCTTATTCATTTTGCTTTGGTGCAAGTTTTCCACACTGGAGAACTGCAAAATGCATTGGAATGAGAGGGGGAACTCTGGAGGGGGAAAGGAAGCTTCACATGAGGCTTCCTCATCCCACTTTCCCTTCCATTTTGCATGGGAAGGAAAAGAAGGTAGCTCGGGGGGGGGGAGTTTGTGCAGCTTTCTTTTTACCCCTCTGAAGCTCCCTACTTTCACTTCCCATGCAAAACAGAAGGGAATGGAGGTGGGGAAAGCCCCACAAACATTCTTTCCCCCTCCAAAGCTCCCTCCTTTCCCTTCTTCTGTAAAAAGAAAAGGAAAGGGGGTACAGGAAGCCTAGCGTGGGACCTCTTTTGGTCCCTTAGAGCTCCTGCCCCTTTCCTATACTTTTTGCCCTGGAGTAGAGAACTCCCACAAGGCTTAATTCTTCTTCCTTGAAGCCATCCAGACTCAATCTGCCTGTCCACAACATCTAGGTAGGGTTGGCACCTTGAGGGAGTAAGTATAAGCACTATATTATTCCACCCTCTCTCTTGATAGGTTGACAATACGAACTTTGCAAACAGCAGGTTGACATAGATTTTACTAGGCACTTTGAAGGCAAAGCCCAGATTTAACCTGTTTCAATTTAACTATGTAGAATATCAGATATGGAGGGGGAGGGAGCTCCTGTGGTCACTTGCCATAGCTGTGGCATGTTTCTTTTCCTGCTGCAAGACATCCTTGGGTACACCTGCAGCAAATGCAAGCTGGTCACCCACTTGGAGGAGAAGGTTCAACAGCTGGAGGCATGCATTTCAAATCTTTGCATTATTAGGCAGGGAGAGGAATTCTTGGATAGGGCTGAGAGGACTTTTTGAAGACAGAATGCATGGAGGAGCTAGTGGATGAAGAAGCTGGTTCACAAAACAGGGAGATGCTTGGAGGAATGTGACACACAGGAGTATAAAGCCAAGGTGCCATACAGAGACTCTTGCGCCACAGAATCGCTTCCAAGTTCTTGACTTTATTAATGAAAAAGTGGAACAGCAGGAAAAGGTCATGGAATGTCATCCGAAGGAAATCCAACATCAGCAACAGGAACCCCAACAGCAGCAGAACAGCATCTAACAGTATCAGCATCAACAATCTCAGCACAAACAGAAAGTTCAGGCTGCCGTGAGGGAATCTTCTCTTCGAGTAACTCCGGATAAGCCTCAGAGGAGATGAGTCCTAGTGGTTGGGGACTCTTTGCTGAGAGGAATGGAACCGATCATTTGCAACCTGGACAGAATCAATCGTGAGGTGTGCTGTCTCCCTGGCCCAAAATCAATGACATAACGGAGAAGCTACCCAGACTGGTCAAGTCCACTGACCATAACCCCTTCCTTTTGGTTCATGTTGGAACCAATGACATGGCAAGACGCAGCTTTCACTGCATCACAAAAGATTACTAGCTTATGGATAGGAAGCTGAAGGACCTTTGTGCTCAGTTTGTCATTTCATCCCTTCTCCCAGTGGAAGGACATGGCCCACAAAGGGAAAGAAGAATAGTGGAGATCAACTGGCTCCGAAGATGGTGCTGCCAGGAGCAGTTTGGATTTTTGGATCATGGCCTCCATTTCCACGAAGATGGTCTTCTGGCAAGGGACGGCCTGCACCTCACAACTGTTGGCCGAAATGTCTTTGCTAACAGTCTCGCAAAACGGATAAGAAGTCTTTAAACTGAGTTTGACTGGGGAGGGGGACACTATTATTCTGGGCAAGGATTCAGTGAGTACTGTGAAAAATAGCTCACATAATATAGATAGGGCAGTGTGATAACTGAAGCCCCTGTAAGAGCTGCTGCTGCTGAGCAGCTGCTGCTGGTCCCTGTGACTCTGGCTGGAGATGAATCCTGCAGCTCAAGAGCTCCCTGCTGCCATGGACCAAGCAGACATGGACGTCCCTCTGCCTGCTCCTTTAGGGCAACAGGGATCCGATTCTGAAGATGGTTTGGAGCCTGTGCCAATCAGCCCACAAACAAGGCGGAGACTCAAGAGAGCTTAGCAAAGGGAGGCTTCCTTGATTAAGTTCAAGAAGCAGTGACTAGCCACACCTGTGCCTGGGTTTATATAACTGCCTGCCTGGAAGCTTTCTTTTGCTTGTAGCAAACTTCTTTCAAGCCCTCCTCTTGCCAGTTCCTTGCTCCCAGCACCTGGTTCCTGCTACCTTGAATTGATCTTTGGACTCTTGACCCTTGGCTTTTGGAACTCTGACTATGGTTTTCGCTTGACGCTCTGGAAAATGAACTCTCTTGCATAAAATGCTTGCTTGTCTCATCCTGGCTGGACTTTGCTGGCTCTTGCACTCCCTTCTCTGGGCTGGCTCACCACCCAGGTCTCTGACCTTGACAGGCAGACCAAGTAGAACTAGAGACCAACAGGGAGAGGGAAAGTAACTTTAGTACAGAAATTCCACAAAGGGCACATTGTCTCAAGTGTCTCTACACTAATGCACAGAGCATGGGGAATAAGGAAGAAGAACTCCAACTCACAGTACAACAAAATAAATATGATTTAATAGGCATCACTGAAACCTGGTGGTATGAATCTCATGATTGGAATGTAGGAATAGGGAGGTATAATCTATTTGAGAGAAATAGACAAAACAAGAGAGGAGGAGGAGGAGCCTTATATGTCAAGGATGTTTTCACCTGTGAAGAGATCCAGGACTTAAATCTGGGAAGCCAAGTTGAGAGCATCTGGGCGAGAATTAAGGGAGTGAGAAACAATAGGGATTTGATTGTGGGGATTTGCTACAGGCCTCCGGGCCAGCCTGAGGACTTGGATGAGGCCTTCCTGGGGCAGATGACCACACATTAAAAAAGGAGAGATGCCGTGTTAATGGGAGATTTCAATTATCCTGGTATCTGTTGGCAGTCAAATTCTGCAAAGACCACAAGGTCCAACAGGTTCCTCGCTTGCCTTGCAGACAATTTCATGGTCCAGAAGGTGGAAGAGGCGACAAGGGAATCAGCTATTTTAGATCTGATCCTGACCAACAGGGATGACCTAGTTGATGAGGTGGAGGTGGTGAGATCTTTAGGAGGGAGTGACCATGCTCTTTTGGAGTTTGTCATTCAGTGGGAAGGAGAAGCCAAGTATAGCCAGACATGCATCCTAAACTTTAAGAAAGCTGATTTCTCTAAACTTAGAGAGTTACTTGCTAAAATCCTGTGGTCAAGAATACTAAAAGAGAAAGGAGTTCATGAAGGATGGGTTTCATAAATGTGAGATACTGAAGGCACAATTGAAAACTGTGCCAATAAGGAGGAAAAATGGCAGATGTCTAAAGAAACCAGAATGGTTGAAAAAAAAAACTCTCAGCTCAGCTAAGTGTTAAAAGAAACATGTACAGGAAATGGAAAAATGGTGAAACCACCAAAGAAGAATTCAAACAAATAGCCAGGAGATCTAGGGAGAAGGTCAGAAAAGCTAAAGCGCAGAATGAACTCAGGCTTGCCAGGGACATCAAAAACAATATAAAGGGCTTTTTTAGGTATGTCCACAGCAAAAGGAAAATCAAGGAAATGATAGGATCACTGCGTGGAGAAGGTGACCAATTAATAATGGGGGGAAGAGAGAAGGCAGAACTACTCAATACCTCCTTTGCCTCAGTTTTCTCCTAGAAGGATAAAAGTACCCAACCTGGGGTGTGGGGAGCAGGTGAGGAAGTGACAGAAATGAAGCACAGAATAGATAGAGAAGTAGTTCAGGATTATCTGGCTAAACTAGATGAATTCAAGTCCCCAGGGTCAGATGAATTACATCCAAGGATATTAAAAGAATTGGCAGAAGTCATTTCTGAACCACTTGCAATAATCTTTCAGAACTCTTGGAGAACAGGAGAAGTCCCAGCAGACTGGAGGAGGGCAAATGTCATCCCCATCTTCAAAAAGGGGAAAAAGGAAGACCTTAATCATTATCGCTCAGTCAGCCACACATCAATTCCAGGAAAAATCCTAGAGCAAATCATTAAACAGTCAGTTTGTAATCACTTAGAAAGCAATGCCATAATCACTAGAAGCCAGCATGGCTTTCTCAGAAATAAGTCATGCCAGACTAATCTTATCTCTTTTTTTGATAGGGTTACAAGCTTGATAGATGAAGGGAATACTGTAGAAGTAGCATATCTTGACCTCAGTAAGGCCTTTGACAAAGTTCTTCATGACATTCTTGCAAAGAAGCTAGTAAAATGTGGGCTGGACAGTGTTACTGTTAGGTGGATTTGTAATTGGTTGACTGACTGAACCCAAAGGGTGCTCACCAATGGCGGCTTTTCATCCTGGAGAGAAGTGACTATTTGGGTGCCACAGGGTTCTGTCCTGGGCCCAGTGCTATTCAACATCTTCATCAATGACTTGGATGAAGGAGTGGAGGGCATGCTGATCAAATTTGCAGATGAGACCAAATTGGGAGGGGTTGCTAATACACCAGAGGACAGGATCAAATTTCAAAACGATCTTGACAGATTGGAGAGCTGGGCCAAAGCTAACAAAATGAATTTCAACAGAGAGAAATGTAAGGTCACTTCAGCAGAAAAAATAGAATGCACAAATACAGGATGGGGGACACATGATTGGATAACAGTACATGTGAAGGGGATCTAGGAGTCTTGGTAGATCACAAGCTGAACACAGGTCAGCAGTGTGATGTGGGAGCCAAGAAAGCCAGTGCAATTCTTGGTTGCATCAATAGGAGTATGGTGTCTAGATCGATGGAGATAATGGTACCACTCTATTCTGTTTTGGTTAGATTTCACCTAGAATACTTTATCCAGTTCTGGGCACCTCAATTCAAGAAGAATATCGACAAGCTGGAACATGTCCAGAGGAGGGCAACCAAAATGGTGAAGGGTCTGGAAGCCATGCCCTATGAAGAATGGCTTAGGGAGCTGGGAATGTTTAGTCTGCGGAAGAGCAGGTTAAGAGGGGACATGATAGCCATGTTTAAATATTTGAAGGGATGTCATGTCGAACATTGTTTTCTGTTGCTCCAGAGACTAGGACAAGAAGCAATGGATTCAAGCTGCAGGAAAGGAGATTCCACTTGAACCTCAGGAAGAACTTTCTGACAGTCAGAGCTGTCCAGCAGTGGAATATGCTGCCTCGGAGTGTGGTGGAGTCTCCTTCTTTGGGGGTTTTTAAGCAGAGGCTGGATGGCCATCTGTTGGAAATGCTTTGATGGGTGTTCCTGCATGGCAGGGGGTTGGACTGGATAGTTCCTGGAGTATCTTCCAACTCTATGATTCTATGACTCTATGATTCTATGAAAAGGGAAGGGATGGGGGTGGGGAAGCTATGCTATTTTTTAAAATGATTTCCCCCCAAAATAACATTTAATAATAGGGTGTGTCTTATACATCAGTGCATCTTATAAGCCAGCCAATACGGTATGTGTGACCTTATTATTTTCTACTTATATTGATGCTAAGTCAGGTTTTTCTTGGTAAAATTTGTTCAGAGAGAGTTTGCCATTGTCTTCCTTTAGGGCTGGGAGAGCCCAAGGTCAGTCAGTGGGTTACCTTTGCTCAGCAAGTCTTCAGACCCTTCACCTGAGTCCTAGTCTAATACTAGACGCCTACACCATGCTGGCTGTCACCATTTTATTCACCCACCTTAATAATTACTCTCAAAGTGGTGTAGTAGTTTGAGTGTTGAACTATGACCCTGGAGACAAGGGTTTGATTCCTCGCTTGGCCATGGAAACCCATTGGGTGACTTTGGGCACATCACATACTCTCTGCTTCAGAAAACCCTGTGATAGGTTCATCTTAGGGTTACCATCAATCAGAAATGACTTGAAGGCAGAAAACAAGAAGAACAAATTTGATTTGACAGGCAAGAACTGCACCTTACCTATTGAACTCCTATAGACCAAAGGAATTTGGCGATAATTTGGGTGCAATTGATATCTGAGGCATGTGGGGTGGAGTGAAACAGTGAAAATATATTTTTTTCCCTTATGGCTCCTTCCAATATTGGAAATTTCCCCTCTCATGAGGAGATACCTGTAGTACCTCTCCTGAACAATTTAGCTGTTTTTCATCAGGATGTATCTGTAAATGTTTTCTCCTTGGAAAACTAATTTATTTGTCACTACCACTAATTGTATGTGATGGATGATTTATTGTTAAGATATTTTAGCTATTAGTTTTATTGCTTTTAAGGGTTAATGTAAGCTTTCTTGTAACCTGAAGGGTGTATGAACGTACAGAATAAAAAAATAGAAAAATAAATGTTCACATGTATGTGTGGTGAGAGAGTGGTTGGTTTAATTTAAGAAACAGGGCAGATTCTGTTCCCTGTTAAAGTTGAAGAGAAATTGATTTCCTATTAGGATCTGCCCTATTCTTTACATGGGTTGACAAAGTGAAAAATGACACACATTAGACAAACTCCCAGCATGCCTCATCATGGCTAAATTTGTTAGGGTTCTGGTACTTGCCGTGCAGGAACATCTAGAAAGCTGTAAGTTGCCAAACTTCAAAGTACAGCATAAGTCAGTTAAAGGGGAATCTGCAACATAATGTAGTCTGGAATGTTCCCTGCTCTGGATTCCTCTTTCTTTCTTTCTTTCTTTCTTTCTTTCTTTCTTTCTTTCTTTCTTTCTTTCTTTCTTTCTCTCTCTCTCTCTCTCTTCTCTCCACTTTTCTCCCAAATGACATTCAAAGTGGCTTACAATATAAATTAAAATAGAACATCTAAAACAACATGGAATACAAAAATTGAAAGCACTAAACCATAAATTCAATTAACACACTTCTTTTGTAATATTAAAAATTAAAACAACTAAAACATTTAAAATACACATTAATATCAAAACATGTCACCCAATTGCATGTCACTCCACCCTAGTGAGCCAAGGCTGAAGGCCTCTTCAAACAAGAAGGTATTTGCCTGACAATGAAAAGACAGCAGATGAAGCCTCTCTCAGAAGGGATTTCCAAAGTCTAGGAGCAGCCACTGAGAAGGCTTTATCCCATGTCCATGCCAGCCAAGCATGGGAAGGTGGTGGAATGGAACAAAACCTTCCCCTGAAAATCACAGGACTCAGGTAGGCTCATATAGAGAAATACAGTCTTCCACTGCCTTGATGACACAATGGTTAAATGCCAGTACTGCAGCCACAGGATTGTGAGTTCAATCCTGCGGGGCTCCAGATTCACTCAGCCTTCCATCCTTCTACAGTTCAGTAAAATCAGTACCCAGCTTGTTGGGGGCAATTAGCTAACACATTGTAAACCGCTTAGAGAACACTCAGCTGATAAGCGGTATAGAAATACAAATGCTATTGCTAGTCTGGACCTAAGCTATACAGGACTTTACAGGTCAAACCAGTACTTTGAATTGTGCCCAAAAACAGATGAGCAGCCTGCAAAGCTCTTTCAAGAAGGTAGTTATATACTGTCCCCAGCCCCAAGTTTTCTTCTCCTTCCCACCACTCAGCATTTTACAGCTACTGACAATGCTGAGTTGTCTTTATGCTGCTTTGGCTTTCCTGACTTTTTTCCCCTCTTTATTTATTTATTTATTTATTTATTTATTTATTGGTACTTCGGCAAATAAAGGGTTCCCTCAACCTTGCTAATACCTCTCTATTTTGTGTAGGTGGTGAAGTTTTGACTACATAATGATCAGCACTCATAGAAGATCAGATACAGAGGTAATTTTGTGCATAATTTATAACAGTTTTGAATCATGGTTATACTTATAAAAATGCACATCTTCTGATATGGAAAAAGGCTTTTCTCTGATTGCTCTTTTTATACTCAAAAAGTTAATAAAAGCTATTTGTTCCTCCTGAAAACCTGGAAGGTTTTTGTGAATCAGCTGATTGGAGCTTGGCAGATGATATGCATTACTTTAAATTAATTTTCTATATTGCGTGTTTTTGTATACGTCTGTTAGTGGGAGAAGAAGGAACATAGAGAAATAAAGAGGGGAATCCCATTACAAGACAATCCAGAGATACTGTATCTTTATTTCAAGTTTTAAAGAAACAGAAACCTAATATTGGCAAAGCAGAAATTTGCTAAATGAATTTTGTGTTTTCTGCGAAGTGTCTAGTAAAGCTGTTTGTGTTAGAGAGAGAGAAAACATTCTAGTCTGCCCTCCTAGTTAATGCTAAATGGAAAATGTGGTGGTAGTGCTAGCAACAGTAGTACTAATGGCAGTAGTAATACTGGTGTTTTTCTCCCAGTTTGGATGGCTACAATCCTGAAGGAGCTTTTCTACCCTAGCTTTAGTTTGTGGGGCCTGTTTTCCTTGTTCTAAAGGAACTTGAAATAGGCTTGAGAGATCAGGAACATCCGAGGCCCTGAGAACCCAAACCTGACACCTAGGGATGGCTGCTTCTGAGTGATGCATAGATTGTGATATATTACACAGTGACTACAGGGTCTCCAAAATTGCCATTCAAACAGAAACAAAAGAGAAAGCATTTCTCAGGTAAGAAATTTAATTTTACAAGCTATGCATTGAATAGAAGAAAAAAACTTTTCACAGTTCTTTAACACTTTTCTGAACACTGCTTTTGACAACAAGTGAGAGTTTTAATCAAACACACACTTTGGAGGGAAAATAAAGTTTTATGAACTCTGTTTTTAATGGATACCTTTCAGTAACTATCATCTCTCTCTGCTTCTCTCCTTGCTTCTCTCTTTCAGTACTGCCTTCCTTTATTTATTTTTTTCCTACAATTAGATTGTGGAATCCTCCCTCACCCGAAGTTCATCATAATCAAAATGGCACTACTAATAAGCATCAGATATCTTGAGAAGGAGGAAGGGAGATGATAGTTGTGGTGATGATAGACCAACAGACCAACACCATCTATGTCTGTCTACTCAGAAACAAGTCCTGTTGATTTAAATGCAACTTACAAGTTTAAAATACTAGAAGTCCAACATGTTCCAGTCATGATTTCAAGGTTTTCTATGGAAAGAGAAAAGAATAGAGAGAACTGTAAAGTAGAAAAGAAAAAGAAAAAAGGAAAGGAGATAAAAGATGATGAATGAACTAGAAGTGAAGACAAAAGGAGAAATAGAATGAGAGAGAGAAATGGAGGGATGAGGAAGAGACAAATGTAGCCATGACCAGAATATAGCACAGTCTTCCCTCTACATTATTGAGTTTGACCTTTACAAATTTGATTATTTGGAAGGCATGCACATGCCTGGGAAAAAAAGGCAATAGAATGGGATCAGGCACTTGGACACCTTCCTTCTCCACCTCCATTGTTCCCCCTCCAGTTCGTTTGCCTTTGGCCCCACATATGCTGAGGTTAATGGCAAGGGAATGGAGAGAAGGCACATATGCATCTTTTTTTACCATGCATAACACTCCATCTTCCTATTCCCTTACTTTTTTCCTCGATGGAAAGAAGGAAGGCTTGCATGCCAGGGAAATAGGGAATGGAAAGGGACAGTGACATAGAGATGGGGGGTTGAGGAGGTGATGTGCCCTGGGCGGCACTTTTTTTGGGCATCACCACTTCTTGCCTGCCCCTCTGAGTGCCGTCGCCCCTATCCCATGTGCCTCGTCCATCCCCCTGTGCATCATTGCCCCACCCACAAATGCCATCATCCCTCCCCATGCACTGTTGCCCCACCCCATGCCTCTGACCCCCACCTGCCCCCACCCCACTCAGGCAAAGCTGTCCCACTGGAAAAGGAGCACATGGCGGAGGAGTTATTTATGTGTTTTCCACTTTCATGAGGGCTCTGTGCCTGAACCTTCATGAACATAGAGGGGCACTCTAGTTGCTACAGCTGTATAGCAGACAACAGAGTCTTAATTCAAATGACACTAATTGTCTCAATCCCTTGGCTCAGCAAGCATAGCTGTCACATGTGATGTGCTCTGAGTATATGCAATGCTTCTGTATTTTAGGCACTTATTAGGCAGCATTTGGGGAGGTGCATCGTAAACCTTCTTTTCTTAGAAACACAGAATTCCCTGCCATGTAATACAACTACCATAGATATGGTCCATGTCATACAACTACCATTGCTATGCAGCCCCCCTGCAACATTGATATAGAATCATAGAATCAAAGAATCATAGAGTTGGAAGAGACCACAGGAGCCATCCAGTCCAATCCCCTGCCTTACAGGAACACACATCAAAGCATTCCCAACAGATGGCCATCCAGCCTCTGCTTAAAAACCCCCAAAGAAGGAGACTCCACCACACTCCGAGGCAGCATATTCCACTGCTGGACAGCTCTGACTGTCAGAAAGTTCTTCCTGAGGTTCAGGTGGAATCTCCTTTCCTGCAGCTCGAATCCATTGCTTCTTGTCCTAGGTTCTGGAGCGGCGGAAAACAAGCCCGCTCCTTCCTTGATGTGACATCCCTTCAAATATTTAAACATGGCTATCATGTCCCCTCTTAACCTGCTCTTCCGCAGACTAAACATTCCCAGCTCCCTAAGCCGTTCTTCATAGGGCATGGCTTCCAGACCCTTCACCATTTTGGTCGCACTCCTCTGGACATGTTCCAGCTTGTCGATATTCTTCTTGAATTGAGGTGCCCAGAACTGGATAAAGTATTCTAGGTGAAATCTAACCAAAACAGAATAGAGTGGTACCATTATCTCCATCGATCTAGACACCATACTCCTATTGATGCAACCAAGAATTGCACTGGCTTTCTTGGCTCCCACATCACACTGCTGACCTGTGTTCAGCTTGTGATCTACCAAGACTCCTAGATCCCCTTCACATGCACTGTTATCCAATCATGTGTCCCCCATCCTGTATTTGTGCATTCTATTTTTTCTGCTGAAGTGACCCTACATTTCTCTCTGTTGAAATTCATTTTGTTAGCTTTGGCCCAGCTCTCCAATCTATCAAGGTCGTTTTGAAATTTGATCCTGTCCTCTGGTGTATTAGCAACCCCTCCCAATTTGGTCTCATCTGCAAATTTGATCAGCATGCCCTTCACTCTTTCATCCAAGTCATTGATGAAGATGTTGAATAGCACTGGGCCCAGGACAGAACCCTGTGGCACCCAAATAGTCACTTCTCTCCAGGATGAAAAGCCGCCATTGGTGAGCACCCTTTGGGTTCAGTCAGTCAACCAATTACAAATCTACCTAACAGTAACACTGTCCAGCCCACATTTTACTAGCTTCTTTGCAAGAATGTCATGGGGAACTTTGTCAAAGGCCTTACTGAAATCAAGATATGCTAGCTCCACAGCATTCCCTTCATCTATCAAGCTTGTAACTCCATGATAAAAAGAGATAAGATTAGTCTGGCCCGACTTATTTCTGAGAAAGCCATGTTGATTTTTAGTGATTACAACATTGCTTTCTAAGTGATTACAAACTGACTGTTTAATGATCTGCTCTAGGATCTTTTCTGATATTGGTGTCAGGCTGATGAGTCGTTAATTATTTCAGTTCTCTCTCTCTTTTTTTTTCCCTTATTGAAGATAGGGACAACATTTGCCCTCCTCCAGTCTGCTGGGACTCTCCTGTTCTCCAAGAGTTCTGAAAGATTATTGCGAGTGGTTCTGAAATGACTTGTACCAGTTCTTTAATATCCTTGGATGTAATTCATCTGACCCTGGTGACTTGAATTCATCTAATTTAGCCAGATATTCCTGTACTACTTCTCTATCTATTCTGTGCTGTATTTCCCCCCCTTTCAGCACAGAATAGGTAAAAAAAAGTAGTACATATATGGTTTAATAGGGAACATATTTAATTGGGGAGTATGTTAATTGGCATCAATATCAAATCAAACCTGAGGGAGACTGGGAAGTGAAGCTGGAAAGAGGAAGGACTGTGACTGTAAATGTGAGATTTCAGGCAGGTCAGCCTAAAATGCCCTTTCGGTATATCTTAGGTCATTTATAAGGTAAATCACCACTGTTCCAGAGGATAATAGTCTTAAGCAGAAATCAGAATGTCTTATCTGAATACAATGGTCAGAAGGGAGATGTTTCCCACCAGAGCACTGATTGCTTCAATTTTGTTCCCATACACCTGGATGTTTTCCCTATTGTCCTGTCCTACCCATAATACAGACCTATTACAACAGTCATTATCTTTCTGTCATCCAAGCACTGACCCCACTGTCTGTGTTGCAATTCCCTTGTCCACTCTTCCTTGTCCACTCAACTGGGAGAGTGATTAACTCACATCCCTTCAGGGAGGGAAATAGAGTATATAAACTCTTGGTTTTGAGAAGTCAGATGAAGTGAAATGAAATGCTGGACCCCACTATGTCTCCTGAATCCTGATATGGTCTGCCCTTAGACACAAGTCTCAACCACATTTCAGCTTCTTCACTACTCTTCTACATTAGTAATTATAACCCCAAACCCTCAGTCTTTTTATCCATAATTTTTCCTTCCTTTATCCTTCAATCTGCTCTTGTGCAAATGTTTGACTGTACAGTAGGACCCCCATATCCATGGAGGATTTGTTCTGGGCTCCCCCATGGATAATGAAATTTGTGAATAGGAGTGAATGCCCTGTCCTCCACCTGCCCCTGGTTGATCGAAGTGGCGAGGAGCTGCTGCAGGAGTTGCTGTGGCGGGATCACGCTCCTCACTCCTTTCCTGCCTGACGCTGCCACAGTTGGACCCCAGATGGGGGACAGGAGACAGTCAGGAGTACAATCCCACATTCCTCATTTCTCTCCCACCCACCACCACCACAATCAGGCCCGAGGCGAGGGACAAGAGGTGGCTAGGAGAATGATCCCATGCTCCTTGCTCCTTTCCCACCCACTGCCACTGCAGTCGGGCCTGGGGCGAGGGGCAGGAGGCACCGAAGAGTGAGATCCTGTGCTCCTCACTTCTCTCCCACCCGCCACCACCACAATTGCTGTGGTGGTGGGGAGCCAACCAAGGATAACTGAATCAGTGGATAATGAATCCGTGGATATGGGAGTCCTACGATATGTATCTTGTGTGCATGTAAGAGTGAATTCCCCTCAATGAAACACATTTTTAGCTTACTTTTGAATCTCTGGCTGCTTCTTTTCCTGAGTCAGCCAATAAACATTGGTTGAAAGGTTTCACTAAATTGTCCCCCCCCCAATTGCTAGCTTCCTGAATTTCAGCTAATGCATCCCCCACTTTTGTAAGGAGGTATTTGGCATTGTGGGGTGGCCATGGTGGCACCTACTTTTTGGGGTAACACCATTACCACAAGCTGTGTACTCCTAGTCTTCACATGTCTCTCAGAGAAACTAAGAAAGGAACATCCTTCTGCAGCAAAGCTAGCTTCAAGGAGAATGTACAATGTTGCTTCCTTGCAAGATACATTGAGGGACATTTTATCTGCTGTAATTCATGTGGTAAGCATCAATCCCATTCCAGAACGCAGATTCTCATGAAATGTCATCAGTTACCCTTCTTCTATATTGCATTGCAAAAGATTATAGAACTAGGAGATGAACTGGATTCATTGACTTCATTTTATTTGGTTTGATTTCTGATCTGTTCTCACCATATTTGCTTGTTTGTAATACCAGTTTGTGAACATCAAGATATTGTGATTAAATGTAGTACAGAAGGTGAGGCCCCAGCTCTATGGTTCTTCCTTCTCTGCACTGGGAACAAAAGAATGGGAGAGGGAGCTCCAGAGGGGAGAAGGAAGGTGCACACATGTCTTCCTCCCCTATTCCCTTTCTCTTGGTATGTATACTCAGTGCTAGGGCCAAACCATGGGAAAAGGAGGGGAGCTCCAGAGGAAAGAAGAAAGGTCTAGAATCATAGAATCATAGAGTTGGAAGAGACCATAGGGGCCATCTAGTTGAACTCCCTGCCATGCAGGAACACCCATCAAATAATTCCCAACAGATGGCCATCCAGCCTCGGCTTGAAAACCTCCAAAGGAGACTCTACCACACTCCCAGGCAGCATATTCCGTTGCTGAACAATTCTGACCATCAGGAAGTTTTTCCTGAGGTTCAGGTGGAATCTCCTTTCCTGCAGCTTGAATCCATTGCTCCTTGTCCTAGTATCTGAAGCAGCATGCATGCTTCCCCCGCACATTCCCTTGCCTTTTTCCTTGGTGTGCATTCCCAGTATCAGAGTCAGAGGCAATGAAATGGGAGAAGGAAGCTCAGGAGAGAAGAAGAAGTAAGGCACATGTGTGCCTTCCCCTTCATTACCTTGCCTTTTGCTTCAGTTTTCATTCTCAGCAGTGGGGTCAAAGGCAAGGGAAAGGGAAATGGAGGTCCAGAGGCCTTTTGCCCAGGCATGCTTGCCTTCCTTCTGCATGCCTGGCAAAATGCAAGGGAATGGGGTGGGGTTGGGAGAGGCATGTGTGTGCCTCACAAGTAATCAAATTTGTGAAAGTCAAACTCACAAATGTGGAGGGAGGACTATACATTGTAAACACAGTACTCATTTTCTCACAAGTACTCACAAATTCTTATGTAAATTCTTACAAATTGGAGAATATTTTTGTAACTTTATTTGGTCTTTTGCTGTTATGTATCACAAATGTCCTCAGGTTTAACAAACAAAAAGTAGAAATAATGGCTATAAGATTCAGAAGTTACTTATTCACTCTTCACCTGTCTGTGTGAAAACAATGGTCTTTTAAGTGTGTTAAGTTCTTGCCCTCCCAATTCCTTTCCTGAGAAGGAAGTCAATGTCATCCCCTCAGCTGGTTATGTAATGTGACTCAGCTACCATTTTATCAGGTCTCTGAAGTAGCAACAGAACTATTTCAGCAATGTCACATTCTAATTATATATAAAACACCTCTTAAAAATGGGTTATCTTGCAATCTGCATGAACCAATTTATTTTACTCTGGTCTCTCTGTACCTTAGAGAGGAAATAGTGGAAAAGTTAATGGAGCTAATTTGGGTTTTTTTCTGAGAAACTCTAACCATCAAGGACTTCCAAGAAAGCATTACTTTTTCCTAATGTTTTAATGAAGTAATAGTTATTTTTCAGCATTACTGGATGCATATTTTCTGTCTCAGCTCATCAGCACTCCTCTCCACCCCCTCATAAGTACTGGCATAAGAGATGACAAACATCATTACAATAGGAGAAATGTTTTACATAGGTTGTTTTTATTGACGTTGTACATGAAACTGGCTTCAAAATTACAACTTTTACTTGACCACAAATTACTTTCTGAACACCAAGCTAAGCCTCAAATCAAAAGTATTCTGCTATACCCGGGTTCAAGTTCAAAGTACCTTATATCCCACTGAAGGACTTTGTATTGTGTACAATACAGTATTATACAGACAAGAGTATTCATTCTCCCTATCAAATATCAATAGTATAACCATTGCTATTGTTCTTTGGCTATTTTTGTGTTGCATGACTAAAAATGAATCAATATTTCCTTGAAGACAAAGCAGGCTTTGGAATGAATGCCACAATCCTATGTTTGTGAATGATAGAAGCATATATTTTAATTGCAAATAATTGATGCTTATGAACATTAGATCAAAAGGGCTTTTTCTGGAGAACTGCAGACTCATTGAATAGTGAGGATGAAGTCATCTTGGCTGTAGAATATGAGATATCATAAATGTGGTTAGACCTTCAAATTGAAATAGTTTCTCAGTGAAATGTTTTTTTTTAAATAGTTAAAATATTCTTTTCACTATTATGACAAAGAAATAGGCCCTTTAAGTTCAAAATCAAAACATGAGTTAACTCCAAACAGTACAGTTGGACTGATAAAACTCCTTTACAATGTAAATATTTTGTATGTATTGAAATATTCTTTTGAAATTAATTCCTTTATAATGTATTAATATGACCATAATGCCTCCCAGGACAGTTTGGGTAATGACAGTGACCCATAGCTTCACTCTAGAGTCTACTTTTGCATACAGAAGATTTCAGGCTTCATATATTGGGTCATCTCCGGTTAAAATGGATATTGGTTAGTAGGGCTGTGGATGATATCTCCATATGACTTTTATCTTTCTGAATTTGCAGTAGTGAGAATGACCAACTTAATTGTTCTTGGAAGGGAGAAGAGGCAACTCCATTTTTATTAAGGATTCATGCTCAGCATGAAGAAAAGAGTCAGAAACATCTCTTTGAGTTTCCTTGTTGTTTGCCTTCAAGCCATTTTCCAATTATGGTAACTCTAAGGGGAACGTACCATGGAATTTTCTGGGGCTGAGAGCATATGATGTGCTCAAGGTCACTCCTCTTTCTATGGAAACATGGTATCTTTACTTCCTTCTGGAGAAATGGTGCAAGCATGGCTGATAGACAGATGAGAGTTTTGCAGTTCAGAAATTAATCTGCGCAAAATTCACCCGTCATTGTTTTGTGCATTTTTTGCAAAGGAAACAACTATTTCTGAATGCAGAAATACTAATTCCTGTAATGAAAATGCTGTTTTCTATGCAAATCAACCATGTGCAAATTTTGTGCAGAATAGATCTCCAATTACAGCATTTTCTGTACAGGAAACTTTCTGCAATGAAATATTAATTTCTATGTAGGGAAGGCTATTTCCTTCACAGAAAATGCTGATTTCTGCTAAAAACAACCACGTGGAACTTTTTCTCAGAATAAGCCTCAAATTCTGAATAGCCTTTGAAAACTATGTTGTTTTCAAAAACTTTCTTATGGTGGAAACAAAACTGCTGTAATTATTTGTTCCTACTTTTAAGAAGAAACTTAATATAGAATTGCATCCCTACTTTTCAGTGATAATGTTCCAGCTCTGGAATACGCTTCCAAATGAGATTTTTCAAGGTCTCTCCTAACTTCCTTTTGGCAAAAATGGAAGTATTTCTTTCAACAGCTCTGAATATTTGGTTCTTGCTATCTGCCCAACAAGTTGCTTTCTATGTGCAGGCTTACCCTCTTAGCCTTCACTCCCAGATGTAATTAAGCTGACAATCCCTGTCTACTCTGTTAATGGTCATGGCCCAGCAACAGTTTTATGAATGAGGAATTGCTTGTCCTAAACAGGCCTACCAATATTAACAGCAAAACTTTATCAGTTACACACTAGGGAGAAGATAACAGCAGTCCTAATGAAACTGTTTTGCTTTCTTTTGTTGTCATTATACTGCTAGTATATGTGCAGACAGTTAAAAGGAATACACACATAAAATTCCAAGCAATCATATCTATGTGTGTTGTTCATAAATGTGGGCACTAACTTTTGTAAAGCCACCTAAGAAATTTATGTTGTTTGAAAAAGAGATTTCCTGGACCACAACTATTCCAACCACTACACACCAGTGCCAACCAAACTTCTAAGGGCAGGACCCTTGGCATATTGACCTTTCACAGAATTTTTCATATACAAATAACTAAGTTATCCCTCAATGGGTTACATGGTAATGGCATTGGTTCTATATAATCCTCACTATAATTTAGTACAGGGCTCCAAAGATAATGCTGCATAGGAGCACATGAGGGAATTAAAATGTCACCTGCCTAAATACCAAGATACGGCCAGGGCAGATGTCAGCAATGTGAGGTGGACTAGTTGCCCATCTTAAGTTAGCCCTCGAACTATGTATGTTTTGAATTGGCTTAATGTTTCAAAAGGTTAGCAACCAACCTGGCCCCCAGCCCCAAAGAATCCTGTCACTTCTTGTTACAATTCATCCAGGCAAAGCACTCTTCCTGTGGGAAACCTAAGCTGCTTATAACCACCTTTGGAAACAAATGCTTTATGTGAGGGAAGAGAATAAAATGTGAGTTTCTAAACGAGCTTTGCCATTTATGTCATACATCAAACACTTTGTGCACAGAACCTTGTTACAACATGGCTTTTATTTCAGCTGAAAGTGAGCACAGTTGCACTTAGCAGGTTTGTGGATCATTGACATTTACTGCTGAATGTCATCACTTGCTTGCAGAATTGATAAATATAAGCACACTCTCCACAGATATGAATATTCAAGCAGTAAGTAGCTGAATTTTGCTTCTTTGCCATTAGTGCCTGTTTCTTGATAAATTAGGCAAAAGATGCCTTGTTGTTGAAGATTATCTCTATGGGAGATATTGATTTTAAATGGAGAGCAGTAGTGCAGAAGTATTTTTCTCAGAATTGAGCTCCCTGCACTTGTTTTCATTAGAATGTGTTTTTTCTACTAAATTGCTAATATGATAAGAAAACACAGTTAAAATAATCATCAACATATACAGCTACTTTTTTTTTTTTTAGTAGATTTAAGTGATGTTCATCAAGCAGTAGATTAAATAAAGAGACCTGATGGAAAACAGAGTTAAGGGGAAGGGGAATCACCTAAATGAGAAGCACTGCCATAAATGTAGTTTTCCATGAAGAGATTTTGGTCTAGTTAGTTTATGAAAATTACGTTCCCTGCAATAAAAATGCTAGAAATCAGTTAGGAGGGGGAGGCATCATATGCAAGAACTGTGGAAGTATCCAAAGACAGAAGAAGAATTAATATGGCTAATTTTCCAAGGAGTTTAGTATGAGTTATATATGGTTGGAATAAGAAAACTGAATAAGGGCTTTTTAAGGTTTGGGTTTATCATAGGTCAGGAAAATTAAATGGCTCAAGATCATGCTGTAGCTTTCATGACTAAGTGCAGATGTTAGCTCCATGGTCCGATTCCAGTGGTTGATCTATATAATTATAGTACACTGGTCTTTCAAAATGACCCAGACAGACTAGGTTCAACTAAAGCATTTCCTTCAGCAAGATAAGATGTTGTGGGCAATTTTCTGTGAATTACTCTCTGACCTCAAACCACATCATTAATGTTTTGTTTATCTCAGCAGAATAGTATTCCTACTAGTTTGAAATACAGTTCTATGCATTCAGTGCTTTAAAAAGTATGGACAGGGTGATATCTGTGATAGAAGATGTGGATTTCAGGCAAAGGCTGAAATCCTGTGGGAAGTCTTGCTTACATTTGTGTAAGCCGTTTTTCAGCTGAAGCATAGTGGCAAGGAAAACCACCTCTGAGCAGCTTGGGAACAAGCCAGATAGCTGGATCACCCGACTGAGAGGACTTTCATCACTTTCTTACCTTACAACAATGTCTATGGTCCTCTTTTTCTGGCACCATGCTGCTGACTCCTCTACTGTCTCTTCTTCCACCAGCATGGTTATACCAGCCAGCAGGTCCAGGGTTCATTCGCTGGCATCTCTAGGTAAAAGGAGCAACAAACAATAGAACAACAAACAATCTCTGCTACAATCTTGGAGACCTGCTATTTACTGTCAACCAAAGTAAACAATGCTGAACTAAGACAGGTAATAGTTTAGCTGAGTATAATACATTTTCCTATGTAAGGGAAAGCAGCTTAGGTATTTTTAATGTTGCTTTGGTGTTTGTTATATAAACAATTCAAAAACATAAGAGTATAGAAGGAACTGGTTTGTTTCAATCATTTTGTTCACATTGACTGACCGTTGCTTATGAGAAGCTCACAAACAGGACATGAATACTATAGCATCATTCTTCTCAGAATCCCAGCAACTGTTATCCAAGGATAAACTGCCTCTGATACTGGTTGGAAAATATCACTAGTACCTACTGGAAGACTTATTTTCTATGAGTTTGTCCAGTCCATTTTTAAGCCATACAAGATGGATGCTGTCTCAACATCTTGCAGCATTGAATTCCATGGTTTAATTTCTCTTTTCTTTTCCTATATTATCCTAGTTTGGAAAATTCCTTTTGGAGGTTTATACAATCCATTTTCATTCCAATCATTCTAAATAATTTGGCATCATTAAGAAACTGCACAAAGTTCCTCATGTGTTTTACACTGCACAGGGTTGCACTAATATTTTAAAATTTAATTTAATGGTCTTGTTGTGTTGTTACCTGAAAGACAGCCAATGTGCCAGGCTGGAATTGGGGTTGAAAAAAGTCACTTTTAATCAATCAATCAATCAATCAATCAATCAATCAATCAATCAATGGACAAATTGATCAAACATTTAGTCTGAATTAGATTTAAATTTCTATTTAATTATTTCATCTATACTGTAAAATAGAAATAAAATATTACATTTGTGCTGTGACTGTGATTTAAAAGTAAGAGATAAAATTAAATCTCATCACAAATATGGTTGCTAAATCTATACTTACAGTTGTGTAACAATGAATTAATGGCTCTGTTACAAAAATAACAATGGGAGTGTGGAAGATGACAGCTAGGGGTGTGTGTGTGTGTGTTTAAAGAGCAGAGTGCATTTGTTTACCATTAAGATTTGGTCCATGCATGACCAGCTGAAGACCAACCACCATATGGATCCCTAATGCTCTCTATCTCTGGTACCCTTTCTGCTTACCTGGGAGGTATCCCTGTTATAAAAACTATGTAAAAACACCTAGGTGGCCAGGCTACAAAAGTACTCTGTACGGTCCAAAGACAGTTAATCAGTGGCAATTCTGAAAAATCAAAAAGCAAATGTGAACCATTTAAAGATTAGTAAAATAAATTATGGCTTAAGTACGATTATAAGTCCAACTAAGATAAACTCATTGAATCAAAATACGGTAAGTGCTGATTTGCTCTGCAGTAGTCAGGACTAACAGGAAAGAAGATTCCACTTGAACCTCAGGAAGAACTTCCTGATGGTCACAGCTGTCCAGCAGTGGAATATGCTGCCTCAGAGTGTAGTGGAGTCTCCTTCTTTGGAGGTTTTTAAGCAGAGGCTGGATGGCCATCTGTTGGGAATGCTTTGATGTGTGTTCCTGCAAAGCAGGGGATTGGACTGGATGGCCCCTGGGGTCTCTTCTAATTCTATGATTCTACCTAGTTTGAGATAGGCAATCCATAGATCATGTACATCTGTTTTCTAAAATAATTAAAGACTTATCTTAAAAAACAACAACAAAAAACCTTATATGCCTTCCTAGATGTTGCAACCTTGTCTACTAAGCTGGAATTTAACATTATAGTGGTGATATTTGCACCACTGTACCAAGAATGTATGCAGAAATATTAGGGAAATGTTATTTAAATCAATTATTCAAAGCAGGTGTTTCTCATCTTGTTTTCAATCAATGCCTGGAGCAATGTACCAGCGAACCTAAAGGCGCAGATTGTATACAACATATGTCAATCTACTAATGGGAAGCTGAGAGATTTCTTGCATCTTAAAATATAGATTCCTTTCTACAATAAACAATACTTCACTCAAATCCTGCAGATTTTAAATTCTGAGACTTAAATTACCCAATTCCTACTTATGGGCATCTTGGTATAGAAATTATTTCAGAAGGTTCTTGTTACTTAATAGTCAATCATACCCTTGTTCTTCCCCCACTTTCCTTCCTGCCCTTCCCCTGCCCCCGCCCCCCAGGATTACACTGTTATTAGTAAGTACAGGCAAAGGGAGAAAGTTATTTCACTGACTTTTAGCATAATAAGTTAATAACTAAATGTAACTCTCCGAAGCTGTTAAATCCATATTTGATTATTTCACCGCTTTAGTAGATTTATTTGTAAGACATTAAACTTTAAGTTTTAACCCCTCATTTTGGTAGCATGTAGAACAGTGGTTCTCAACCTGTGGCTTCCCAGATGTTCATGGACTTCAGCTCCCAGAAGCCCCAGCCACTATGGTCAATGCTCAGGGCTTCTGGGAACTGAAGTCCACGAACATCTGGGGACCCACAGGTTGAGAACCACTGATGTAGAATCATGGGAAACATAGAGTTGGAAGGAGCCTCATGGGGCCATTAAGTATGGCCTCCTGCTCAATGTACAATCTTCAGCTGAAGCATCCCTAGCAGGTACCTGATTAGCTTATTTTTGAAAACGTTCAGAGAAAGAAGGCCCCACCACCTCTCTAGACATTTGATTCCATTATCAAACCACTTGTACTGTCAAAAGGTCCCTTCTAATGTTTAATTGCTACCCTCCTGTAACATAAAATCATTAGAACTGGTTCTACCCTCTGGGTCAGCATAGAACAGGCCTTCCCCCTCCTCTCTATGACAACTCCTGTGGTATTTAAAGAGTGTAATCATGCTACCCCTCAGGCCCTTTCCGCAGCTTACCTTCTTCTGGTGCTGGGATGCAGGGATCATGTGAGCAGCCTCCGGTGAGAGGCTATCATGTCCCTGCTGCTTCAGCTCTGCATGAATTGCCTGCTCATGTGAGAGCCCTGGCTCTTCCTTCCGCAGTGCAGCCTGGGAGTTTCCCAGGCTGTGCTGGGGCAAGAAGCACGACTGGCGGGGCTCCAGAGGCTCCACACTCCAGGTAAGTGCACGTGGGGCCCGGGAGCAATGTGCGATTGCACACCATTTTTGGCTTCTAGCCAAAAATGAAAAGGTGCACGATAGGTGCCTTCTGGCCCCTGGAGCATCCCACGATTGTGAGTGCATCGTACAAATCACTCCTCACAATTGCACAATGCTCCAGGCCCTCTTTCACATGGAAAATGACATGAGAAAAGGGCCTCAGTCTTCTCTTCACCAAACTGACACCCACAGCTCCTTCTTCCTTTCCTCATATGTTCTTTCTCCTTACCTGTTATCATCTTTGTCTCTGAATCTGCTCCAACTTGTCTATACCCTTTTTAAAAAAAGGCAATCAGAACTGAAACCAGTAGTCCAGATGAGGCCTGACCCTTGCAGAATATAGAAGGAGTTGGGAGTATTACTTCTCTCAGGAACTATCATGGTGTAGAGGTTTTAACATTGGAATATGACCCTGGAGACCAGGGTTCAATTCCCCATTCAGCCATGGAAACCCATTGGGTGATCTTGGGCATGTCACACATTGTCAGCCCCAGAAAACCCTATGAGAGGTTGGCCTTAGACTCACTATAAGTCAGAAATAACTTGAAGGCACACCACAGCAGGAAATTACTTCCCTTGACTTGAAAATTATGTTTTCATTAATGCAGGCTAAAGTAGAATTCACAATGCTGGTTCATGTTCAACTTATGATCAGCGATAATGCCAAGGTCCTCTTCACATATAGTACTGTTGAGCCTTATATCTCTGTCCTATACCTGTACAATTGATTTTTGTGACCTAAATGTAGAATTTTGTTTTGATTGCATTTCATTTTTTAAAATTTCTGCCCAATTTTCTAGCTGACCAAAGTCCACTGTAATTTTGTTCCTATCTTCAAATGTGTTAGCTACTCATCTCAATTTTGTATCATTTGCAAACTTAATAAGGATTCCCTCCACCCAATCTTCTAAGTCACTGATAAAAATATTGAAGAGTAATGGCCTTAGAAAAGAACTCCGAGATGCTTCAACTGAGACCTGTTTCCAGTTTGAAGTGCAGCGAGTGGTAACAACTATTTCAGAACAATTCTTCTGTCAATTATGGACCCATCTCACAGTGTTTCCTTCTATTCCATATTTAATCAGTTTGGTAATCAAAATCTTGTAGAGAACCTTATTAAATGCTTTGCTGAAATCCAAATAAATCACATCAACAATGTTCCCATCATCTACTAAGCAAACAAGCTGAAAAAAAAGGACGTGAGATTTATTTGGCAGTATTTGTTCTTGACAAACCTATGCTGACTCCTACTGATCACTGCATTGTAATCAAGATACTTGTAAATACACTTCTGTATAATGTGTTATAATGTGTTCTAATATTTTTTCCTGGTATTGAGGTCAAGCAGATTGGCCTGTAGTTTCCTAGATTTTTTTCCCCTTTTTTGGAAGAAAATGGCTCCTAACAGTGATCAACAAAAGTGATGCAGCCTTTGGGCCATTCTCCCCTCCTTATTATAGAGACACAGCAGGAGAAAACAAGTCTTGACCATAGTCAAACCTTTAAAAGCTAAATTGCTTCAGTAGGTGACATGAAGCTAAAATACAGCGGCATCATATCTCAAATGAACAAAAAAAATAATTAAAACACAGTATTTAAATCAAACCTCAACAGAGAATTTGTTGTTATGTGCCATCAAGCCAACTCAAACTTGTGGTGACTCTGTTGTAGGGTTTTCTTAGCAAGATTTGTTCAGGGGAGGTTTTCCATTGCCTTCTTCTGATGCAAAGAGATTTTGACTTACACAAGGTCACCTGGTGGGTTTCCTTGGCTGAGTGGGGATTCAAATTTTAGACATCTAGAGTCCTAGTCCAAAACTCAAACCACTACATCACCCTGGCGTTTTCAAGAAATAAAACCAGGATTCTTCCTGTAGTGATGAATTATGATGTATCTATCGTGAAATAGATTAAAATTCAGTCCATGGGAAATGGCAACCTCCTTCTGGAGACACAATATGAGCAAACTTTGATAAACATCTCAGCTGGGGTTGAATGATACCAGAGAACTGGATTTCAAGTTTTCTATGAATATTTCAATGATGTAAAAATCAGTGTTAGCTATAAAAAGATTGAAGGATACATGTGCAAGCTGATTGATGTAAGTTTCCTTGTATGAAGGCTGCTTCAAGAGACTAGATGTTTACATTTATTCATGAGTTTCTGGTCTTAGTGTATACCCAATTAGGATAGTGCTAGCACTTCAAGATGCCCATCAGATTTTGAGGACAGTACATTTTTAGTTTAAAATTTTTTTTCTCAGGGAGATTCAACATTTTAATGCAGGTGCTTAGTGACAATTATGCACTAAACATTCATGTTCCGTTCCCAATTTTATGTTATGGGTGAGTGTCTGACAGCCCAGATGGAGCAGGCAAGACTCAGCAGGGAACTGAAAAGTAAATTTGCAGAGCTCACTTCTGTGATCACTATTATATCTAAATATATCTTCCCAAATAATCTTTGCTGAACAGACTGCCAGAGGTGTGAAAGCTTCATATATACCACTAGACATGGGAAGGGCACCCCACCCCCAATTTTCATATTTTTGAAGCCCCTTCATCTTCTACAGGCCACAAGGGTCCTTTTCAACAGGGTTTTACCCCTTCTGTCTGGTATACACCATTAAAATCTAAAACAACTCTAGGAGATAAAACTGGTAAAATTTTCTTTCATGATCCTCCTAGTGTAAAGGGCCTTTTCACTTAATTAAAGATTGGATATCAGTGTATGGGAACACATGGGCTGGCAGTGGCCTTCACTGGAGTCTAAGGGTGTGCATGAAACCTTTGTCCACACTTGTTGTTGGAGACAATTAAGAATGAGCTTGATGAATTGTGAAAAGATGAAGTCAGGAACCGTGATGTTATATATCTTTACTACCAGTGATTATCCCTCCCTTACCACTGGCTATGTTCTCTGTGGCTGGTAGAGGCCTGCAACCTAACATCATCTGAAGGGTGTCATACATTGTCCCTTTTTTCTTTACATGCAAGACATTAATTGTCAGGCACTTTAAAAACAAATGTTCTCCATATATGTTTTTGGCTTACTTCACATTTTCACTTCTGTTGCAGACATCAACATGCTAAGTTCACCCAATAGCCTCTATTTCTAGAAAGCCCTCCATAACACCCAACAGTCTACGCGATTCTACATCTTACCTAGGAAGCAGGTAGGCTAAGCAATAGTGTGGGTAGGGGGAAGTAGTAGGAAAAATTGTCCTTTTCCTCTTTTCACACTCCATTGCTCTGGCATGTTAAGTAGCATAAATAGTTCTGGTAGTGAAACAGCTGCAAGTAGTAAAAACTCTGTTAAGCCCTCATTATTTTTGAGGTATTTTAGATTTGTAGCTGTGCCATGTCTGTGATGATTTGGAATCAAATCACTAGCTTGCAAAGGTTGATTGCTTCATTCAGTCATTGCCCAAGGATTTTCTGTTGATATTGAATTCTTCTTTGCTATTGTACAGGTTGTTACTTATGACATGGAAGAAACAACAGAGTGCTAAATTTTGTGGCTTTGCATGTGGGTGGTTTGTTTCTAATATGTTAATTTCGGGTTTTATTGTTTTGATAATTCATTGCAATGTAGAATTTTATTTCAGACCAGTGTTCTGTAGTGATTTGAGTGTTGTACTAGGAGTCCAGAAGACCAGGTTCAAAATCCTGCTCAGCCATGGGAACATGCTGGGTGACCTTGGGCAAGTTACACTCTCTCAGCCTTAGAGGAAGGAAATGGCAAACCTCCTCTGAATAAATTTTGCCAAGAAAACTCTATGATAGGGTTTTGATAAATCAGATTTTACTTGAAGGTACATATCAAAACCAACAATATTTTGTTTTATTTTAGTTAGTATTTAGTTTTAATTTTACAAAAATTTAGTATTGTATAGAGAGACACTGCTAGAGGTTCTATCTGATTCTTTGACAATCAGAAGCTCTAACCATACTACTCATTCTTTTCTTTTTTAATACTTGACATTGCAATAATGTTTAGGGTTTTCTCTGTCAAGAGAGAAGTTTCCAAAATTCAGTGTTTGGATTCACACTAGGTAAGTGCTTACAGGGAAGTTCTGTTAAGTTTAGAAAGAACAGTTCTAGAATATCTGAATAAGTCCTGTTGGTGGTGGCATTGATCTTCTGAAATGCGATGTCTGCAATCAATCAACTTTTTTTGGAGAAAGCAGATTTAACACAGGATGAATGACTAGGATTCAGTGACTTTTGAAGTGGTTAAAATGCCTGTGTATGTAATGGGTCAGTGAAATGAAACCTGCTGTGAATGCCTTTTAAAAAGCATTTTTCTTTCTGGCTATGATCTTGCTGTACAGAAGTCAGCAGGAGCCATGCCACTGATTCAGTAAGCATAAAATTAAATCCTATGTGTGCTAGATTCTAAGTGCAGTGACCCATTCATTTTGCTTGCTACTCATAGGATCATTATTGAGTCCAAACACTCTGTCGTGTTAGTGATCTCAGGGTAGCTTTTCAAGCAATCCTTTTGTGACCAACTATAGATACCCAAATACGACATTTGTGCATGCTACATCAGTTGTAAAATATGTATATGCTGCTTTTAAAAATGTGAAATAAAATATAACATTGTTAAAGCAATGGGTCTGCTCTGGACATATATGTTCAATGCAATCTATGGCCATTTCCACATGGGGTTTTTTAAATGGGGCAGACCGTCCTCCAGGGAGGATGTCTGCACCTGGGAGTGGACTGGGTCAGACCTACTGAACGTAGATCTGCAGTCCAGCCTGCTCCCAAACTGCCCCAAGTGGTCATCCAGTGTGCTTTTGAAAGACAGCTAAAAACAGATCTTTCAAAAGCATGGAGCGTGCCACTGAGAGCCTGCTCCCATATGCAGATTCACAGGCTCGCATTGGTGCGAGCCTGTGATCTGCCGGGGGCGGGCTTTAGACTGGCGAGCTTCAGTGGTTGGTCGAGACCCTTGACCAACCAGAAGCCGCCATTTTTGTCCCTGGAGCAGTGCAGAGCGGCAGCCATGGACTGCTCCAGAGAAGCATGGACCGGACCAGGGAGCCCAAAAGTCCGGTGAGTAGCATCACAGGGCAATTTCCTCACGCCGTGTGGAAATGGCCTATGTTTCTACTCCAGGGATGCTTTTGCTACTTTGAAACAGAAGCTTGCTGTGCAGAGTTATGATTGGCTGAGTCACAACATCCCTCTCAAAGAAAACACTTCTCATTAATGTCTAGAGTAGCTTTGTACTTTTTTAAAAATATATTTCTTAATGATACCAAGAAGGTAATGAATGAATAGATCAATGTTAATACCTTCACCTGGAACTTTGAAAATTAGAAATAAAGATACACAAGCATTGCAGGAGGAAAGGGTGGGGGAGAATGGTAATGACTGAGACGTAGACTGCATTGTTGGCATGCAAGTCAGCCATACCCATTTAGAAGGAGGGCCTAGGTTCCTCACGCGACTGTGGAGGAGGAAGTACCGTGAGATCTTTATATTTGTTTGTGTACTGTGGATCAAAACTGACTTCTTTCACTGAGTGCATACTGGCAACTTTCTGAGCCTTTTTGACTGAATCAGGTTGCACAGGATAATAATGAGAGGTAGAATTTCAAAGAATACTTACCTGGACTCATGTGACGAACATCGCTGCAGGGGAACGTAAACTTCTGATGGTCTCCATGAGGTGAGACCAGAGTGTTATGTTTGATTGGCACTAAGCACTAAATCAAGACATGTGATGGGACAAAGGAGACACTGAAGCAGTTTGCCCCCATCTGTTATTCAGTGCTCAATGTTGACCCACCCTGCCACCCTCCATGCAGTGTAAGTTAATTTGGTTGCTTCAGGGCCTGACAGGAATTTGCCCTGCTTTTCTCAGGGGTATTTTTACCTATCCCATACTATGTTTGTTGGAATTGGGAAAATTGGCTCTGAGTGGTGTTGTTAAACATGTTGTCCTTTGACAGAGAATGGGGGACAGTAAAACTTTGGTGCTCACTTATTGGCACCCCTTTGGTGTATGATAGGGCTCTAGAACCACCTCTTTAGGGCCCTGTGTCCCAAGGCATAACTGAAAGAATCTTGAGGTTAACCTGGAAATAAGGCTCTTGGTTTTAGAGCCCTGTGGCTTGGGTGGAAGTCCCTGGGTTACCTTCCAAGATGCTGGACTGGGGAGTAACCAAAGCAATATGGATTGCCTTTGGGGCTGAGGTGTTACTGCCCATGGGTAGGCTCAGCAAGTTGTCACATTGTTACTCTGGCATCAGTTGGATCTGTATTATGTCCAGCCCCCCGTATCTTTCAGGCTAACACAATTTAAATAAAACAAGTCCAAATAAAGTGGGCCTTAGTTAGCCCAACTTTGTGTCTGGTCTCTTTATTCCATGGTTGAGCATCAGTGCACAGTTACACTATTAAGGTCTTAATTTTTCCGAGACAGGAAGAGCAAACAATGGAGACTGTCTATTGGGAATGGCCACTGGGAAACATGTGGCCTCCAGATAATTTTTGGACTGAAATGACCACCAACCCTAGCCAGTATAACTAATGCTGTAGAGTCATAGGAGTTGGAATCCAGCAACATCAGAAGGGCAAGACAAATGTTGGCTTTGTCAAGAAAAGGTTGGACCAAACCAGTTCAAAATACTTTGTGATGTGGGTTGTTAAGTGCCACCTGTGGAGAGCCATGTGACTCTAGCTGAGTCATGCTGATGAGCAACCAGGGGAGAAGATTGCATCAGGTATGGGGAGAATGCAAAGGTTGGCAGGATTGCATCAGTTAGTGTGAGTATAAATGTAGCTGAGAGCTAGCCAACAAGTGCACATAGTGCCTGACATGTCTTCCGGAGGCTCTGTCAGAAAGAGCAAGCAGAGGGATGCTGGAATGCCTTCCGGAGATTCTTGTAAATATGTACATGTTGTAACTGAAGAATAAATTACCTCCTTGATGGAAGAAAACAATTGGTGTGGGTGAGTTTTTCCTGGCTACAGTGCATTGCTGCTAAGTTATTCTCTGCAGCTGGGCACACTTCCAAAGCTGTGGAATAGTAGCTATCTCTACTATATTTTGGGCTTGACAGGCTTTGCAGTTGAACACTATGGAATTGTGCTCTATTGCCTATTTTATCAGTGATCTTGTAGCATCCCCCAGGTTTCTCCCTCCGTTGAGGCTATATGTAGGCTATTTTTGATGGAACAAGCTTAGGAAAAATGATGCTGGAAAATTACTTCCAAAACAAAAATTCTATGACACTGAACTTATGATCTGCTATTGTGAATTAAAATGTGGCATATCATTTAGGCAATTCCATGGAAGTATCATAGTATTTCTCCCTCAAGGTCATTTACAGAGCCTTAAACCCATTTTCTCTTATAGTGACAGATTTTATTTTTCTAAAAATAAAGTACTGTATTAAGCTGGATACTGTAACACAAAATACTGGTTACACCAATCACTTACATTCGCAAACTGATTCAAGTAGAGCAATGAGTTAGGTTGCCTGTTATTCCCGTTTGACCCTCCCATCAATCAGAGCTCAGGAGGAAGATGTTAGGAGGTAGCAGCAGCCCCTCAGCTATTCTTCCTGAATCTTTGGATCGCTCATCCTCTGAAAGAAGAGATAGTTGTGCAGTTTCGTATTTTTAAGTGAAATGCATAAGATTGCCATAGAAAGTGGGTCTGTTAAGTTCTCTAATCAGTATAATGGATTTAAAAAAGAAATCTAATGTCTACGAATTTACTTGTTTTTCATGTCTAAGACTACTTGTTGTTTTTGAGAGCCTTCAATTTATTTTTGATTCATGACATCCCGAAGGTATATCTTGCATGGGATTTTCTTGGCAGAATTTGTTCAGAGAGGGTTTGTCCTGCCTTCCTTGGAGGCTGAAAGAGTGTGACTTGCCCAGGGTCTCCCATTCGGTTTCCATGGCTGAACAGGCATTTGATCCCTCGTTCTAGTCCAACACTCAAATCACTACCCCACATTGGCTGCTAAGTGCCTTTTTTAGCACAGGACAGTTGTTTGCAGCATTCAGAATTGCTTTCTGAGTAAACATAAAGGCAACTATCTAGTTTTTTTGAGAAATAGGAAAGTAAAAATGTAATAACAACATGGACACTGTAACTGAAGCTAACTACTTTTGAAGTCTTAGAACATTTTTTTAAAAAAAATATTTTATTTTAGAAAAAGGTAACTTTCCAGTTGTGTAGTGGGTGACTTCCAATTCCATAGTGAGTTAGTGTCTAAGAGAGAGGAAATTTAATTAACTTAATTTTTACTGCTGAGGACAATGGAATTAGGGAGAGAAACAATTCTTAAGCATAATTTTGTACCAGCAAGCCTCCCTCCCTCTAACTTCTGTTGTCCAAAATGTACATCAGTGTGATACAATTGCTTTAAATAATTGGATTTCAGAAGATATCTTGGACAGTTGCAATGAGATTCATTCATACCAGCTACCAAAGACACATCCTTTTGAAGCATTTAATTAGTATCTAATGCCTTCGGACTAGGATAGAGAGTGTATATTATGAAAGTCAAAATCCTAAAGGAAATCTGTGGGTTGCTAATTAGTCCTCTTTCCTTAGGATCCTGTGCTTATATTTTATTGAAAACAGCAAGTCTCCTTTGTCCCATGCTAAATCATGCAGACTTGAAATTGTGTAGAACTCAGAAGAAAAGACTACATTAAATAGGTAGCAGGTTAATCTTTTCTGCAGATAAACTTATAGCACTGGTTTCAAGTTTTATCTGTAAAACTCTCATCATGGATAGCGTGCAACTTTGTATGATTTTAAGTAGATGTGTCATTCAAAAGTCTTGAAATAGTTCCTAAAGTTTCAAGGGTTACAAATCAAGCGTAAAATTGGTTTTATCAAATGGTTACTTTTATAAGGACCACAACTTTATCACTTATGTCACATAATTTATTCCACGGATGGGTATCTTGTGCGCTCATGGACATACTGGCCACCATCCACACCTGCCTTCAGTCCCAGCCCAGACATCTTTCTTCCCGGCTCCCACCAACAGTCTGCCTTCTTCATTCTGTTTGCTTAGAGGGGTGCAGGAGTAGGCTCACCATTATACCATGCTGTCCAGTACCATGGACCAAGAATAAGCCTGTCCACCAATAAGAATAAAGGGAATACAGACCTCTTCAAAGAAACCAACCAAGTGAATTGTTTGGACTTGCTTGCTGTTGAAGAATTTCCTCCTGCTGTTGTAGTAGAGGGGCCCCTTCAGAGCAGGCTTTTAAACTCCTTTTATAAAGGGTGGTTGAGGCTATTTTATTTTCTGATCACACAAGGTCACCTTCTTCAGGTTTTATGCTGGAATCAATTGTTTCTTTCACCTGAAGAAATGATCTGATATCTTTCCTCTTTCTTGATCTCACCGGGTCATCCTGACTGGTGTGGAGATAAGTACGTATGTCTATTTATATCTGTGGGTGTAAGCCAGTGATTGAAACAGGTTCAAACAACATCCCCCCACATCCATGTCCCCTAGAAAAATTGGTCAATACAATTTACAACAAGAAAGGGAAGTACACCAGGTTTCTACCTCATGAGGTGTGATGTGTAACTATGTTGCTGACATAGAGCTATGTTGCTGACATGATGTGCAGCTATGTTAGAGAATTGAAATAATTTGCAATGGGGCACTGCACACAGTTTCAGTTGCACAACAGAAGCTTTCATCACATACTAGAGAACCACCCAAGATGCCCCCTTGAATAAAGGGAAGTCACACTACACAGTGAGACACTGGGAAAGATGGGAACATTTTTTTGTGGCTGGGTGCACAGCACTGATGACTTTCTACTGCCTTACTTTCAGGATTACCACAGCCCTGTGGTTCTGTTGCTCCATCCTTGGGCTGTCATTGTGAAAAGCCACAAAGTAACACACTACTGTCCATCATTCCAGTTTACTTGTGCAATACTCCCAGTGGCACAGGTATGAGAATACTCCCCTCCTGGGAACACTGCTGTTGCATAATGGCATCACTATAAACTGGACAATTGTAAGTTGGTTTACAAAGCTGTAAATTCCCAACAGGATACCAGCCATAGTTTCATTGCTTAAACACTGTTGTAGGAGCAGGGGTATTGTTTATAATTTCATACTTCTTTCTCCTCACAGCGGAAAACCCTGGTAATTTCTTTTTGAGAGGTTTTATAAATTAATGTTTCTTTGAAGCAGCAGCTGTATATTTTTAACTGAAGATTGGTTTTTAACACCAGCAGTGTGTCACCCTCAGGTCTGATGTCATACTAGATGGTCAAGATGATAGACATTCAAAAGGGATAAGCACACAAACCATCTATAAGAAAATTCACAGTCTTGTGAAAAACAACAAGAATAGCATGAAATCAAACAGTGTCAGAACTATACTGCTTCAAATGCAAGATGATGGTCTCATACTAAGCACACCCTGTAAATATAAGGTAGATGATGTGGGGGGAAAGTGTGTCTAAATGGACCCAGTGACTGTTGGGATCCTGCACTGAGAGATTTTTTAATTTATGAAGGTGAGAAAAGGAGGGACAACTTGCTATAACTTTAATGTTAGCCCCATGGACACAAATCATTTAGGAGGGTGTCTGTTAGATTATATATCTTTGAGAGGGGGTACACTTTCAAAAGGTTTAAGAAATGGAAGGAATTCTTGAGAAGAAAGAGTGAAAACTGCATTAGAAGGTGGGGGTTCTTTTTAGAATCCACATGAGAAAAATTGTGTATGCACTGGAGGCATACAGTATGGCATTTTATAAAAAGATATTTGAGGATTTTGGTTATTTTTTAAACTTTTCTTAACCCTTTCTTTGCAAATCACCATTTTATTGTGTGGAAAAGGGAGCTCAGCAATACAAGAGCCCTTGTTGTGCCTCTTGCAAGCTCTGCAGTTTGGAGGAGGGACCTAGCAGCAGATCCAGAAGTTGAAGGCAGTAAGCTTTCTTCAGTTAATCTAGATCTTTGTTCCTGTTGTACCTGTGTGTCCTTTAACCCTCTTCCCTCTTCCAGTGCTTCTTAACTTTAGACCCAAGGACTCATAGGACTCAAAAACAAGTCCTAAATATTCTTCCTTGAAAAAATTAGGCTGAAATCTTATGAATGCTTTCTTGGGGATGAGTCCCACTGAATACAGCATGCTTCAAATTGCTGTTTCAGAGAGAGGTAGTTTGGTTTTTTTTCCGTCTTTCCCCAAAATTAAACTTTCTTCTCAGCAGGACAACACAAGTACAGCCCAGACTGAATGGAAATGACATACAAAATGTTCCTGCATGCAATTTTATTGTAAATAAATCAGAACCGAAATTAGCACATATATTGATGCTGCTTTCTCTCTTTTCTGGCACTGTGTAACTGGCCATTCTACTTGGCATACTGTCTAGAGAAGGCCACAAGAACAGAAATGAGATGAGACAGTGCTCTATTGCTCTATTTTATTATTTTGCAGTGTTAATTTATTTATGTTTTGATTCTCCACTTTGTTTATTTTTGTGCCTTGCAATCTGGCATGTTTCTGAGTTTTGTTTTGTTTTTTAAATACTTCTTGGCAATATGCTTTACCAATCTGGCTTCTTTTATATGTGATGCGGCAGCATATTAGGAAGCAAGGCTAAAATGAGCCCTTTTGCTTTCCAATCTTCTGGTGCACAAAAAACTAGTGTAATTTTTTTTTCCAGAGAAAATTAGATCTCACTCCTTGAAAAGAGTATGGGATATGGAAAGTTATGCTGGCTTGCATTTCTTCTGTTATCACTAAGGCCCTTTCTGCACCTTACCTTTTTTCGGCACTGGGGTGTGGAGATCGCGCAAGCAGCCTCCAACGAGAGGCTCTCGCATCTTCGCTGCTTCAGCTCCGCACAAGCTGCCTGCTCCCGAGCAGGTAGTGCAAGAGCCCTACTTCTTCCTTCTGCAGCGCAGCCTGGGAGTTTCCCAGGCTGTGCTGGGGCAGGAAGCGCGATCGCCCTGGCTCCGGAGGCTCTGCATGCACGGCAAGTGTGCATGGGGCCCTGGAGCAATGTGCAATCACACACCATTTTCAGCTGAAAGCCGAAAATGAAAAAGTCCTCAAGCGGTGCCTGCCCAACCCTGGAGTGTTGCGCGATTGTGAGTGCATCATGCAAATCGCGCCTCACAATCGTACGATGCTCAAGGGATCCTTTTACGTGGCAAATGCCGTGTGAAAAGGGCCTAAGTCCCGACACTTGTAGTTGTGAGAGGTTGGTGGCCATTTTCACATGGTGGGGGCCCGAAACACGGTGAAACGGGACGGCGCACACGGGGATGGAGTTTACCTTAATCCGAGTGGCTCTGTCCCCGCGGGGAGCAGCATACGTTCGCTGCTGTACATGCTGCCAGTGTCTGGCGGTGCCCAGAATGTTGTCCAGCAGCTTCTGGCAGCACTCCGCCAATTGGGGCAGCACGCCAGCCGGAAGCCAGCAGCCGGGCAGCTCTGCAGGGACCCGCTTGTACACCCCTGCAGTTCTTCATGGGGCACTGTGACGGGCTAGCGTGATCTTGTTTTAAAAAGACCACTTGAAAGGTGGTCTTTATAAGACATGCGGCGCCACTCCCGCGGCCACTTTAAGGTGTAGAACTTCACCTTTTCAAACCACCCTAGTGCACCCCGTGGTGTTGACGACCTCCTGGTGAGGTCGTCCCAGCGCAGGCTATATCCCCGTGTGGAAATGGCCTTTGAGTCACATAAATGGGATCAAAATATTTCCCTGTGGTAGATTGGAACCACACCACTTTGATGATAGCCCGAGGACTGCCACCTTCCTTGCCAGATATAGCAGTAGAATTTCTAGCTTCAAAGTTTGCAAAATTGTAGTAGACCCATTGTTCCAAGCAAGGTAAGGCTATTTTATGTTCAGTTTGATGCTAAGGAATTGTACTGTAGTGCTTAAGTATTGTTGCTGTGATTGGGGGATGATGGGAAGAAAACTGGAATTACTTGTGTCCAGCTCTGTCTATTGTTGACTGTGGTTCAATCTATTGCAGGCACATCTTCTCCGGGCTCTTGGCTCTAGCTGGAATTCTTTTGGGAAATTACAACAGTGACAGCAGAAGAAAAAAGGCCTTGTTTGTAAAGGAAGTAAGACATTTGAGAAACAAAGTTCTCAGAACTTGGCAAATTTTGTCATCTCTCACTTCATTGCATGGAAGAAGTACATCTGGTGATTTTGTGCATCAAGATGATTCCAGTCTCAGCCATCTATCATTTTATTTACCCCAACCATTCTACATCTTAGCTTAAAATGGCCAGTGTCATTTTGCTTATGTCTCTTTTCAAGCTGCTCTAAATTTTCAAATGTTGTTTCACCACTCAAAAATGAAGATAAAGAGTCTTCAGTGTTAACTTTACTCTTTTGTCACTAGAAGAAATGGAATAATGAGCAATTTTGAAGAGCATGTCTTCATCAGGATAGTCCCACAGGTTCTCCACAGGCCAACCTTGCATGGTAAGCATTTTTAAGGAATGCTTAATATTTGTGTCTCATTCCCTGATGATTGTATGCCATGAAATAGTCAGATAAGACAAGTAAATATGCATGTGAGCTTAGAGGTTACATGTAAAGAGTAATCTCTCAAATTGTGTTGGGGGAAGGAGACAACACTGCGTCTGAGACTGACCCAATTGTTTCTGGTGTCTGTCTGGCATGGTACATAGAGAGAGATGTCCCTTAATGAAATAACAGTAGTAAAAGTACAGTTTTCTTAGAGTGCAGGACTTTGCATGTCTGAATTAAGACCCACTGAGTTTACTAAGGCTCATTCCCAGTAACTGTGAGGAGCAACTGCTAAGGAAGAAATGCAAAAGGATGACCGAAAGGGGGAGGATGTTGATTTTACATGGGGAATGGCGAATTGAAAATCACTGTCCTGATGTTGAACAACAGTGCAGAGGTGTGTGGTGGGGGAGGAATGAAAAGGTGTTTTCAACAGTCTCTTATTTACTTACTCTCCTACTTCCTTCAAAGAATCTTCCCACTTCCTTTGAGAATCTCTTAACATAGCAAACCAGACTGATGACAAACATTTCATTAGGTTTTATTTTTTACAGTTCTGATATCTGTGGAGAGACTTACAAATATTTATAACATACACATCAATAAAACATCAATAAATCATGTAAAATAGTTAAAAACATGATAAGAATAATCCTGTCAGAGAAGCACAGAAACATGATAACCAAATAAATGCTAAATAAAAAGGATTTCTTTCTTTCTTTCTGTCTGTCTGTCTCTTAAATCACATTTATGAGGAATTGTATCTCCCCAGAAAAGAATCCCATATTTGTGTGATTGCCACTGAGAACATCCAATCTCACATCCCTATCCTCTTAGTATAGATATGGGTGTGAATTTCTTCCTTCCTTCCTTCCTTCCTTCCTTCCTTCCTTCCTTCCTTCCTTCCTTCCTTCCTTCCTTCCTTCCTTTCTGAGAGGGGTAATGAGCATGACATCTCTCACAGATAAAACAGTCTTGTTGGCTGATAACGGTAGGGGTGCTATCTCAAGTAGTTGAGTCCCAGGTCATTAAGGTTTTTGCATGCTTATAGCAAGAGCTTAAATTGCCCTCAGCAGCTTCCTGGGAGTCAGTGCAGTGCTTTCAGGCTAAATGTAATGTGGTCCTTGTTTCAGTACCTGGGCCATAACACACTTTGTTGGAATTATGTATTAAATATATTAACAGAACATAGACCAGTAGGACAGATTCTCTTGGCCCAGGGAGAGCTGGAGTTGGCAAATCAGTCTGTGAACCTTGCTGCTGTTTTCTTTGTAGAAACACCAAGGGCCTGGGAAGCCAGTCTTTACTAGGGTGAGGCAGTCAAAGGTGAGGCAGGACAGGCCATACACATATTACCTTAAATCCTATCCAAAAATGAGGGAAGACATAACAGTGAGGTCTCAACCACTCCACAGTTAAGCATATGGAACAAGCAGTTAGGGAAAGTAAAGTCAAAGGGAGGCGAAGTTAGAATTTACAGCTTAAAGCCAGTCTAGGGGTAAGGAATCCAAGTAGCCTCATGACACAAGAAAACATGTACCAACTCCTAGGAAGGAATCGTCCTCTGGAACAGGGTCCTCCTCCAGGTCTGAAACCTCTTGAGCTGTATTCCACAAGGTAGATTATGGCACCTAACAGTTTCTGAAACTTCAATTTACCATAGCCGATGAATCTTACTACTGCAGCTACTACTTTGCCCTTCAGCAGTCAAGTGGAATCCAATAACATGTTCAAGTCATATAGTTATTCTTTTGTGGGGAGTGCTACAAAAGAGGTAATCTGCTCAGTAGTTAGAACTGAGAACCATTGATTGATAGTGCCTCTGTTATATTAGGACTGAACTTCAGCAACTGGTCTTCTCTGGGACCACATATAATGGTTCAGCACCTGAATCACCTGTCTTAGTTTAGATGGAATGAAGAGACAGAGTTGAGTGTCATTTGTATATTGATAACACCTTCCCTCAAATCTCTGAGTGATTGTTCCCAGTGGTTTCATTTTAAACAGCATGGAAGACTAAATGAACTCTTTTGGAAAACTCTAATGCTGCTTTTAGTGTTCTGTTTCTTCTTTTGCTAAGGCAGGAATGGATTGTGAATATGAGAATTCTAGTGGAGACACTGTAGCTCAAAGTGCACTAAATGGAATTACTTTATCACTGCCTTATTGCAAAGAAATAGTGGTGAGTAGGAGTATTCATGAAACTCTTTTGGGGACAGAGAGATATAATCTCATTGTGGCAGGACATTGTGGCAAGATTTTGTACTTTTACGAGCGATCTTTCAAAGAAAAAGATGTTTGTACCATTTTCTCCTTGAACTCTACACAAAGCTGCCTATCTTCTGACAACAGTTTTAACTCAAGCTACTGTTTCCTGACTCTGCCCAGCCTGAATCAGACTACAGAGTTGAGGTAACTGTTGAGTCTTGATATCCAAGTAATGACTGAACTAGGACCCCAAATGTCATGAACTGCTCCAGCTGTAGATGTATTTATGGATATTCCCCAAAATAGCATCACCAATTGTGTGCTGTGATCTCATTGCTTTTCAGAATCCCTGTGCCAGAATCTTGATGACAGTTTCTTTGCAATGTTTCCACAGGCACTGTGAAAGATTTGGTGGGATATTTGAGGACATTCATAAACATGAACTGCTTTTCAGAGATGAAAATAACATGCTGTGAATTCAGCCAGAATCAACACATCTGCTCTAAATGCTATGATACTGAAGCAGAACACCATGAATATGGCTTAGAGAAAGCAATTGATTCTGAGAAGACACATGTGCTTGTTGTTGTTGCTGCTAAATTTGCAATTAGCATATTTATTTTTACTTCTGAAAGCTTGCTTTGTTGCAGAATTTTCTAATTTTGCTTTTGAGATCGTTCATGACCCTCAGCTGAACTGCTGTGTTTCTTTCCTTCCTCACCATTTTTGTGCATGTTGCTATCTCTGCTGCTCTATGTCCAGCTTTTTTATCTTGTCTCTTTAATATTTTTGTAGTTAAGTATGAATTAGTATTATAGTTCTTCTGATTACATTATAGGATTCATGTGTGACAGCTTTAGTAACTCATGTTGCATTGGTGCACATCTGGCTCTTCTTTTGGCTTCTGCTGGCTCAAGCATTTTTTTAAATCCCTTTTAATGGCATATCCTCATACTTTGTCTGCTGGAATGGAGGTATACAATATATCTGTGGATAAAGTATGCATTGCGTTTTATCATCTCCTTGTTTATGAGTGGTATTTGTCAATTTGAATTAATATATATGTTTATTATAGCACATTTATTGTAAGATGACTTTTCCTATGGTTTGATTTTTAATGTTGTATTTGTTGGATTTCTTATGATGATATTATCTGCTTTTAGTTTCCTTATGAAGGGAAAATCAGGATAAAAATAAATAGCGAATAAAAAATAAATAAAAGGCACAGTCCAGTGAATAAAAAGCTCCATTTCAATGGAGGAGATATAATTATATTTTTAAAAAGCCCTGTTGAAATAACTTTTGAGTTTAACTTTGGCTGCCACATCCAAACACCCAGGAGCCCTGGTGGTGCAGTGGTTAAATGCCAGTACTGAAGCCACAAGGTTGTGCATTCCATCTTGCTGGACTCCAAGTTGACTTAGTTTCCATCCTTCCACACATCGGTAAAATGAGTACCCACCTTGTTAGGGGCAATTAGCTAACACATTGTAAACTTCTTAGAGAACTCAGCTGATAAGCAATATGGAAATACATATGCTATTGCTATTGCTATCACAGAGTTGCTTGTGATTTGGACCTTGTTTCCGAAGATGAATCCTTTATGGTAATTTTTCAGAGATGATCAAAGATATTTTTGTACCTGAAAAGCAACAACAACAAAACAACAGATAGTACTCCCTCACAATAGTGGGAATAATGAAAATTGTACATTAATGAACTCTGCAAGTCTACATTTGCTGTTGAAATTTGGAGACATCCACAGCAGATCTCATTAGAGACTGCTATGAGAAAGGAACAGAGGAAATTGGTTTGTGTGCGTGTGTGTGTGGGTATGTGTGATGACAACATCAAATTTTGCCAATGTATTGATAGCATGGGTGGCAACATAGATGACAAGGTGGAATATGGGTTCTTGTTGCCCAATCCTCTCATGTATCAGAAACAAAATAAATGGTAGATTAATAAGAATCTACCTTTGTGCTATGAAATCCTGAGATTCCCTGGAATATTTTCAGTGAATTAGATTAATGTCAGATAAACTTTCTGGAAAGATGACTTACCTATGTATGCTCACTCTTTGATGTAATGCTAATTCAGGGATATTTATTCATTTATTTTGTAATTTGCATTTTCTGGTATGACAGCAAAGCCAGACATCTGGCTAGTTGCTCTGCATCAGTTAGATATGTGTACCCTACAATGTTACAACCTGAACTGGAAAGGGTCTCTAGAATTAGGAAGTTTGAAAAAAGCGGGGCTAAGCAAAGGTATTCTGCTATGATGGCTAATGTTCTTGTATTACCAAAGAATGCAAGCCAGAGTCTTGCCTGTGTTCCAAAGTTACTGTGTGTGGTATGTTGTTGTTGTTGTTGTTAACTGCTGTCAAGTTGACTTCAACTTATGGTAACCCTATGGATGAGAGACTTCCAAGTCAGTGTAACACAGCTGCTTAGCTCTGATCTTGCCAGTTACCGAATGTGTCTTCTTTGATGTTTATCAATCTGTAATGTGGTCTTCCTCTTTTCCCACTGCCTTTTACCAAGCATTATTGTCTTTTCTAGTGAGTCATTTCTTCTTATGATATGAGCAAAGCATGACAGCCTTGGGTAAGTCATTTTTGGCTTCTACAGAGAGTTCAGGCTTGATTTGCTATAGGATCCAATCATTTGTCTTTTCAGCAGTCCATGATATATGTAGAATACCACATTTCAAATGAACCACATTTCAAATTAGTTGATTTTGTTCCTATCAGCTTCACTGTCCAGTTTTTACAACCATATACAGAGATGAGAAATAAAATGGCATGGACAATCTTAACTTCAGTATTCAAAGATATATCTTGACACTTCAGGATCTTGTCTACTTTCTTTGTAGCTGTGTTATCACCGTGAGCTGGCCTGGCTTCGGAAGATATCAGATATCATTTTGGTATCACAATTTGGTCCCATTTTGCCACCCTCAGCCAAGTGTTTGTGAGGCCCCTGAACAAGCACAGAGCTAGACATGGCCATCAATTGCTGAACATTCCTTTCTCCACCCAGGCAAGCCGCACTTAGCCAGATCTTGCTTTAGGAGACCTCCCCAGACAAACACCTCATTAAAGATGCATGCTAATACAAAGAGCCCCCTGCCCTGAGCAGGCAACTTGATGAGCTAGACGCTTAACCATCAAGCATGCTGCATCTGCATACTTGCCATTCCATTGTTGATTCGGACTTAATTCAATCATGCTAAATTCTGACCTTTCAGAGACATTGTCTCGCACCCAAACCTCATAGTTCTCTCCCAAGTACAGACTACCCCATGGTCAAATTTTCCCTATAAAAACCCCTGATTCCAAGAACTTCCTCGGATCTCTCTGAACTTCCATCCCGCCTTGCCGCCACTTCGTCCGCCGAGCTTTCCCCTCAGTCTCCGTCTGAGATTGCGCAATTACGGACCTCCACTGTGATCTTCCCTGGGCTTCGGACAGGTGTAGTATCACCCAATTCAACAAACCCTCAACCTCCTCTATACCGCTAACACCTCTATTTTCTATAGTTACTTGTGTGAGTGTGTTGCATACACTGTTTGCCTGTATTTAATAAAATCACTGTTATTGTTTCATATTTGGTGTGCTTGACTTGGCCTGACCTCATAGACATTGGGTTAAAGATTCCGCTGTGTTGCCCTGCCTCTCGCTTTGCCAAACTTGTTTTCTGAGCTAATTTTCCCCACCAATATTTGAGCACATTTGGAGTCCCTTGTGGGACCCCCAGTAAACAGGGTAACAGCTGTCCTTCCAAATTGTAGTTTTCTTCTGATTTCCTGACTGCAATTTCCTTTCTGATTAATGACTGACTCAAGGTATGAAAAATCCTGAAGTATTTCAATGTCTTGTTCATCTTCTTTATGGTTATATAAATCATCTGTGGTCATTATTTTTATTTTCATAAAGTTCAACTGAAAACCTGATTTTGCACTTTCTGCCTTGACTTTCTTCCGTTATCATTCCAAGTCTTTGCTATTTTCTGCTAGTAGCATGATGTCATCTGCACATCTCAAATAATTGATGTTCCTTCCTCCAATTTTCATGCCTCCTTCCTCTGAGTCTAATCCTTCTTGACATGTTTTATGTTCACCATACAAGTTAAACAGATAGGGTGATAAAATCAGCCCTGCCTAACCTCCTTGCCAATTGGAAACCATTCCATTTCTTTATATTCTGTTCTAACAGTAGCCTCTTCTCTTGCATACAAATTACACATCAGGACAATCAAATGTTGTGGCAAACCCATTTCTTTAAGAGTGATCCATAGTTTTGTATTATCTACACAACTGAAGGCTTTGCTATAAGCAATGAAGCACAGGCTGATTGTCTTTTGAAATTCTTTGATGTGCTCCATTATTCAACTTGTGTTTGTAATATGATTCCTAGTGCATCTTCCTTTCACAAACCTATCTTGGATGTCTAGGATTTCTTGTTCCATATATGGTAAAAGTCTTTATTGTGGAATTCTGAGAATGACTATGCTTGCATGTGAAATTAATGCAATGGTCCTGTGGTTACTGCAATCCATGGTGTCTCCTTTCATAGTGACTGGAATGTACATTGAGCAACCTGTGGGTCACTTTTTCCCATATTTGTTGACAGATTTTAGTTGGAGCTAGAATAGATTCTGTTTCTGTAGATTGAAGTAGCATCTATTCCTGGTGATTTATTTCTCTGAAGTTCTCTGAAGTTCTCTGAATACAGTTTTCACTTTACTTTCTAAAATTGGTGGTTCATCTTTGTATACTTTTTCCTTGAATGAATTTGTCAACCTTTCCTCCCTTTTAGATAGCATTTTTGTGTATTGTTTCCATTGTCTTCTTATTCCTGCTTGATTGTGTAATATGTTGCCCTTTTCGTTGTAGAGCATGTCCACTTTTGGTTTAAATTTCCTTTTGATTTTTCAGATCTTATGGCAGAGATCTCCTATTCTTCCTTTTTTGTTCTCATCTTCTATTATTCTGATTGTGGTGGTAGTTCTGCTTGTCTCTGCATACAAGTCATTGAGCAGTTGCATTCAGGATTCTGACTCTATTTCTATTCCCTTTTACTTTTGCTTCTCATCAGTCCTTAACTGCTTGAAGAATTTCATTTGTCATCTCTTGAGACTTCTCTTTATTTTTGGCTACAGATAGTGTCTTTTCACATTCCTCCTGACACTGCCCCGGCTTCAGTGCAGAATTCTTCTGGCTCCGGGTCAATTACACTTAATAGTGTAAATCTGTTCTTCACATTATATTTAAATTCTATGGTAATTTTCTTCAAGTTGAATTTGGGCATGATGGTGATTTTAGTGTTGTTTTTAAGCTTTATTCTAAATTTTGCTATTAGTAGTTCAGGGTCTGCGTTATAATCTTCTCCTCATCTTGTTTATGCAGACAGAAAGGAACATCTCCGTCTTCTGCTTACAATTATGCACTCTATTTGATTTCCATATTGGCTATGTATACATTCACTTCTTCGGTTGCTTGAAGAATGTGTTTGCAATGAACAATCTATTAGCCTTGCAAAATTCAGTCATGTGCGTTGCTGCTTCATTTCTTGATCCTAGGCCAAATTTTCCTGCAATCTTTGATTCTGCTCTGTTTCATACTTTTGCATTCCCATCGCCTATGATTAACAAGAAGACCTGTTTTGGTGTATGATTGGCTTTGTCCTAGGTTTCTGCACAGAATCTTTCAATTTCTTCTTCTGCTTCTGTGGAACACAAACATGGATTATAGTTATAGTGACAGGTTTTTTCCCCTGAAGTTTTATTCACATGATTTAATCAGACTTTGCATTGTATCCTTTGACTACTTTTGCTATATCTCTGCTTACTATAAACACCACCCCAATTCTTCTTATATTTTCATTTTCTGAGTAAAACATTGTGCAGTTATCTGACTCAAAATGTCCTGCTCCTGTCCACATCAGCTTTCTCACCCCAAATATTTCAATGTTTATGTGTTCCATCTCTTGTTTTACTATGTCTAACTTCCTCTGATTCATGCTTCTCATATTCCATGTTCCTATAATATGCATAATACAACTCTGGACTTTCCTTTAGCCTTCAAGCTTGTCAACAGCTGAATGTTCTTTTGGCTTTAGACAAGTTTCATCTTAGCCACAGCTCTGGGAGTTGCATCTTGTGCCACTATATCTTGTTTCATTTTGGATGGTCTCATCATAGGTTTTTCATGGTAAGGAGGGGTTTACCATGTCCTCTTCCACCCAGAATTAACAAGTCTTAGCTAAGGTAAACTTCTGTTGTCTCTGAGAGATCCTCCACCAGTGTCATCCCCCACTACTGCTACTGGCCAGTAACTGGCACATTTAATCTGTCTCCCAGAATCCCTCCAGCCAGGATAGCTACCAGCTGTAACCATGCTGTCTTGAGAGACCCTCAAAGTTGTAGTCCAAAACAGAACAAAACCAAAAACTTTCCCAGGCTCTTTTAGAGACGTATGATATCTTTTTGGATTTATTGTGTTGAACACCAGAATCCTTAGCTTCAGAAGCAACCCTTGGTGAGCCATCTTGCTAAGTAAATTACAATGTTCCTGAAGCTGATTTAAACTGTATTAAGAGGGAAGTTTTTTTAAAAAAAATTCTGAAAAGCAAGCAGCCCAGAAATGGATATAAGCCAAGAATTTCACTATATTGATAGAGGGAAAGCAGCAAATGTATAAACCACCTGCTGATTGATAGTTATTGTATTTTTCTATTGGCACTGGCTAGCTGTTGTGAAAAACTGTGGTGGTGGTGTTCTTTTGAAAAATCACAATTGTACTGGCTTTTGGTAATGCGTGAAAAGCTTTCTATATTCCATGACATTCATAAATCTACAGGTCTTAAAGAATAACACAGTGTGGTAGATTTTTTCATGTGGTGGAGGGGAATCTTTTCCTACCCTATGTCACTAATTGCTCTTCTCTTTCAGCTAGTCTTATTTTCATAGAAGAGTCTGTTGCCTGCTGCTTTGACAAAAGAAGGTGTGTGAACTAAAGTAAGTCGAAATACTTTTGCCCCACCTAACTGCAGGGCAAAATGCTTTGAAGAGATCCATTTCCCTTCCTAAAAACAGCTTGTTTAAGAACTCAGTGGTAAGAAAGGTTGGTTCTTATTTATGTGCTATTTTGTGCTTGTGTTCATGAAGATTTCATGTAAGTGTTTTTTAAACTATTCAGAAATAACAATGACATGTTTATAGTGGGACTGCTGGTTCTCTGTTTGCAGTGACTGTGGCAAGAAAATGACACAGTGTGAAAGGGAGCCCCAGACAATGCATACATGCAAGTGAAGATATGGAAATAACAAGGTCACAATTTTTATTGGTTTACAACTGTGTAAGTTGGCCAGGCATGAGGCACAGATCTAATGAAGCAATTGATTGAATTATCCCCCTGCCATTTGATTGTCACCCAACATCCTCCCCTAGTATCAGGAAGCAACAACTGGATGGCAGATGAGGAATCACATGGGTGCACTTACTTTTATGGCCCTTTCTGCAGCACCCTCCCATCCTACCATGGGGATGGGAGAAGGACAAAACAGTGATGATACTTCTACATGATGTCATCATGATCTCATCCTTCTCTCATTCTCAGGCAGTGTGATCATGGGTTAAATCATTGACAGGTTTTCCTCAACAATGACCCAAAATCACGTCACCATCCTGCACTTATCTGTCCTGTAGAAGGGCAGGAAGCACGATGGTGGCACTTCTTCCCCCAGTGAAGCCTGGGAAAGTACTTAGCTGAACTGTGGAAGGAAGCAGTGTGTCCATTGTGCTCCCTTCTTCAGGGACCTGGTCTGTGCAGAGGGTAGCGCTGCTGTCATGCTCCTGGGATTGCCACCAGCTGCCTCTGCAAGAAAATAAGTTTTCTTCTAAGACTGGATCTTTCTCCATTCCATATCATCCTTAATTTGTGACAACAAATATCACCAACTGAAAACAAAGGGTGGGTGGAGATCATGCCCAAATGCTAGGAGGAGCCTGGAGCAGAGGATTCTTTACCCCTAGAGCAGACCAGAAGAAAAACTGCTAATTTCATATCACCAATTGGGAAGACTCATCTCCTGCCACCTGCTGCTGATTGTTTGCTTCTCCCAGCACCTGTGAAAAAAAATGGAGGCTTTGGGGAAGAAGACAGTGTGCCAAGGAAGGAAAATGGTTCTTTGTTGTCCCACAGTGATTGCCTTATCCCAAAAACCCCTCTTCAGCTAAAGTTGGACCTTTTTGCTTTTAAAAAAGACATGCACCCTTCACACAACAAGATCAGAGGAGCATGATCCCCACCTCAAGAAATGTGGCTGGTTCTATAAAAACTCCTTTAGCTTCCTTCAAAACTATTTAGGCTTATCTAGACAAGGTCCTACTGTAGATGTCATGCTGTCAAGATGCAAAGCTGGATTTGCAAATTAACAGCCAGGCATAAGAATTGACATTCTCTTCCTTCTCCTGCATACTTCCCCCCTCCTGTAATTAGGTTTAATCGTGCTTTAGGGGTACTTCTGTGCCAGCTCTAACCATACTTAATGAAACAAGCATTACAACCTGAATTAGATTTTGAAGCCAATATTTGAAATTCATCTGGAAACACCTGTTAGAAAGAAACTGCCAGTTGTAGCAGTGATTAATCAGCAATGTGACTCATTATTAGCAATGAATGGTTAATGTTTTATTAATAACATTATTTATTATATTCTGTCCAGCCATTTAAATAATCCCAGGCTGACATACAATTTAAAACTTACATATCAATCATATTCATTAAGGTATTCTTAGGGCTGCACTACATGTTACTCTATTTCATTAGCAACTGTATTAGGGGATTACTTGAATTTCATACCAGCTAGTGGTAGAAGAGCCAGCGTGGTGTAGTTGTTACCCTGTTTACTGGGAGTCCCGTGAGGGACTCCAAAATGTGTTCTACTATAGGTGGGGAAAATTAGCTCAGAGCACTGCTTTAGCGTTACAAGAGGCAGGATAACTTAGCAGGATCTTGTAACCCAGTGTCTACAGGGTCAGGCCAAGTCAAGAAGCAGACCGGTTTGAAAATAATGAACGATCTTTATTAAATACAGGCACACAATGTAAACAACACACACACACAGATAACTAAGGAAAATAAAGGTGTGAGTAATATAGTGGGATTTTCAGGGGGATAGTTGGTTTGGGTGATACAAAACCTGTTCCTGAAGCCTGGAAGAAGATAGAGAGCGATGCTGGGTTTCAGTGTATCTCAGCATGTGGAGCTGAGGGGAAGCTCGCCAAGCAATGCGGCATCAAGGCGGTTGGAACTCGGGAGCGATCCGAGGAAGGTCTCGGAATCAGGGGTTTCTATAGGGAGAGGTGTGACTGCAGGCTATGCCTTACTCGGGGACAACGAGTTTTGGGTGCGAGACAATGTCTCCAAAATGTCATGATTTAGCATGATGAAATCAGAGCCAAATTAACAATGGTGTAGCCAGTATGTAAATGCGCAACACTTGACAGTGAATGGTTCAACCTTTGTCAAGTTGCCTGCTCGGGGCAGGGAGCCTTTTGTAGGTAGTGCGCATACATAATATGGTGTTTGCCGGGTAGGTCCCTGAAGCTGCGATCTGGCTATTTCTGGCTTGCCTGTATTGTTTGAGAATATTTCAGCAGTTAAGTGCGGAGCCTAGTTTCATGCTTGTCCAGGGAACTCACCAACACGTGAAGAGAGGTGGTAGAATAAAGCCGAATTATGATATCAAGGTGATATCTAGTGCTATCGCCAGACAGGCCTAAACTGCAGTAACAACGTGGTTTGATCATTGGACTACAGTGCTCAAACTACTACAATGCTCTCTGATCAACCATGGAAACTAAGCAATTTACACACTTTCAGCCCCAGAAACCCCTGTGATAGGTTCACTTTAGGGTTACCATAAGTTGAAAACAAGTTGACAATAACAAGAAGTGGGAACTGTTCCCCCAACCCCCAGAACAGTAGTATAGGGTTTGGGTTGCTTATAAACTGGACATTGCCTTTCTTTTTGTCAATCCAGTTGTTTCAATTTAGCCTCATCTTGTTTCAACTTAGCCTCATCTTCTTACTTCAGCTGAAAACTTCTCAGGCCACACTAAAGCTGACAATGTAAAATAAAGTGCCTTATTGTGATATTGTTAATTAGTGTGTTTTCTCCAGTTGCAAAATATTTTGCTCCATTTGTATGATGTTGTGGTGGTGACTAGGTGACTGTGTGTCTCCTTCTTTATTGGTTTGCTTCTCTTATTGAACATTATAAACTCCAATAGTGTAAGAAGAATTATCACTCAGATTTACTCTGGTGGGGTGGTTTGTAGCAGCAAGATGGTAGCATGCTGGCTTCTAGCATTATATCATCTGATTCACAGCTCACTGCATCTTCAGTACATAACATTGTACACATAATACAACTCAGAATGAGGGATACAACACAAAGCAAGAAGAAGAAATGAGTTTTCTGAACCAATATGTTTGGTGACAGTTGTTTATCCCCAGAATCAAATTTTGAGATAAAGGCATTGCTATATGAGAAAAGCACAGAACTCTGCTACACTGCCTCATAAAATTACTGTTAAATTCATTACCATATGGCAATGATGGCATAAGAGAACAATGTAGTTTTTCTCCCCTTTCAACCATTTCCCCTTGCCAACACATCCAACATGTCTCTCCCAGAAGTCACTGTGGACCCATGCCAAAACAACATAATACAGAAACAAAAGTGAGAATAATCATGATAGTATTTTTTACAAAAATATATCATGACTCTCTGCTTATTCTTTCCCTTCACTGATTTTCTTTCTCCTAAGGATATTTCCGTCTTCACCGTTCCATGAACAGGAACTGGGATCAGGAAGAGGGAGGAGGGAGGGCTTGAATAAGGGTGTGGCAAACAAGTTGACGGGGGAGAAGGACATATTATTTGGGGGATAGGTTACTGAACACTGCCATTAGTGGGGCCATGTGCCTGCCTGTTTGAATTACAATTAAAAAACAGAGTAGAAATAAGATAAATTGTGTTGGCAGTAAACTATGGGTAACACCACAATAATAACCATCACCCAATTTTCACTTGCTTTTCCCAAGCAGTCATTGCCATATGCAATAATTACATCCAAGATAAACCTATAGAGCATTTCTCTATGGGAAGTTTTAATTATTCCTTCTTCAGTCTTCCTTTGACTGCTAAAATCTTAAAAAAGAAAAAAAAATCTTATTCCAGTTGTAAGTCAGCCTATGAGATGGGTGACTGAGATAATCCATCACCATGAGTATGTGTGAGATGAGAGGGCGGATGGATGGATGGATGGATGGATGGCAGGCAAGAGAGACTAAGGTTTGAGTAGTCGTGATAAAATGGACCTTCTGTTAAATGTGTCATTCCAACATCCAGATTTTAATTTTGAAAAAATAATCGCCAAAATGCTCTCTGTGTAAGGCTACTGGAAATATAATTTGGGAAGGAATTTGGCTCTTCTTGTCTGTACTTTCTGCTTGGGATGGGGGGAATATCCAAATGAAGTGAATACAACCAACCTATATCTCCTGTGGGTAGAATTTTTAATACTGCTTGGAACAGGCTTTTGCTTAGTGAGCCAAGGGGAGAACAAAGCCCACTCTTGGCTTTCTCTGTTTCGGATGGGGCCATGTGCTTGTATTGTGTTTCAGGTTTTTTTGTGGCATGCTGCCTTTTCTGTTTAAGAGGCTGGCAAACTAAAGTGCTGGAATGTATAATCATCCAGACAGTGTTGTAATTTTATTTCTGAATCAAACGGTTAGACAATAGCTTCCCAGTGAGGGATTTCCAGAGGTTTTTGAGCTTTTAATGCTTTTATGTCCTTGTGTAACACAGAAAAGGAAACTAGCTACTGCAAATATTCCAGGAAAAGTGGTTGTGATTTCCTCGTGTGGTAGAAAGACTGAGACTCGATATGCTGTTATTGCTGCTGACATAGCATACTTGTTACTGCTGATGGCACAATTCATTCCTCCAGTATGATTGCTTCCATACTGCAGTAGGAAAACATGTAAGAGACATGATCAGGGCTAACTTCAGTATTCAATGGCAGGGCAGAAATTGCAAACTTATCTCGCTACCAAATTGTTGAAAAGTGCTGAGAAGGTACAGTCTATATGGGAAAAGTGTTAGATGTGGGAGGAGAACATAAAACTCTTTCTCTTCTTGTTCCTTTCCCTTTGTGTAGCCTATTGCAGAAGTTTTCTCAGCCACCTTGGTGCAGATAAGAATTTTTTTTAATGCATCATAGCCATGTTGGTTGGGAGCATTTTTGTCCTAGTCATCCTGATTTATGTGGTAGTGGGAGCTGCCAGTGTGCCTACTTGGAGATGCCTGCAGTTCTCTCATGAAAGGAATAAAAGAGGGTTGCTATGCTGCAGAGTTTTGCTCTGATTGCTGTAGTTCTGAAGGGGAAGGTTCCCACATGCCTTCCTTTACTAAGAAATGATACCATGTTGAATATTTTTAAAAGTAAGCTGTCATACACACAAAACCATTCTTGGAATACGTGACATTATCTGACCATATTCAAATAGTATGCAGTCAACCAACAACATGCTACTGGTCAGAGATATGCCAAGCTTAGTCTCAGAACTGCTAGGCTGCCTTTCTATTCACAGTGAGCTGATTATGTTTTCTGGGCTGTCTAATTTGACACATCAAATCAGGTGATGTGGTAGGTTGGTAATGGTGTTCAATGGTATTCATACAACCTTGGGTAGTATCCCAAGTGGGTAGATGGTGAAATTTGGATATCACTAATTTACTCTTCCTCTTCCTTTCTGGTTTTGTGGCATTTGGTTAAACTGTTGGTACAGCACAAAATGCATAAGTGATTTTGACAAGTAGCTTATACAAGTGTGATTTTAAAGGGGACATAGAAAGTATCAATACTCTTATTTAGATGGTCTTTGCAGGGGAAGATTAAAATGGAAAGTACAAGCAAAATTGTCTTTTGGAAAAGCTTACCCAGGATTGCTCAGTTTTTTCTCAAAAAATAAATCATAACTTTACAAGAATGAGGATTAAGGTTCCTAGGAACATTTGCTGTGTGTGTGTGTGTGTGTGTGTGTGTGTTTCTGTGTGTGTGGGAATTGTGTAAGGCACTTTTTTTTTATCCCATGAGAGTGGAGTGGATAGAATGCAAATCCAAAAAACCTGCCTCTAAAAACGGTGTGTTCTGAAATTGCCCATTACCACATGAATAATAATTACAACACAACTATTGCAAAGATTGTTTTCCTCTTAATGGATGAAAATAATCGTTCTTGGCATTTTTAATAGTTAACTCTCTCAGATGTTTACCCACTGAACATATGGAGTGGTCCCCCTCCAAAATGATCTGCTTGCCAAAAGAATTAGATGAAAGCAAGCGTAGTCAGGGACCAGAACTTTTAATATTTATTTACGTATTTTTGTTGCTTTTTGGCAGATGCGCTGTGTTTATATTTTAACAATTGAAATCGGTTGCCACCTTTAGCCAATTAAACCTTCTAGTGTGGGCACTTTTTGTATCCACAATTTTTTGTTGTTTCTATAAATGATGACCAGAGCCATTTTCAGCTTAAAAACAAATTTGTTTTACATTTTGCCACATAGATCAGACACATATTGGTATATGTATTTGCATACATTCTAAACATATGTTTTGGTATTGATAGAGAATGGGAGTTCACAGTACTGGCCTCAGACCTTGTTCTTTTACCTAGTGGGGACTGCACTTATCACTTCTCAAACAAAATACATGCCCCTCAGAGTCTGCCACAATAAATGTTGTGGTGCTAGTATCTGCTATGCTTTCTTTTATTTGCCAGTTTATTTTATTATTTCATTTTATATTTATTTTATATTTTGAGAGTGGCTCCCAGGGTGTCTTTGATTTCACAATGAATTGACTTCTGCATTCTTCAGTTAACAGTTGAGTACCATCTTAGGCATATTGAAGGCTTAAGTATAAACCAAAGCAGTGACAACAACCTTGATAAACACAGTAAATGCCAAGTTTTCAATGTTTTTTTTCCAATACCTTTCTTGTTAGCAATGCTGTCCTGCCATTTTTAATTACACTTGGCCCCGCCAAAGTGTTATTGATCTAAAATAAAGAAGATACTTAGATTGCAATAAGAATGTTCACAATTGCCCCCCACCTGATTTTTGATACTATATTCCTGTCTCTGAAATGTGTAAAATATTTTCTAGTAATAATAAATTCAAAGCATATGTTGTGTGTCCTGGGATCCTTTCTTGAATTTTCTCCAATATATTGTTTTCTGTTTTCTGACTGTGACACTGATCAACAGCTGGGGATGTTTGAGTATTGGCTCATAACAAAGGGCTTGCAATTAAATGGAAAAATCCTACCCTTGATATAAACAAATAGCTTTCTGACAAGTTATTCTGGTGAGAATGGCTTGTAAGGAAGGTAGACATTGTATAAATAAGTATATAACAAAATATTATGGGATGTTGACTGATTAATATTGATTTTCACTGATAGCCTACATTGACTGCTTAGTTACACCTGTCTAACTAAATAACATCTCCTAACCCAAATCCCATTCCAGCCTGCCTTAAGTGCCAGCAGCCAGATGAAGGAGGTCTGTTCAGCTTCTGATTGGGACTCAGTGTAGAAGGAGTTTGCTGTCCCCTTCCACCACCAAGTGAGGCTACAACAAAGACTTGTGATAGAGATCCTGCTTCTGATTTTCATAGCATCTCCTGGAGGCAGGAGGGGCATAGAAATGTCATATTCCTTGTGCCTCAAACAGAAGCCAAACAGACCTCCTTTACCCACTCCAGCTGTTGGCTGCTAAGGTGGTCTGAGGGTGGTATTTGCTTAGTTTTATATGAAATGTTAATGTTTACATCATGTTAGTAAGTACAGAACAATTATGGATCCATAACTCTAGGCTATGAATCCATAACGGCAATACTGAATGGTGGCCTACATATAGCCTATGTAGGCTATTGGCAGAATATGTTCATCAATTATTTTCATCCATGTTCTGATAATTGGCAATGGCAACAAATCTATGTGTAGTTAGACTATCCACATTCCATTGGCTTCAGTGGGATTTTAAGCAACCAAATTGGCTGGATAGATTCTTTATGTGTTTATTACAGTTTTTAAAACAGAAGAAATAAAATTCAAAATTAGTCTATTTGGTGACCAGGCTTTGGGGCAGATTTCTTGGCCTCTGTTCAGTTTTAATTGGTACATTTAGAACTTTTTTTAATACACACACACACAAAATATCACTGTAAAACAGTGAATAGGATAAAACAAAATGCTGTCTTTTTTTCTGATGATGATTTTATTATGTCAGGTTACAGTTCAGTTTATTTTCCAGTCTTCAGACACACACACACACACACAAATACTTGAAATTCTTTTCCAAAAATGACTACTGACTCTCTCTCTCTTTTTTTTTAAACCAATCTAGCTGCTCTTCTGTTCCCCATATTTAAAATAACCTTAAAAGTGGCATGTCTTCCCAGCATATGATTAAAATCTCAGATACACAATTTTGGGTTCATCCAAACAGCTCTTTATAGTTTTACTCAAAGTTCTGGTGCTAGTGCTAGTTCAGTCTTCCAACTAAGGTTGCAGCAGACAAATGTTCAGTTTATTGGTCTCCATATGGAGGGCACAAGGCTGGAAAAATCTGATTATGATGTCAGTTTAAATCAGTGTACATATTAGTCAAACTAAAATCCAGGTGCTTCATTTGAGATACAAGTTTACTTACAATTTAATGAACAACCATTCTTACAAATTAATATGAAAAAGGCAGTGTGCCGGTGGACCAATCATCATGTATTTTTGGAACACCTTTGGCTATGAATTTCAAATGATCTGGAAGATGTTTACAACTTCCTAAATTGTAATAACAAGTAAGTGGCTATCTTTAGAACCATCGACAATAAACTATCAATTCATAACAATATAGCAACTAGTAGCATTCATGGTGATATGTTGAGGCTGGGTGAAATCACTCTTATTCTGCTATTGTACCTATAAATTTTTGGGGTAGAAGAAGTTTTAAAAATGGCTCAATATATTGTTCTGAAAGTTGTCAGGACAGTCTATGCCAACATTGAGAAGGAGTAAGAAATTTATTGCTTTTAGGAGTCAAAGTCTGATGAGTGTCCACAAGCATTTGAAGAAATATTGTCCCCCCACCCCACCCCCTGATATTACTACTAGTATTACCTTATTTGAAATTTCACAGATAATTCTCCTGAGCAGAAACCCAAAAACTGGAATCAAATTTTAAAGGTTAAAATTTTATGGAAATGTAGTCTCAAAAGAAATAGCCATTCCTGGCTTTGACTTAGCAAAAACTTCAAAATTTGTCTTGATATTTTCTTTTGGATCAAGCTCAGTGGCAACTATAGGAAGCACTATCATCAGGATTTTCTATTTCTTAAACATCAATACATATTGGTTTGTTAAATTGGGTCCCAATTAGATAATTTTTAAATATGTAGCAGTATTATATGGTAGCACTATTTACACCACTACTATACTATTAATATATTAGTACTAACAAACCAGCATTTATGCTACTTTGTATTGTGAAATATGTTCAGAGCTCTGCTGGGATGCAATTTAACTAAAAAATTATAAAGGCAATCTTTTTAGAGAAGATGTGTTATATTAAGCACATTAACAATAACTTAAAATAATCAAGTCCAAATAGTCTAAAAATTCATATAATAATTGCTGACATAGTAGCACATATTCTGTTAAATAATACCATACAGCCAGTAGAACCAACATTAACAGAACTTTTAGAGTTACTCCTACTTGATCTTAATTTCCTCCTTTCCCAAATATTCTCAAAATCTCAAATAATATTTGGGCAAATTTGATATGATCATTCTGAAATCTTACTGAGGTATTACCAAGTTAATTCTAGACTATTATGATGGAATATTTGTAATGATGTGAATACTCTTAGAGCAGCATACAGTGGCCCCTCCACTTTTGCAAGGGTTTGGGGTTCAGAACCCTCAAAAGTACAAAAACTGCAAATAACCCCCCCCCCCATGATCCATGTTCCATTCCCTTCTGGAGTTGCCTCTCCTATTACCTTGCCTTTTACACACCAGGGCCAGAGGCAAGAGAATGGTGGGGAGCTCTGGAGGAGAGAAGGGAGGCTTGCACAAGCCTCCATCTATTCTCTTGCCTTTTGCCTTGGCTCCAGAGTGCAGAAGGAAGGTTCGTGCAGCCTTCCCCTCCATTCCCTTGCCTTTTGCCTCAGTGCAGGTTCTGCACTTGCTTCTGAAGAAGAAAGGGAATGGGAGGGGGACCTCCAAAGAGGAGATGGAAGGCACACACATGCATACACCCCCATTTCTTTGCCTTTTGTGCAGGTGTTTGCCTTCCTTCTCTATGCCCAGCAAAACACAAGGGAATGGAAGGAGGAGGAGAAGGGGGGAAGCAGGCACACACTTTGGGAACAATCAAATTCATGAAAGTCAGACCTGCAAATGTGGAGGGAGAACCGTAGATTCAGCTTATAATGCTATCCCTAGTTAAGAAAAGAAGAACATGACAAAGTGGAAATTATTTTCATACAATATGAATCACACAGTTGCTGCTCAGTTGTGAATTTATCTCAAGTACTGTAGGGGCATGCAGAAAACAAGTTATAGGAAAATAAAATTATTTTGGCTGCTTTGTGGTTGTGCCCATGAAAATAGATCATCTGCAGTTTCTTTTTTTAAAGAAATAATTGGTAATCCATAATGTAGGGTTGATGTGCGGTGTAAGGAACAAGATTTCACTCATTATAAATAAATCATATGATTATTAGGAGCAGAAGCCTCTGGGATAATGGAGAAAAGTAAGGCAACTGAGAATGATGGCATTCAAAAATGTACATGCCGGGAGTGGAAGAATAAAAGGTTTATATCAAACTCACCCCATCCCATCTAGAGTTAATCACATCTAGAGCAGACCCATTGAATCAACTTACATAAATGTTGACTTACAAAGTTCCCACTAATTGAACAAGTTTATTCTAGTTGTGACTAATGATTGAATATAGGCCTAAGGATTACCTGCAGTAATGATACGTCGTGCCTTCTATATAGCTGAGGGTTTTGCACAAGAGGCATGGAACGGTGGCAGTGCTTTGTCACTCATTGCATCTGGGTAGAACCTCAGTGAATTTTACACAAGGATTTTCTGCTGTTTGCCTTCAGTATTTTGATTGAAAAGAGATTTCTCAAGCACTTACGGATTATTTAAGGAAAATTAGGCTGTCACAATTGTTCTTATATAACCAGAGATGAAGGTAGACCTGTTTGTATAAATCATCCACTTTCTTCTGAATTACAGCACAAGCTGACTTATTTCCTGGCTCTATTTTTATCTTGATTTGGAACATTATAGGTCAGTGGGAAGTTTGGGTATTAATAAGTTTGAAGAAGAGGTAAAAATAGCCACCATGTTACTGTACATATCTTATTATTGCAATCTAAGTAAAGAGGGTGAAGATTAGTCTTTAACAAAACCCTTAAGACAAATAGTGGAAAAACATGACATAGCTATTTATGGGCAGCTTCATTCTCATACCTTACAGCCTTCTTAAGAAGACACATGAGAAAATTCCTCTAAACACCCACCTCAGGTGGGCCTGGTATGAGCCCTGAAAAGATTTTTTGAATACTGCGATAAATTTCACCTGCAGGTAGATTCTGATAAATCCAAAATACTGGTATTTTCTAAGAGATTTGTTCCAAGAATGTGGAAGGTTGGTAACCAGACAATCGAACAGGTCAAGAAGTATGTTTACCTTGGTGTCCTTTTCCATTTTAACAGGCACTGGTGCAAATAGAAAAATAAGATAATTCTGGCAGGGAAAAGAGCTTTGTCTGTTGTACAATCTTTCTACTATAAAAAAGGCAACCAAGATATTCTGGCAGCCTTAAAATTTTATAAAATCAAATTAAGACCAAAAATACTTTATAGTATATTCATCTGGATTCCAGCCTTTAAAAAGGAGATTGAACGATCGCAGGCATTTTTTTTCAGGAAAATATTATCTGTTCCCCCATGTGTACACCATCTGACTCTTTATGTAGAACTGGGCCTGAATTCTCTTGAAACTGAAGCTTGGCTGATGGCTTATAGATCTTGGTTTAAGATTCATTTTAGACCTAATAGATCTGGCCTTTTATGTTTCCTTCAATCTGACATTTACTACACCAGGTGGGCTATATTTTATGAAAGCAAAATAATGTCCATGAGTTTAAATCTTGATTCTCTCCTCTTATCAACTGAAAAGGAGTGTCTTGAGACTATCAGGGCCTGCCTTGCGGAGAGGGAATATCGGTTGCCATATCCAACACCTCCTAGGGTTTGTTCCCCGTTGATGCTCGGTATTCCCCCTTGCAGGGTAGGATTCTGGATTATTTTCAAACTCTCTCATTGTTGGTGCCAAGGAAGGCCTTTTTATTTGCAAGGTTGAATGTGCATCCCTCAAATGTGACTAAGGGTAGATATCTACAGACCCCTTTTCTGAACCGTATATGTCATTGTGCTTAAGCTCCTGATGTTCTCCAACATATTGTATTGTTCTGCCCATTGTATATAATTCCAAGGAAAAAGTTGGTAAGGAGGTTATTGGAAAGGAATATCTGTTTGGATAGATTATCAGTGGAACTCTTATTGGAAGATTGGAATCTGCATATTACTAGGCTAATGGCCAACTTTCTGGTGGAGGCAACAAACTTGTGGCTTAAATTTTCTAAAAATGATTGTTGAAGTTTTATTGTAAATGTATATGTTATAGTATGCCTAATAAAGGTTAATCAGATCAGATCATCATCATCCTCTAAACTCCCCCAGTAGTTCCCCCTCAGATTTGGAGTTTTTGAGTTCATTTCCCTTTCAAATGGAAATTGAGGATGCAAGGATGCCTATTTAGAAGGAGGACTCACATATTTCAATGGTTCTTCCTAGGTAAGTGGATAAGAAAGTATACTTTGAAACATAGAAACTGATGTTTTCTGCCAGGGCAAGGAATTTGCTTTCCTTTTGGAAGAGGTGGTGAAAAGAGGGAAGAGCACATCTTGGATTTCAGAGCAAAATTGAACCTACATTTTATTAGCCAACTTCTGTTGATCTCAAGTCACAACATGTTGAAAGGCAAATGAAGAAAAATAAGGAGTAAAATGAGAAAGTGCATCTCAAACTCTAAATATAATACCACTTCAGACATATTTTTGAATACTCACCCCAGTGACAAATTTCTCCATGCTTGATGAACTGTGTACTGTGAAAGGATTTTTGGACTCCATAACTTCATGTGGTAAAATGGGTGTAATAGCTTTCAAGATTACATTTCACCTAAAACAATGGATTTTAAAGTTCTTTCAACAAGAAATAAATTTCATATTTAACCTTCAAAAAACCCAGAGAACACAAATATGAGGTCTAGAATATTTTCTAGTAATATAAATGGCTTTATCGTGACCAAGCCATTGTTTTCTGTTATGTCCATTCAATCTTTCAGCACGGGCATTGCTTGATAACATTCTCTATTTGATTCTGATCTGAAGATACAGTTATGCTCCAATGGTAATGAGAAAGCAATTAGTTTTGATGACAGAGATCTTGGAAAAGCAGTGAAATCTTCCCTAATAACTTTCTGTTGAGAAACTGGAAAAAATCAATTTTGATCCTTGAAATGAGTTCTCATAGTCTTTGTTTGCACTTTCTCATTTTACTCCTTAACTTTCTTCAGTCTTGCAGAAAGGGCAATTTCTTGTCCTCATTTACTTGACTGAAAATTAGTAATACTCCAACCAAATTTTGGGAATGGAGATACAAGAACTATCTAAAAGGATGACCTGGCTTTCTGAGATTAAGGGATGGCTATTATGCAGTGCTGCTTGCAGTGGGAAATATAACATAGGGCTTTTTTGCACTTTGGGGGGAAACTGGGGCATTCTGATATTTACCGGGTTGGCACACTCCCTCCACTGATCCATGATCCAGACTGATCTGGAGCAGTGCATGGCTGCACTACACACTACTCCAGGGACGATAATGGCGCTTTACGGTTGATGGAGCCTCTCCACCAACCGGAGAAGCTCGCCGGCCTAAAGCCCACCCCCGGAAGATTTGCAGCCTCGCACTGGTGCGAGCCTGCAAATCTACACATTAGCGCAGTGATGGAGTAGGGCGTGCTGTGCTATTGAAAGACCTCTTTTAAGAGGTCTTTAGCACGGTGAACCACCAGTTCTGGTCGTTCTGGAGCAGGCTGAAGTCTGGACAAACATAAAGTAGTCTGGACCCAGTCCGCCCCTAAATGCAAACATCCTTGCTGGAGGACGCTCTGCCCCACCACTAAATGAAAGTGCGGAAAAGGCCATAGATACATAACATGGTCCATTCTTTCTCAAGCTAGGCCGCTACACACTGGCTAATGCGCGCCCTGAAAAATTAAGTCACCGTATGGGTGACTCACAATAGGCAGTGATAGGGAGGATGACTTCACATTGTTCTGAGAATCTGTTGTGAGCATATGTGTGTATGTGTGTAATTTGAATCTGAAGTGTCCCTCCAATTCAGTAACCCTATTTCTGACCAAAACCAAACAAAAATAGAAAAGCCCAGCAACTACATGCCGGGTATCAATAGTCTGGGAGATGCTGGTACAATTTCTGCTCATTTAGGGTCTTTCCAGTACACCGTTATAGTACTATTATTCCCCTTTCAACATCCTATGGAATCCTGGGGTTTGCAGGTTAGGGAGGGGCATTTAGAATTCTCAGCCAGAGAGCTCCTTGGCCTCAGTAAACTACAAACCCCAGAATTCCACAGGATGTTGAAAGTGGAATAATAGCACTATAACATCACAGTGTGGAAAGGTCCTTAGATAAAATTGAGTAGTAAAGGATGGGAAGGGAACAGTAAGGTACTGTTGAGATGTTATTCTGCAAGAGCCTGAAAAGGTAGGCCCACAATCTATTAATAAAGAAACATTAAATTGCTGTTGAGGAGCTAAAGGCGAGAGGGGGGCATCTTGTAATTGAAGGAGTGTGTGATCTCCTGATTTGTGGCTCCTAACATATATTCTTAATTGATATCCAGTTCTTAATTAGTTAATACAGAAGTAGAGATTAATTAGAAAGTTATAGACAGTTATGGTTATTCCACGTTTAGCTTATGAGCCATAGAATTGTCTCTGTGTAAGAAGACCATTCTGATCAATTTTCAAATGTATTTTCCATTTTCATCTGCCTTTTAATCCCACTGACACTTTTGAAACTCTCTTGCTTTTTTTTTAAAAAAAATAAACGTTGTATCTATAGAAGCATACACAGTCACAGGTTTATTCTTTAGAGAGCGGAAAATACATACAGTTCTGGATGCAAATTTTCCCCACAATTTAAGCGTGTCTACAGTATAAAATGATCGATAGCTGATTTGATACAAATTTAACAAAAGACGAGGAAATCATTATTACAAACGTTTAATGTAAACCTTTAGCAATTAGAAGCTGTTGAATATTAAACAAGAGCATGTTCTGATGGGATATCAAGGAATCTAAGATTTAGAGCAATTGGAAGATCAAAAGCTTATGATTTATACGGGGTTGGGTTTTATCTTCAAGAATTCTGTTTGTAAAGCATTGTCTTTTGTAGTGTATAAATAGATAACATTCAATGAACAAGAAGCTTAAGATATTATTCAAGAATGTAAAATGAAATATAGTTTTGGACGAATATTTCCATTGACACCAAAAAGACTTCTGCTACAGCGAAAAGGACAGTGGTGAGAAACAAGTTGATCTTGTTCTTCCACATGCTCAGGTCTTCAGCAAATATACAAAGTGTATATTTGTACCGGAAGCTGCATAAAATCCCAGTTTTTAAAGAAGAAACACATTCTGGAAGTGGACTGGGAATATATATAAAGTTTAATTTCTTATTAAGTGACTTGAGAACGTGAATTGTATTTCAAATGATAGAGGTCTAGGTACATGTAGAAGCATTAGTTATGGATGTCTAATTGCTGGATGACTCATTGCTAGTGGGATCTAACTGAATACTCTAAAGGCACTTAATCCTATCTGATCATGGAAGCTAAGCAGGATCAGTCCTGTTTAGTACTTGGATGGGAGACCATCAATGAATACCAGATGCTGTAGGCTGTATTTCAGAGGAAAGAACTGGCAAAACCACCTCTGAATCTTTCTTGTGTAAGAAAACCATTTGAAATTCATGAAGTTGCTATAAGTCAGCCGGTGACTTGAAGGCAGGCATGAACACACACACATACAACAACAACAATCAAACAATTGCTAATGGAAATATAATTTCAAAATTGCCATCCATTATCCAGTATACTTCCATGGCAATCCAGATAGTGATAAATATTCCTACTTATCAATCTTCTTTGTAGACTGGGATGTGTATATATATATATAGGGCCTCAAAATACACTAAATGCACCTCATCCCATCTGGTCTTGGATGATAAGTAGGGTCAGTCCTGGTCAGTGTTTGGATGGGAGACTATCAATAATTATCAGGTGCTGTAGACTATATTTCAGAGCAAGGAACTGGCAAACCTCTGTGTACTCCTTGCCTAGGAAAACTCTATAAAATTCATGAAGCTGCCATAAGTCAACATGTGCCTTGAAGGCACATACAAACACATGCACACAGTGCATGACTTAGCACTTACAATAGTTCTGCTTAGGTAAATTTATGAAAAGTAAGACACTGATGCTTTTTTTAAAAAATAATCATTAATTAGAAATATAACAAGAGATAATAATGGAGGTGTTGGGCACAAAGATAGCTAAGTTATTTATGAATTTTGCTGGCTGAAAAAATAAGAAAAAATTAAAATAATATATTGAACACTGAAATAATTGCATGGGAAAAGGGAATGTTTTGTTAGCTGGAGTTTAAAACAGCATGCAGACCTCTGCATTGCCATTAAAGAACAGATAGAACTCTGATTTTTAAAAGAGAAGAGCTCAGAAAAGAAACACTTATATAATACAATTACAGAAAAGCAATAAATGTGGATATTCGGTTAAACTTCATAATAACATTGAACTCTTCAGCAATATTTCATCATCATCCGCATTAGCTATCCTGAACTTGTATCTATTTTTGTCCTGCTCCCATCCTAGAAAATAATATATCCTTGAAAAGACCTGAATAACTCAAGTTTATTTCTTTAATCAAAACCAGTGTCAGAATACTCTGATTCTGAAATTTCGCTTTGTCTTGTGTAGTCATTAGAACATGGAACATTTTCAAGCATTATGTATCTTATTTCATCGGAAGCAGAAAGTGGAAGAATCTGGTCCACATGAGAAGCGAGTGAATCAGGGGTTGCTTTGTACAAAAGTATTCCTGACTTTAAAAAGACAAGAGATTGACAGAGGAGAAAGAGAGAGCCTGAAAAAGCTTCAAAGGGATCTGGCTTTACTGTTTTAGATCTCTCTGAAGAGTATTGTTTCTCAACACATCTTACAACTTCTTCCTTACAGCTGCTTTGTGGATTCTAGTTAAACTCAGAGGGAATGGTAACCTTAACAAGGAACCAAGCATCCTGCTACTGACCCTGTGAACCCAGCTCGATTACACCACCACTTGCATATATTCTTCATGATCTTTCCAAGAGGCTCACAGACAAAACTTATCTTATTGATTCTAAATTACCATTGGAAGAAACAAAGTTTAGTCATTATTGCAATATCTTTTTTTTTTTTTTTTAAAGGAGCTGAAATCTCCCACCTGGCTGGGAGTGACAAGTGATCAGAAGGTCACTATAGTCCTCACTTTTTATGCTAATGGAAAGTATTTTGGCCTGTTTCCTGTACATTTGAATAAGATACTTTTTGGTGTGTGTGTGTGCAGGATTTGAAATAAAAGAATCAGCATGGAAGGCAGAAAGATGGTAGAGAATTGGGCAGTGTGGCAGAACTGCTCTTAAGGGTGTGTTGTACAGGCCTTGAAGCTACATAAAACCTATAATATCAGGTTGGTTCTCTTGAATCATTTTATTTCCACAGTTTTTTTAATTGCCCCTTCCAATCAAAATTTTCAGGGGCATAGCAAATTTTTACTTGACACTCATGATTCTCAGGTCAAACTGAATGGTGTCCGTCAAAATCAATTTAAACAGCATAAACAGAATTCATTGCGATGTCAGTCAGCTCACAATATGCATTACCACCATCCATTCTGAAGATCATGAAGCTTAGAGTGTCTTCTCTTCACTTTACAAAGATATCAGTCATACTGCAATCAAGGTTTCTGCTTTACATTTTAGTAGAAATCTTGCCAAAAACCCTGTTTTTTTCTAGCCAACTGTCATTTAGTATTAGGTCTAGTAGCAGTGTTTACAGGAGATTTCTCCCCTATTCGTTAATTTTTCATCACTTTCCTGCATGGCAGGGGTTGGACTGGATGGCCCCTGTGGTCTCTTCCAACTCTACATTTCTATGATTCTATGGAAAAAAAGGATACTAGCTATGCCTTTTTCAGTGAACAGAAAAATGGTTGAATATGAGTCTCTTGAGTTTTGGGAATCTCTAACACAGACCATCTTAGATAGTGAGAATATTCACAATTTGAGACTTGTTTTGCATAAAAAAGGCAGATTTATTTATTTACTTGCCATTTTCTGTACAGAGAAAAAAAATTCCTGGACAGAAAATAAGCACAAAAATAACATTTGTGTACAGTTTCCTGCATGGAAAACAGTGACATTCCTGTGCAAAATTATAGCATGCCTTTCCTCCTCCTCCTCTTGCTTCAAACTTCAACTTTTGATGACTGTTTTGCAGCAAGGAAAAAAATGGTAGAATTATTTATTTTAGCTTGAGAGAATGAAATCTATGAACATTTAGCTAGTATTAACCTTGGCATGTTGTTTAAGCTGACCTACAAATTTATAAATATTATATTGCTTACTTGTGAGGTCAGGACAAACATGAAATTGCAGTGATGAAGATATGCAAAATTTCTATGTTGCTTGTCTTACAGAATTTTCTTCCTGGAATATATGCAAAACAGCTTGTATATGCTTGGCCTTCCATAGTTACAAATAATCTTGACTTCACATGATGTTTTCTGTATAGGTAGGCCCTAAAGCAGTGGTTCTCAACCTGTGGGTCCCCAGCTGTTTGTGGACTTCAGCTCCCAGAAGCCCCAGCCACTATGGTCAATGCTCAGGGCTTCTGGGAGCTGAAGTCCACAAACATCTGGGGACCCACAGGTTGAGAACCACTGCCCTAAAGCAAATAAACCATGATTCTGTGTAATTAAAAAAAAAAAGTCAAGTATTATAATTTTTATTTCTCTCTGTGATGGCACTGCATGTTTTTGTCTTTTCTAAACTCTATCAAGAGTTGGTAAAGCATTAAGAATTAAGAATTAAGGATTGAGTACTCCTATTTTTTCAATGTAAATTAAAAATAAAAGCTCCTTTAGAATGCATAATGTTTATATGTTCATAGTTATGCATATCAAATGTGTTTTCTCATTATCATTAGAGGTTAATGATCAAAGTATCATTGATCATCATGGGTATATAACATCCTGAAACTTCCCATTTAGTGACAGTATGATACAGTGGCAAGAGTATTGCATTGGAACATAGGAGATTCCTGAGGGACTTTGAGGCAGTGTGACTCTCTTTCTTCCTTCTAGTAGAGGGGGAAATATCATAACTTCCTATCACCATTATCTTTCAGTGAGATATTTCTGGATTCTGGTTCTATAGAAGTCTTGTTCCTGCTCTGTAGTCATGTTATTGGCTATTAGTCTACAAAGACAAGAAGCTATTCTTTTTCATTTTTCATTACTACACAAGAATGCTAAGTCTCTCTAGTTTGGGCCCACTGCCTAGAGTATCATATAGATGCCAAACTTGTCCACTCTTCATCTAGTGAGGACCGAGACCTACTACTAAGTACATAGCAGTAAAACTACTATGGGAGACATGTCAGGATAGAACAGATCCCCCTTAGCCTTAAGTATCACCCAAATTATGGTGCTTGAAGAAGGACAGGATGAAGCTCCAACAGCACTAAGTATCACCAAGATCAAGGTCCTTTTCACATGGCATTTCCGAAGTGAAAGGGCCCCTTGAGCGTCGCATAAATATGAAGAGCAGTACACATGACACACTCACATTCGTGCAGCGCTCAAGGGCCTAATGCAGACCGTGCAATCATCTTTTTCATTTTCGGCTTAAAGCAGAAAATGCTGCACGGTCACGCATCGCTCTGGGGCCCTGTGAGCACTTACCTGGCGTGCGGAGCCTCGGGAGCTGGGCCAGTCATGTTTCATGTGCAGTGCAGGCTGGGAAAGGTCCCAGGCCGCACTGCAGAAGGAAGAGGTGGGACGCTTGCGCGACGAGGAAGGAGCTGCGGAGCCGAAGCAGCAGGGACGCAAGAGCCTTCCTCCTCAGGCTTCTTGCACTAGCTCCACACCCCAGCTCTGCAAAAGGGTGAGGTGCGAAAAGGGTACAAGTTTTCAAATAATAGGTCTTGCCTAAGACCTGGTCTGTGCTCTGGCAATGGATTTTCAGTTCTTGGACAATTTACAAAATTGGAGGCAGGAGGACTGGGGTTTCTGGTCCTCTTTCAGGGCTGAATCCTAATTGGCTGAGGAAGGATATATTCCCTAGGCCCTCTGGAGCTGTTGGGGTTGGGAAGGTGGAGCTGATCATCACTGCAGCATTCTTCAGTGGGACTTTGGGGAGCTGTTTGCCATGACCATTGGAGAAGGTACAAGGAAGTAAAGGTTCCCCATTGACCACACTTCTGAAATCTCCTTCTGTGAGAGAAATGAGTTGAACCAGCATGAGTGGTAGCTGATAATTTTGTAGCTGATAATTTTATACCAAACAAAAGAGTTGCTAGCAGTGGAAGGAGCTGCCTGTACATAAGGTATTCCAAGGTCAGGCATGGGCACAGGGACAAGGATAGGGCCATGGCTAGAATTGGATGGGGGAGTGAGCCTGATTGTCTGATAGCAGAGACAGTGAGGCCTGGAGGTGAGAGAGGAAGGTGAGATGGCACAAAATAAAGGGCTAGATAACCAGAAAGTATTGAAAAATATATTGTCAGCACAGGTTGTGGCTGATGTCAGAGCGGAATAACACAAGCAACAGTGGTGATGAATGCAGCCCAGTGGCAACAGTGATGTAGGTGGCAGTGGGAAAGAAAGAGGATGAAGAGGCAAGAGCAGCCTTGGCCCCAATCCTACCACAACAATCTCCATTTGTGGTACAACTCCTACTGCTGCCACTGCTGCTGCTGCCTACCCCCACTGGGCCCAGAAAGACCCCAGAAGGGGAGGGAGAGTGTTGGCAGGTGGAGGTGGGGTGGTGGTGTTGGGTGGGGGGCAGGGGGCAGGGGGAGGGCTGCTGCTGCCACTGCAACCCCTGCACCAGGCCAGGAAGGACCCCAGCAGGGGTAGGGGCAGCACTCCGCCAGGCCTGGGCAGAAGGTTTGGCTTTTTTACACCCTTTGGCATTGGTGCCCAGGGCACGTACTCCAGTTGCTCCTCCCTAGATGAGCCTCTGCAAAGAAGATGAATTTGAAGTCCTAGTGCAGCCAACAGTCCTGATGGGATGGCTTACGTAATTGCAATATTATCATTGAAGGATATAACCTATTGAAAAATAATGAATGTAGCAGAAAGAGAGAGAAAGTAGCATAATATGTCAAATTTGGTTGTAGAGAACTCCAGGAGAGTGATCAGAGTGGAGAGTGATCCACTCCAGGAGAACTCCAGGAGAGTGATCAGAGTGCAATGGTGGGGGCAAAAATGAACCTTTCTCTCTGTCCCACTACTTTTGGTGAGGGCATTCTCAGTGGCTGCTCTCAAACTTTGAGCCTGCTGTGTATGTAGGCGATGATGGCTCCCTCTTTGCTCTCTGTCTGTTGACAAGTGAAAATTTTCTTATTCTGTTAGGCTTTTAGAAACTGAGTGTCAGGAGGTTTTAATCGTGTACTGCTTTTAATACTTGGTATTCTGACTTTTAAGATTTGTTTAATGTTCTAACTCTATCAATTTATCAATAGTTCATTTTTAAAATAACTTTAATATGTAGACTTAGTGGGTTTTGTATGTTTTTAATCTGTATTCCTGAATTATCTGTAAATCATTTTGAGTCCTAATATTGTGGGGAAAGGTTGGAGGATGACAAAGAGGAGGGGAGGGAGAAGGAAAAAGAAGAGGAAGAGGAGGAGAAGAAATAATCTATCAAGAAAAAGAAGATGAATAATCCATAATCCAGTTAGCCTGGTCAATAATTGGGAGTGTGGAGGAAATGTATTCCCAGTCTCTAACTCCACTCCATATAGTTAAATCAGATCTTCTCATTCCTTAGCTCTGCTCATGCTAAGATTTGTTGTCCTGATGGGAGGCCTATGGCCCAAAGCTATACCCTGGGATTTCAGGCATTGCCCGGAGACCTGACAACCCTGGCAGGTCATATCTGCATGACATACACAGCTCTATTTTCTTCTTTATACACCTGTAAATTCTGTTTAGGAGAAAAATGTGGCTCTATTCAAAAATGCAGCATATTAAAATACCATTTAAGATTTTCTGATCTATGAGTAGTTATGTGTATTCTGTGCAGTGCTTATTATGTTTAATAATTCTTAAGAAAAAATTCTACTTTAAAACATAGGAGATTTTTTTGCCCTCTAGAAGTGGTTCAGTGCTACAAGAGAATATACTTCCCTGTTCAAGCTCATTGTGTTGATGTATCTTTCCTTTCTCTCTCTCACACACACACATACACCACATACACAGCATGCACACATATGTACATGTGTATGTGCACATGCGCTAGGTTTCTATTATGCACTAGCCTGAACACCATCTACCAACACAGCATTGAGTGCTGGACTAGGACTCAGGGAGACCAGGGATATAATTCCTTCTCAGCCATGGAAATCCACTGGACCTTGGATGAGTCACACTCCTTCTGCCTTAGAGGAGGGCAATGACAAACATTTTCTGAATAAATCTTGCCAAGAAAACTCTGTGACTATGTCACTTTAGAGTCACTGCAAATCAGAAATTACTTGAATGTACATGCCAACGTGGTGATACTTGCATGCTCATAAAACAAGGATAAGTTAGCATAGTAACAAAGAGCTAAGTTTGAGGCTTTTAAGTAAGATTGGCTGAGGTCCCTCATCTATATTGTAATTGTGACTTTGAACTTAAAAAAAAATCCTCCTGAAGAGTGCTCCTTGGGATATAAAAAATATAAATATTCGTCTTGCAACCCTATATTATATTATGTACCATTACTCAGAGGCAAATCCCTCTGTTGTCAATGGGATTTATTGCCAGTTACACGTACATAGCATTTTAGTCATACTTGCAATGGAATAATTATTTTAAGAATGTAATAAATTGCAGCCTTGCTTCCCATTCCCAAAAATATATGTCTGCTTCTAACCAAAATATAAGATGGTTTAAGAAGAAAAATGCTAACTCTTTGCTTTGAAAACAGTGTTGGTTAATAATCAAATTTCTGTCAGTAGGGGTGACAATGAAACAAAGAGAACACTGCGGTAGACAAGGCTAACAAAGAATGAATGCTAATTCAGTTGCCTTCCCGCTTGCTGGTCCGCTTACACGTTGCAAAAACTAGGGGCATTTCTGCTGTTCTGAGGGACCAGGTGGTGGGGAATGGGCAAAGTATGGCATGAACCTAGAGATGATTTACATGTTTCTGGGTGCTTCTGCCTGCCATTTTTCTTATTTGTGGAATAAGAGAGGAAACATCACTCTTATTCTCATTTGATTTTAGTAATGCCACAGGATGGCATGTGAAGTCCAATTAAAGTGAGAACAGTGCTTCTTGCTCTCCTGTTGGAGTTTCGTGGGTAAAAGAAAAAAAGCCAGGAAAATATCAGCGGGCAGTTACCAAGAGAGTGATTTGCTTCAGCAACATGAAACAGGAAGATGCTGCTTTCATGACAACATCCTCACAAATCCCTCCCATCTGAGCTGCAAAAGTTCATTTGTGTCTATTTAGTTAGGAAACACAGGATAAAGGTATAATACCCTGTCTGGAAATACAAAAGAAGAAAAAAATGCCATAAAAGTAGATGATTTCAGATTAGAATTTTAAGGGTGTAACTCAGGAATGCAACACATATTTTTCAGGTGCAAGTTCCAGGTTCAATCCCTTGTATCTCTGACTAAATTAACAAGTCTTGGAAAGGCACTACAGGTGTAACTCAGTTAGACATATTCTTAGGCACTAGTTCTTTACCAGAAGATTTGGTACTCAGAAAAAGTAGGCATAGGTTGCTACACCACAACAAAGAGCTGTGCAACAATGTTTTAGAAAACTTTTTATTCCAGACTAACAATATGTACATGTAAAATGAAACAACCAGGACAATTAAGCCTTTCATAAGTAAACAAAACCATTTTGAACTTTATATAGTTCAGGGGTTTTTCCAGAATGAATTCATGGATATCTCCCCCCCCCCGCCCAACTTTTCATATGATTTCCATTGGCTGAACTGATAGATCTACACTTTGTTAACATGTTGAGAATAGCTAGTAAGGTGAACTTATCTGCTGTCCCCTTTTCTCTCTCTTTGCTGTTCACACATGCTTGGCAAGGGACTGGGGGGACAACTGGAGTTCACGTTGCCTGTTGTAAACAGGCACATATGGCTACAGCATGATCAGATAGAGAGTATCCTGGTCTTTTCCAGTTCAAGCTTTATTGCATTGTTTACTTCACAGTAGCTGCTGTAACCTTGTACAAAAAGTCTCTATTTCTCTAGCCTGCTTTCATCATCTTCCCAATGCTGCTAAAAAGTTTTTAACTAGACAGAGGCAAAGAAGTAAATGGAAAGGTATAAAAAAGACTTTGCAAAAAGGGGCTTCTCTGTTAACTGAGGTATGTCTATTTGCTTTGAGGGGCAATGTTTAAGTGGAGGGCATACATTTAGAAATAGCATCAGTTGTTCAAGATTCCAAGGAATACTGAAATTTGCATACTAGTCAGTAGAACCAAGAAGATGTTTTCATCAGACCCTACCCGTTTGTACATGCAAACTTCCTTCTCCAGGGATCCTAGATAATCAGGTCTCATTTTTATGGTTGGCCTCAATTTTATTTTGCAATTTCATTTTTCGGCTTTTCTACATGTGGGAAATGCAAAATAGCTTCTACAAAAGATCCTTGCATGAACTCCTATGTATCCCATGGTAGTTTGTCTCTTCTGCATTCCTTATCTTTACCAGTGGCAGCTAGGCCAGATCCCACCTGTGCTACTACTGGCTGTAGGCCAAGGCTCTTTCAATCAGCACTAGCATATCTGATGTTTTTGTGTGTACTTTACAAAGTCTGTGCATGAAATACTAATGAAAGATGTCAAGTATTTTTATGATGCCTTTTGCTTGTGTTCAGACTTGCATCTCTTTTGGCTCAGTAAGTATGTTTTCTTTTTTTAAAAAAAGACTAGAATGGGGATGTTTTTATAAACTTTGAGGACAAGATATAATGGTTTTCTTCTGCTCTTTCCAGCTTTATTTGTAATTGTTTTTCTATTGAACATTGATTTGAAAAATGTTGTAACTAAACTCAAGTATAACTGGATTGTAGAGGCTTTCCTTACCTGTTCTTTTACAAAGTAAATAACAGACATTATGGGAAACTGTTCAATAACTGCTGATTGATATATTTTTAAGTCTCATGGCATCATCCTATGGAAGAATCCTTTCCTAGAAAGTTCTAGCACTGTAGTTCACATTAGTGCATTAGAATGTTCTAGCACCACAGAATTGTGTATACCTCACCAAACTATAAATGCCAAGAGTCTGTAGGTTGGAGCAATGGAAGTAAAAAGGGTATTGAAATACTATGCTCATATAGTGCAGATATGCTCCAAGTCTGCGCTTCCTCTTTCCCATAATATTTTGAATCACTTGCCTTAGGCTGTGACATTCTTGTATTATGTTTTGCTACCCACCCTTCCTCATTAATCATGATATCACAGTGCATGGCATGTGATCTTACTTATTACAGAAAGTGAGAACTTGACAAAGGGATGCTATTTTCGGTGACCATTTTCTGCAACACACCCTGGTTTACAGGAGGAAACACTTCTCTTTACTGAATTAGCACTGTCAGCTCTAATAATTTGTGGTAGAAAGAGCGATGTCTGGACTCAGTGGAACTCCTGCCGAGTACAAAGGTTCCAACAACCCCAATGATTACTCGGTTACATACAACTTTACTAAAAACCTTTGATGTTTTCATCAAAACTACAGTGCACATTGATCCAAGAGCATGTTTTCATGCTACTGAAAACCTTCTTCTGCTTTGTCATATTTCTTTCAAATTTCCCTCAAACCATCTTTTTCTAAATTCCAGTCCCAATGCTAAGTTCCTCTTTGATTTTGAAAGACGTATTTGCGTATCCATGTACAACTTTGATCTTTAAGAAACTTAAATGCTGCAAATTCCATGTTTCAGGGTAAACTTGATCAAATTACCGTGCTCAACCATTTCCAGAGCCCAAATACAGGTATTTAGTGATACATCTTCTAAATTTCAGCATTGTGAATTTATATCTTTTAGTGGATATTAGTATCAGTGGCTTAGGAAAACGATGTTGATAGATAGATATCTTCGGAGAGTTTATCATTGTTGCTAGTCAGTAGAACAATTCCAGTGAAATTCACCATTTAGAAAACAGTTTCTGCTGGAGTTACTGAAAAAATAAAGGCAAACATTGGTATTTTAAAAAAGTGAATATCTTACATTTCAAATTCAGCTGATTTACATACTTGCTCACCAGGACCAAATACACCAGCCCTCTACTGAGCCTTGATGCTCACCAGTACACAGATATTCCAAATATTGTGAAATATCCCTATTACATTCTTTTAGGAAGGTATCTCAGCCTGATCCAATGTCACAGCAGCCAGAGATCACCCTCATGACTGGCTATGTTGGAAGAAATGGAGTGTGAGATGGTCTACATGTTAACATAACTGAGGGTCAAGCCAGGTGATCTGAAGGAGAAATTGAAAGTTAGAATTAATCCAAGGTCAGATGCCAGAGATTATATACCAAGCCCAGTATAATTCACAGAAGGTGTCCAGTTGAAGAATGGGCTAAAAGTCAGATTCCAATAGAGAAAATTGCTATTGCCCTGACAAATTGCTTTGATATGTTCATACTATGTCCCCCATCCCCACAAAAAGGCCAATGGAACTAGGTTTTATTTATTAATTTGATTTAATTTAATTTAATTTGTATGTCACCTCTTCTCCCAGAATGAGACTCAGGGTGGCTTCCAAAAATAAGTTAAAAAGATTAAAAACACTTAAAACAAACATGCAAACTTATAAAAATATAGGAGAAGTCTTGCTTGGGAAACAGAAAAAAGCAGATACAGATGTTCAGAGTGATGTGACTCAGGCAAATAACTTTCCAAAAGGGTGGAGTACTTGTAAGATCCAGGGATCATTGGTGAAAGAGCACACTGCAGCCACCAGCCTGGCCTGACAGCCAGACCATAATTAAGGTTTTTCTACTTCATCTTGCACCAGAGCTTCATGTTCTCAACCTGACAGGTCATCCACATCAGGCCCAAGTAATGGTGGACTTACACCATTGTAACTTACCAACAAGGTGCTAGCTGAAGTGGTTTGTGTAGCTGCCTGGATTTGGTGAAGGTAAGGTGGGAAGGCAAATGACAAAGACTAAATTTTCTCAATTTCCCCCAAATTACAGGTTGAAATGAATGTCTCTGAATTATTCATTCTTACTAAATCATTTTACACAGAACAACACATATGCAGGGTTAGAGTAATAATTTCTACTGGTGGATTTACCACCCATCATTGGCTTATCAGTAGGGAGCAAATCAACTGCCTTTTTGTTGCCTCAATTATAAGAGCCACCCTTGATTAATGCTTTGTGTAACAGTGTATGGTTGCATTTTGATTGATACAACCTCAGATTTAAATAGAAATAAGCGCCACTTGCCAGTTATTATGTATAAGGGACTCCTGGAAATATATTTTGAAGTGTTTTAATATTAAAACAAATGCTGTTAGCCTTGAAAGGAACATGCTGCAGTTTTATGAGGGGTCGTATAATGTGCTTTAGAAAACTGTGAAAAGGACAACATTATAAAAGAGGGGGAAAGTATTTACTCTTTGCTTTCTTTCAGGTTAAAGAAAAAGGTGATATAAAGGGCTGCTTGCTTAGTGTGAATCCCAGAAGATCAATTGGAATTCTTTTTTTATTGCAGAAGAAGATCCAGACACAAAGATGTATTTGTCCTGTGCTCACACAGCCCAACAAAGTAAGTTAAGCATGAGATAATCTAGTGGCTGGTTAAACTGTACATGTGCATGGACATAAAGTTTCCTTACAGACAAACAGTGGCATGTTTGTCAAAGAGCACTTGCAATTCAGGATGGGATTGATGGAATAATCCATTATTAATACAGATGTTGTAAAAATGATAACAAGTCTGTAGCATAAGTGTCTTAGATGTTATGTTTTGTGGATGGGGGAACAGCATGCCCAAACAGCACCCTTTTTAACATGAACCTGTTCCTTCCTTCCTTTGTGGTAGCCAAAATGTCCAAAGGCTTGGCATTCTGATTAGTAAAGGAAGGAATTATGCCCTTTGTCACAGACGATGAAAGAAAAGGAAACACAGATTGCTATATTTAAATTTCACATTCCATTTTCGTTGAATTAACATTTATCTTTGTAACTGATGTGGGCAGCATTGATTTCCTAACTAGCAGGTTGGTGGGCTTGTAAATACTTTTTATTTACCTTTATTTAAATATTTGTTAAACACACATAATGTTATGTTGTGTTTTGGAGTATACAGCATTCAAACTTTCTGTTCCCTGTGTCCTCTCATCAGAGTAAGTGCATGAAAAGAGCCTGATACTTCAGACCAATGATTTGTTGGCCATTTCTGCACTACACTGTTATAGTGCTGTTATTCCACTTTCAAAATCCTATGGAATCCTAGGGTTTGCAATTTAGGGAGGGGCATTTAGAATTCTCAGCCAGAGGACTCTTTGGCCTCAGTAAATCACAAACTGCAGAATTCTACAGAATGTTGAAAGTGGAATAATAGAACTATAACAGTGTAGTGCGGAAAAGGCCATTGACTCCAGCAATCTACTTCATCTGCCAGCCACATCCCTATTTCCCTATTTATCCATAGCAAGTGTTCTGTAGTGATGGTGTCAGATATTAATTGTATCTGACCTTCAGGGTAAATTTAGTTTACTCTCAATGTACACAGCAAGGGCACAAAATGTTCTTCAGCCCAGTATTTGTACTGATGGCATTACAAGCATCATGTTATTGTTGCTACTGCAGCAGCTGCTGCTGTTGTTCTGTGCCTTCAAGTTATTTTTGAATTATGAGGACCCTAAGGCAAACCTATCATAGGGTTTCATTGGGAAGATTTGTTCAAAGGATGTTTGCCTTTGCCTTCCTCTGAAACTAAGAATGTGACTTGCCCAGGGTTACCTGGGGGTTTCCATGGCTTAGTAAGGATTCAGATCCTAATTTCCAAAGTCACAGTCCAGTGCTTAAATCACTGCAACACACTGGCTCTCATTAAAGCTTAAATCCCTTTTTTTTGTGCTTGCATGGTCCCAACACATGTCTTCCAAGGGGTCGAACACCAACTGTTGGTGGTGAGGAAGAATCTTTGATTCTTCAATATGTAACTAACAAATTAATTTATATTTCTAAATGGAATCACTTATTTCTTTGCTCATTATTCTCACCTTACTGGGACACTATTCCTGATTCCTTTCATCACTTTTGATACTTTTTTACCTTTTTAACTCTATAGTTCCTAAGCAATGATGCAGGAACATATGTGCTTTCATTCTCTCTCTCAATCCCTCTCTTTCTCTATTCCACACTCATACAAATTTCAAATTTTTGAAGAAAACATTTTATCAAATATTTGTGTTTGCAGATGGCACTTGCAATTAGTCACCCCATTACAATTTGAGTGAAGAGGAGGGAGTTGACTGTCATTAATGTGTACCATTTCTACTGAGCTCTCCTGTCATTAGTGAATTTCAAGCTGATATGTTGGACGTAACTTCAGCTTGTGTACCTTCTCTATTTTATGTTAATAGGAAAGCCATGGATAGATTTTTATAAGCATCAGCACTTTGTAATCAACAAATAGATGGTTAAGCACACTTTAGGACAGAAAATGATGGCCATTTTATCCACTTTTACCTATTGAATTCTCAAAGCACTTTAGAATGTTCATGCATATTTGCTATTTCCCAGAAAGAAAGTACATAAAGGGGAGGATGGTAATCCATATATATTATTTACTTTCCTTCAGTTTCATCTCATGGTAGTGGGCTAAAATGATACCTTTATAGAAGTATTCCCTCCCCCCCCCAAGTCTTTTATTTCAGTACCTTTAAATAACATTTTATTGTCCTGGTTTCATGCAGCTCTGCAGGAATGGCTAACTAAAATGACATTTTAAATGATAGCAATACTTTGGAGATCTAATATGCAAGGTCACAGCCTGCTTCTTTCCCTCTAAGTTATCCTCTTCTCTTGTCTCTTTCATATGAAGCTAATTCTTTGCTGATGTATGGACTTGGATTGGGATAGGACTTTAAGTCTTCCATGGGGAAAAAGTTGAATGTAGAAGTGTGATAGAGAAAAAAAGATTAAAAGAGAGGCAGCTTATTTGGACAGAAGACCTAAATTGGTTTTGGAATGAAACATGAAGGTTTGGCCATATAGCAATAAGACAAAGTATAGCAGTGTATTAAAGAAGGTACTTGAGTCCAAGGTTCCACTGGTTAAATTATCAAGAATCATCACAATATAAGAATCAGGTCTTGCTGGACTTTTATATTTCCTTTCTGGCTGACACATTTCAGGTAAGACGGCTATACCCTGTAGGGGAAAATGTCCATGTCCAGTTTTTCAGAGAACATCAACTGTGGGTGCACCTTTCTGTGGTAGTGAAAGCTGAAGCCCAGTATAGATATCACATGTTTGTACACATTGTGATTCAATTCAGATGTTCAGTAAAGTATGCTGATGTCCCAAACTTGAACTATCATTTAACTTGCAATTATGAGTAACTGGAAGCAAGCATAAAAACTGGACAAGTGGATTCCTTTTCATTTCCCCCCTCCCTTTTCTCCATACATCTTGTTGCTATTGTTTCTGTGTGTCTTCAAGTTATTTCTCACTTACAGGGACCCTAAGGTGAACCTTTGAACCTGTTGCCAAGGTTTTCTTGGCAAGATTTGTCCAGAGGGTGTTGCTTTTACCTTCCTCTGAGGCTGGGAGAGAATGACTTAGAATCATAGAATCATAGAATCGTAGAGTTGTAAGAGACCACACGGGCCATCCAGTCCAACCCCCTGCTATGCAGGAACACCCTCAAGGCATTCCTGACAGATGGCCATCTAGCCTTTGCTGAAAAACCTCCAAGGAAGGAGACTCCACTACACTCCGAGGCAGCATATTCCACTGCCAGACAGTCCTGACTGTCAGGAAGTTCTTCCTGAGGTTCAGGTGGAATCTCCTTTCCTGCAGCTTGAATCCATTGCTCCTTGTCCTGGTCTCTGGAGCAGCAGAAAACAAGCCCTCTCCTTCCTCTACATGGCATCCCTTCAAATATTTAAACATAGCTATCATGTCCCCTCTTCTCTTCTGCAGACTAAACATACCCAGCTCTCTAAGTCTATCCTCATAGAGCATGTCTTCCAGGCCTCTCACCATTTTGGTCGCCCTTCTCTGGACTTGCTCCAGCTTGACCATGTCCTTCTTGAATTGGGGTGCACAGAACTGAACACAGTATTCAAGATGAGGTCTAACCAAAGCAGAGTAGAGTGGTACCAGTACCTCCCTCGAGGTTTAAAGTCATCCAGTGGATTTCCATGGCTGAGAGGGGATCTGAACTCTGTTCTTCAAAACTGTAGTCCACCACTCAAACTATTACATCATACTGCCTCTCACTGACATAAGTCTTAGTGTTAATGTTTTACTATTGCATAATTCTTTCTGTTGCATCCCAGCCTGGTGCTGGAAGAACTGCAACAGAAGCATGAACAAAACAGAACAAAGTAGAACTTTGTCTGATAGTGATGGAAAAGAGCAGCCTTCCAGATGTTGTTAAACTATAATACTCAGAATTCCTCAATACTGGCTATGCCGCCTGCTGTTCACAGGAGATACTGCCTGGAACATCTGAAGGGCTGCATTTTGCCTGCCCTGGCATAAGTGAAGTGTTTTCTGCAAACACACACACTGGTAAATACCAGTAGAAGAAAGGAAAGATGATAACAACAGGGACACAATCTTTGCTACACTTAAGGACTTCTGCCCACACAATAATGTTTAGTAAGCATTGACAAACTATATTTGGTAATCAATGGGACAAGTAAATCATAGCTAATCAAAGATCCGCTGATTTCACTTGGTTTTATCAGAGTGGACTAATAGGTTCACTCCTGGATGTGCTACATAGAGGAGTCCCCTTTCTACTGAATCTAGTTTTGCTCCCGAATAGAGAACCAGCTTGGTATAGTGGTTTGAGTGTTGGACCACAACCCTGGAGACCAGGCTTCAATTCCTTCTCAGCCATGAAAACCCACCTTGGGCATGTTGCACACTCTCAGCCCCAGAAAACTTTGTGATAGGTTCACCTTAGGGTTACCTTATGTCAGAAAACACTTGAAGGCACACAACAACAACAACAACAACAACAACAATAGCAATAACGATTGCAAAATTAGGACAATCTTAGTTCCTGCAATTTCAGGCCCCAAACCTAAGATTTAGGGACAATTCCTTGTGGTGTCACATGGAATAGCCTCTCATAATATTACAACCCCTAGTGATATGATCAAGCATGATAAATAAAGCATCAATCAGTGTTGTAAAAAGTATTCTATTCAGATATGGAACACCATGGCTCTTTCCGCAACTTACCTGTTCTTGGTGCTGGGGCACGGGGATCGTGCGAGCAGCCTCTTGTGAGAGGCTCTTGCATCCCCGCTGCTTTGCCTCTGCAGCATGGAGGCTGTGTGAGGGCTCCTCCTCTTCCTTCCGCAGCGCAACCTGGGATTTTCCCAGGCTGCGCTGAGGCAGAAGTGTGAGTACCGTGGCTCTGGAGGCTCTGCACGTATGGTAAGTGTGTGCAGGGCTCTGGAGTGATGTGCGATTGCACGCCATTTTCAGCTAGAAGCCAAAAATGAAATAGTGTGCAATCAGCACCTACCGGCCCCGGCAGCATCGTGCAATTGTTAGAATGTCATGTGGACAGCTCCTCGCAATTGTGTGATACTCCAGAGGCCCTTTCGCATGGTGAATGCCATATGAAAAGGACCCAAGTCCAGTAAACAGGGGATAAAGGTATATACACATCTACTTTTCAAGGCAATGTCCTTGCTCTTAGGTTTCTCCAAATCCCCAGAGGACCATAGAATACCATCCAAGCCTTGCAACTCAGGGCCAGGCCCTGAGATCTGAGAATGCAACATTTGAATGAACAGGTAGGAGTTGTAAACAAGGATGTCTTTGTCCTACATTGTTTTGCCATTTCGGCATGGCCTTAAAGAAACAGTGCAGAGCATCCTCCAGGGAGGATGTCTGCACCTGGGAGCGGACTGGGTCAGACCTACTTAGTGTAGTTCCACACCTCAGCCCACTCCGGAACAACCTGAAGTGGTCATCCAGTGTGCTTTCGAAAGATCGCTTGAAACAGGTCTTTCAAAATTTCAAAAAATGCGAGCCTGCGATCTGCTGGGGTGGGTTTTAGGCTGGCGAGCTTCAGTGATTGGTGGAGAGCCTCAACCAACCGGAAGCCACCATTTTTGTCCCTAGAGCAGTGCGGAGTGGCAGCCACGCACTGCTCCAGACCAGCCTGGACCCAAGTGTGGAGCCAAGATGTCCGGTAAGGATTAGCAACGGGCGATTCCCTCGCCCCCTGTGGAAATGGCCTTTGACAAGCTAGCTGCAGACATTTTGAGAGAATACTGAACTTGTTATACTTACAAACAGTTTCTTTCTTTCTAAGTTAGACTACTGGAAGTTATTCTATGTGGAGCTGCTCTAAAAGTGTGTTTCCTGTATTCAGGACAAGAGGCTACTGTCAGAACAGAATATGGAGAAACTGAATTTCTGCCAACTGAGTTTCCAGTTGGCAAGATGGAAAGGCAAGGCTGCATTTTACCACCCTATCTGTTTAACTTGTGTGTGCAGCATATCATACATAAAGAAGGATTAGATTGAGAGCAAAGAGGTAAGATAATTGGAGAATGGAAAGCTGTGACTGTCTGAGAGGTCTGAACAGCTGGACTTTTGCAGCAGCACTGATAGAACAGAGGACAACTTTCAACATAAAAAATATTTAAGCTAGGGGATGAGATGAATATGATATTAAGTCTGTAAGTTTAATCTTTTAGTACTTTAAACATTTGTCATAACTGCTTCCAGCTGTTGATATTTGTTGATCCCTACAGGCAGAAATGTATAATCTCTATGTCTTTTTTTTTTTTTTTTTGAGTCATCAGTGTCATATCTAAAAACCATGACACTTTTGTGTGACTGTGTGTGACTTTTGAAAGGGAAAGGAAATGCCTTCCTGGCTTACTTGTCAGCAAATCACATTAATTTGTGAATTTATCCACACAAACAGGGTTCACTACAATTGTCATGGCAATCTGGCACAATGCTCTTGATTCCAGAATGAATTAGATGAAGATTGGTGAGATGAAATTTTGCCATTAATTAGGTACTGTAGCCTGCCAGCTGTGAATCTAAGTAGTGACGTCAGTGGTTCAAATGCTGCTTCATCAGCAAATTGACTAGAGCTGCAAACACTTAGGAGAGACTTGTTCCTATGAACCCAGAAGGACTGACTTCAAAGTAAACATGTTTCTGATTGCTCCGCATCTCATCTTCAGCAAGACAGTATTTTTGGCCCTTGGACTACCCACCCATGTCTCATTTGTACTGTGTCCAGTATTACAGGGCTGCTGTAAGCATTGTTTGATATGCACAAAGTGCTTAGAGCACTTGAAATAAATTATATATGTCTTAATTCCCTTTGTTAGTGGATATAGCTAGTGGGCTAAGTCCAGTTACTAGTCCCCTCCCAGGGAGAGCCAGCATTCGAGACAAAGGTTTGATTCTCTGCTCAACCATGTAAACCAACTGGGTGACCTTGGTAACACACTCTCAGCCCTAGAGAACCCCACCACAGGTTTGCCTTAAGGTAATAGGTTTATCTTAGGGTGGCCATAACTCGGAAGCGACATGAAAGCACTCAACAACAAAGTCCCCTCCGAAAGACAAGAGGCTCTCTGAATGACAAATCAGCACTTGTATAAATTCCATAATTTAGGCAAGCCAATTTTAGCTACTGAATTTGGGCCTTTTTCTTTTCCTAAAATAGCCTAGTAAGCATAGTAAGATTAGAAATTAAACCGTTTCACCAGGGAAAGTATAGGTGGTTAAGCTTTGACAGAGAAAAATTCAAATAATGGGACTAATAACTTTTGAAAAGATAGTAATTTATATAGTGGAATGCTAATTGTGAAACTGACAGGTACAACAAACTTTCCTCAGCTCTTTTATGTTTTTTTTTTTTTAATGGAATGAAAGATGTTGGAAGACGTTATGGATCTTGTACTGGTAAAAGATTACAAGCAGACATTTTATTTTTAGTCTACTCCTACCTCCAAAAAGATAAGCATACTGTTCCACAGTTCCAGCTTCCTGACTTTTACACAAATAAGCTATTCTCCCATGAAACCTACCCAGTTTCTTTACACTGTAACCCCTTTTATCACTCTTGGGCTATAGGTTGTTGCTAACGCTCACCCTTGTCCACTGACCATTATATCATTAACTTAAATAAATCCTGACCAGCACTCTGGGGCTTTGTGGGACTTAAGGCAGGGTTTCTTGAAACAAACACAGAGATTTCCTACAAGTTACAAGTCAGTTAGTATGGATGCGGGAAAACTTCAATTTCTTTTTTATTAGAATGTACCTAGCCACATTATCTTCACATTTTGGGATGGATTTTTACTGTGTTTTATTTTCTATTTTATTATTTTATTTTATTAAGAGAAAATAAAGTGAGAATTTTCTGTCTAAGCTCTGAGTTCTGTGTTCTCTTAAAGTCTGGGGGCCTTTTTGCACGGCATTTGCCATGCAAAAGGGTGCTTAGAGCATCACACGATTGTGAGGAGCAATCTGCACGACACACTCACAATCGCGCAATGCTCCAGGGTAGGGCAGGCACCGCTTGCACACTTTTTCATTTCTGGCTTTCAGCCGAAAATGGTGCATGATCGCGCATTGCTCCAGGGCCCCACATGCACTTGCCATGCGTGCAGAGCCTCCAGAGCTGCGGCGGTCGAGCTTCCTGCCCCAGCAGCCTGGGAAACTCCCAGGCTGTGCTGTGGAAGGAAGAGGTGGGGCTCTCGTGCTGCCTGCTTGGGAGCAGGCAACTCGTGCAGAGCTGAAGCAGCGGGGACACAAGCGCCTCTCGCTGGCAGCTGCTCACGTGATTCCCGCACCCCAGTGCCGATAAAAGGTAAGCTGCAGAAAGGACCTGGGTTTGAATTCCTCTGTATACACACTGTCTCTCTCATTCACCCCCCCCCGCTTGCCAAAAAGCTCTTTGTTTTCTCCATGTTGACCACATAACTGTCCCTGTTGAGTCAGATCAATGTAAATGGGAAAGAATTTCATTCCAGGTCACATCTAGTCTGCATCAACATTTGCAGATTTCTTTATATTGGAAACATAAAGAATTTGTGTTTTTAAAAGATGTGAATACAAGAGAAAGACAAACGGATCCATTTTTACATCAGCTAATTAGCCCTGTGGAAGGCCTTCTTCGAAACTCGGACCTGTTGTTTAAATCTCATATTGGTGCCTTCTGTCTTTATTCCAAGTTATAAAGGTGAATGCATTTATGCTTCTTACCATACTATTAGTGTAGGTGGTATTGGGATGCAAGTCAGTCTGGATACATATAAAGCAGCCTCTGAATGAAAGATTTATTCCAAGCCTGGCTTTCAAAGAATATAACAAATTTACATACAACAAATCACTGAACAAATATGATCTTCATTTCAAAAGCTGCAGCAGACATAGTGTATGACAAAGAGAATTAAAATTGTTTTGTAAATCGTGGTTTTTGTCCGATGTTGTTTGTCAGCAGCTTCTTACTCTTTTATGAGCTGCTACTCAACCAGCTGCCAATTATCTTCCAGGAACAAATCAAAGTGTTACTTCTTGCCTTTTACAGCTCCAAACAATTCTCCTCTCATACTTCCCACAGTGGCATTTTTATTAAGTTATGTGCTTCTTGAATTATGTAAATATGAGCAATATCCCTATTATGGAGAACTTGCATATGTGTGTGTGTGTGTTCTGGGAAGGAATAGTGTGTCTCTTTGGAGAGCCAGTGTAGTGTAGTGGTTTGAGCATTGGACAAACCCTGAAGATCAGAGTTGCTCAGCCAGGGAAGCCCACTTGTTGATCTTGGGCATATTGCACATACTCAGCCCCAGAAAACCTTTTGATAGTTTTGACTTAGTGTTGCCATAAGTCAGAAATGACTTGAAGGTACACAACAAAAGTGAGTCTTTTTATGTACCTTCCTCTAGAATTGATGTAAATCCACAACAAATGTGTCTAGGTGAAGCACTGTTTTCCTTCTTCAATAAAGGTAATTCAGGCTGCCTGAATACCAGGAGACAGGTTTGTAGCTTGGCTCAGCTTCAGAGGTCGATGTAGCTCCACAGCCATGCTGGTTGGCTGTGCAACCACTTCTCTTTTCCCAACAGCCTGTGTGTTGCCCTGAGACGGCCTCCACCCCCTTCAGCTGGTAGCCAATGAGTTTAAACTGGCTGGTTTGAACTCACTGGCTGCCTTTGCCCAGGCCAGAGCTGCTTGTAGTTTTCCCTCTGGACTGGGCAGTAAGTATTTAGCTGAGCAACTTCCAATTGGAGCTCAGTTCTTTTTGTGGTGACATCCCACCCGTCTTGTTGGGTCCTGGTGTGCTTTTGCTATTTTGTCAAAATTTGGAGGGGGGTTGGCATGGGTCCTCAATCTGAGACATCTTGGGTCCCTGGTGAATATAAGAGTTGCCAGCAGTATTGTGGAAGAAGTGGGCATGTACTATGGCAGAAAATGTTTGCATGCACTGCGCTCCTTGGTGTCCAGGTGGCTCCCACATTTGACACCAATTGGTTCTGGCTTTGGTGGATTATCAGGCTCATCAGTTGACAGGTAGGTTGGCTGATGCTTTGATCCAGACTCATGTGTAAGCCAACTCTGTCATATCTGTAGCCAATAAAGTTGTGGCCTATTTTCATCCCAGCTTTTGTGTATATCTGATTCTTTCTCACTCCTTCTACTGCTCTTGGCCCTGCATATACAACTGTAAAATATTTATCTGAGGGACCAAATAGATTCACAGTAACCATTGGGTTAGTCACTGAACCTGCACCCTGTTCTGATAGTATGGATAACCCCATCCACTGAGGCACAGACCTGCTTCCATCCACCTATTCTTTATGCCAGGGGGTCAGAGGTCTGGACCTGACACACTTTTTTTTCTTGGATTTCATGGGCTGCATTCTGTCAGTTGGATAAAAGTGAAGCTAATGTTATAATCACTTATAGTTTCATATTTGGGATAGTTGGGTTCTTCTTTGATAAGGAGAGGAAATGAGATAACACCCATGCGACACTCCGGGGTGGGGCAGGAAGCCCTTTGATCAGTATGTTGATCAGCACTGCTGCAACAGAAATTGCAGCAGTGCTGTATATTTGTACATAAATGCTGTACATTTGCTGGCCTTTGTGCAAGCTGAAGGCATCCAGTGGATATTCTACAGGAACAGAGTTTAAAAAGGAAAACTTGCTGGTCTGATTGCAATTTGGTACTATCCTTGGGCCATTGGTCTGAACCACTTCACTTCATCTTAGCCAGTTGGCTTGCTGGGCCTCAGCTTCACATTCCTTGGCTGTCTGATGCCTGCAGAGGGAGGGGAAGGGATAAGGAGACAGATGGTACAGGCACTGAGGGGAGCAAACTAGCATCACATGGCAACTCCAGGCAGGGCAGGGGGGATCAGCATGATGCCCACCCAGACTAAATGAAGAATAGGAGTACCTCTGGGCATGTGCAGAGACACCAAGCTATGATTCTCCTTTGACATCACACAATACCTCCTTGGTCCCTGGACTTCCAAGGAGGCAGAGGCTGAGACTCTTGCACCCCCTTTATGAATGGGGGGTGGGCAGAGAGCCACTCTCCTCAGTTTTTGGTGTGATCCCTTCTTACCCATTTTGTCAGGATGCCCTCTATATTGTAGTAATGGGATATATAGTCTAGCATAAGTAGCAGCTTGCTTGCAAACAGAAACCTAGGAACCAGAGACTGTTAGGTAAACAATAGCTAAGAATGTACTGATAAGCTCTGCCTGGCTCTCACAGCTTCAAGGTCTCTTGGAAATGGGTGAGGGAAAGTGGGGATTCTAAAGTACTGGCTTTCGCTTTTGAACTGCAGTTTCATCACTGAAGTCTTGTACAATGTATCTCACTCTAAATAAATAGTGTTTATGCACTGTACTATTTGTGTGTGTGGATTCAGTTCCTGACAGAGCAAGGAGACTGCCCCAAATTCTGCACTATGTACCAAACATCTGAAGAAGAACCACTGGAAGAGGGAGCGGCTGAAGGAGTTTACGAAATCCAAGGTGATGAATGAGCCAAGGGAGCCAAACCGGATCCAGCTGGACCCCAAATGTGTGAGCCAAAGTGTGACCTGTGATTCCTGTGACTACCCCAGTTACTGGTCAAACCTGGGCCTGGGAAGAGTGTCCTGACACGGCTCACAGACAACTCCACTGCATTATGCAATGGGATACTTCAATCAGTGAAACTAACCTGTTGGAGCAGCTTTTAGCCAGAGAAGAAGAAATGGAACTACAATGAGAAGAGATACTTCATCTGGGACGTACCCAACAGCAAGTGCCTGCAGCAGCAGCACTCGTAGCTGCAGCCCCTGCACCTCCTGGGGGACCAGCACCTCAAGCGGGGCTGAGACCTTTTTGAGAGATGAAAGTCATGTACGAGGGGGATAGGGCAACACTTAATTATTTCCTCAACGTGATCTCCAACTATATAGCTGACTATGGGAACAGCTTCAATGACGACGACGCCAGAGTGAGATACCTGAGCCAGCACCTCAAAGGCAAAGCAGCAGAGTAGGTCACAAGTTTGTTAGACTCCCAAGCTGAGGAAACAGCAGACCTCCAGCTGTTCATACACTGTCTCATAGAGAGAATTGAAGACCCCTTTATTAAAGAGCAACCGACTCAGGAAGCTGTGCCAAGGAAAAGGAACCATTGGAGAATTCAGAAAAGGAACACCTGGGAATTCAGAAAACTAGCGACTAAGGTCCCAGAATGGAAAGATGACATACTAAAGCAGTTTTTTCAGGATGGATTGAACCTCACCATTCTGGATTGGTGCCTTTCACAAGACACCTGACCAGTCTGCTGGGATGGATGAAGCTAGCTGGCAAAGTGGAAAGTCTTTTGGAAAGCATCCAACTCTCCAGACAAAAGGAAGCCCAAGAAAGCAACTGCAGACCCCTGGAAGCTAGAAGATCGACCTTCCTAAGTAGTGAAGAAAGAAAAAAATGACTGTGCGAAGGGACCTGCTTCTTATGTGGGAAGAAAGGCCATATTGATAGTAATTGCCAAAACCAAAAGAAGGCCATGGAGGAAAAGCAACGACCCCTCCCACCAAACCCACATCACACATGACTGACACTCCGAAGCTGCAGAACAAACACCTGGGCGGTGGACCTTCTTCTCTGGCCTGCAATGGTGAGGACAGTCCCCTGCTGACCTCAGGCTCTGACAGTAACGGGTGGGACCCAGACCAGTCAGCAAATGTAAGTACAGCCAAAACTCATTGTGTATATGTTATGGTGGCTTTACGAGGGGCAGATGGGGAGTTAAGAAAGAGCCAGACATTGGTTGATTTAGAATGTACCACTAGTTTACTGAACCCCATACTGGCCAAAGAGCTTGCCATAGCATTTGAACCCTCTCAAGAAGGCTGTCAGATTATCACTAATGGACAACTCGCATATGTCGGGAGGTCCCATCCAGGAAAGGACCAAGCCCATCCCTATTCAGGTGGCAGACATCTGGAGGCACTTGAAATTCCTAGTACCAAATAAAATTGGATTCCAAGTAGTCCTCAGGTATGATTGGCTAAAAAGACACAATACCCAAATTGACTGGACCCAAGGCATACTGGAACATACAAAACTACCAACACCTAACACAGCACTTAAGCTGAGCCCCAAAGAACTGCAGAAAATCCCACAAGAATACTGGGACCTGCAGAAGGCATTTGAGGACCATGAAGCAGATAAACTCCCACCGCATAGAGTCTTTGACTATAAATTAAGGCTGATAGATGGCACCAAGATTCCCAAGCCAAAGATTTACCCAATGAACAAACAGGAGCTAGAAGCCCTAAAAAAATTTCTAAACAAAAATTTACAACAAAGCTTTATTAAGCCTTCCTCTGCCCCAATAGCTAGCCCAATCTTTTTCCAGAAGAAAAAGGATGGAGGAGACCCCAGACTCATTGTGAATTACAATTTAATAAATCAGGCAGTACTGCCTAGTGCTTACCCAATTCCACTCACAACTGATGTGATGGCTCAACTGATTAAGGGTAAATACTTTACCAAGCTAGACCTCAAAGAGGCTTTCCACTGAATTAGAATGGACCCTGACAGTGAATGGCTCACCACCTTCTCACCACCACCACCTCGGGAAATTATCAATGGACAGTCCTTCCTTTTGGATTACAAGCTGGACCCGCAGTTTTCAAGATGTTTCTTAACTCTGTATTGCAAGAATTCCTATACAAAAGTGTTGTTGTTTATCTAGACGACATTTTGATCTACTCGAAAACAGTGCCTGAATACACCAAACTTGTTTACACTGTTTCAAAGACTTATAGACAATGACCTTCTTGTGAAACTCTCCAAATGCAAGTTTCACACTCAAACCTTTGATTACCTCAGATATTGAGTTTGCAACAACACCCTAAACATGGACCCCTCCAAGATTGAACAATTTTGAATTGGCCAGCCCCAAGAACCAGAAAGCAACTACAACAATTAGTCAGTTTTGCCAATTTCTACCGCATCTTTATCGAGGGTTTTGCCACTAACTGATCTTTTAGAGAAATCTCCTAATCCCAATGAGAAGTTCCCCAAAAAGATTACTTCGACAAAAGACTGCCAAGCTGCCTTCAATGCACTCAAACTCAAATTCACCTTGGAACCACTTCTGCTTTTCCCCAATACTGAGAAAGAATTTATAATACAAACTGATGCCTCTGACTTCGCGATGGGAGTGGTACTCCTCCAAAATGACAATGATGGGCATTTGAAACCCTGCACCTTCATCTTCAAAAAATTATCCAACTCCCACCGTAACTGGCTGATATGAGAAAAGGAAGCCATGCCCATCCATTTTGCTCTCACCACTTGGCAACATTTCCTAGAAGGTGCAAAATCACCCTTCCAAGGAAAGCAACTCCAGTGTTCCCCCATCTGTTGCCAATTGGTCTCAAAAAATCTCTCAAAACTGGGAAGCAGTATGCTCTTCTCTTAAAACTTCCAAAGCCTACTACAAATGCTTTGCCGATAGGAAGAGGCAATGCAACCCTGACTACAAACCCTGCAGATTGGGGGTCCCGGGAGGGGCACCCAAATGACCAAACAAACCAAGCAAAGATGGGGAAATTAGCTGGAGCACTCTCTTAAGCTAGCGAGAGGCAAGGTAACTTAGCGGGAATCTTTTATCCTATGTATACAGATTCAGGTCAGTGAGCAGTCAGACAGTTTAAAATGGCAACAATGATGTTAATAACAAGCAGATAAATTATTAAGAAAACACAACCACACCGCTAACTAGAAATAGGAATGAGAGTTTTGGGAGGAAATGGGTGATACGATACCTTTCCTGTAGTCCTGAAGAAGTCCAACTGAAGAGAGGAAACTCGGCGTGGCAGCCGAGGGGAGCTCGCAGAATGAAGCGGCGGCAAGGTAGTCCAAATGGGCGGTCCAGTGAGAGATCCAAGGAGCTCTTGGTACTGGGGGTTTTTATCAGGGAAAGAATGACCGTGGGCTAGCCTGGTCTTGGGCAAAAACAATGAGTTTTGGGCTTGAGACAATGTCTCTGAAAGGTCAGAATTTACATAATTGAGTTAAGGTCCGAATTGACAATAGTATGGCCGGTATGTAGATGCAGCTAGCTTGGCAGTTGAGCACTCAGCTCACCAGGGTGCCTGCTCAGGGCAGGGGACTCTTTGTTTTGACACACATCTGTAATGAAGGTGTTTGTTTCGGGAGGTCTCCTAAAGCAGATCTGGCAGTTTCTGGCTTGCCTTGGTGTAAACAAGTATGAGTCAGCATATAATAGCCATGCCTAGCTTCATGCTTGTTCGGTGGCCTCACAAACACTTGGCTGGTGGCAAAACAGGGCCGAATTGTGATATCAAAAATGATATCTAAAGTTTACCAAAGGCCAGGCCAGTTCACGATGGTAACACCGGGAAACCTTGTTTACTTGTCCACAAAACACTTGACTTCTGATGGGGCCTCGAAAAAACTCTCCCCTAAATACTTTGGTCCTTTCCCCGTAAAAAGGACCATTAATGAAGTCAGTTTTGAACTTTCCCTACCTCCAGTTTATAAACTTATCCACTCTGTTTTTCATTGCAGCTTGCTCAAGCCCTTTGCAACTGTCTTCATAGACTGCCACCGATTCCGCCAAAGTCTGTACAACCTCCTATGAATCAATATCAGCATGTTTGCCACCCCCTCTACCTGCATGAATAACTCACCCCTACTGATGTTTTTTGACTGGTTAACGTTCATTTAAAAAAAATCCTTACTCTTCCTCTCTCCTCCACTAACCCTTCTTCACTTCTACACCCCACGCATCAATATGTATACTTTTCTTGCATTTTTTTTTTCAGGCCTGAGTCCTCATCTTGAGTCCTCACAAGCATCTGAAGGGGTTAAATCCAATGCCACTTGAATAGGAAAAATAAGCGAATTGAATTGTGTCTCTGAGTAAATTGCAGATGTCTTTGTCTTATCTCAAATTTTAGGAATGGCCTTGCAACACTCAAAGGTCTGGGAACTAAATGGGAGTTAAGCATACTCCCTCATTTTGGCTACATGCATCATTTTGTATCATTTTCTAACTAACTCTTTGTTCTCCTCTGTGCCAGTCAATGATGTAATGGAAAAGTTAACTAAAGATCTTTTTCCCCAGTGATGGGCGGGCTATATAAATGATTGATTGCTGACATAGAAGGCAAAAGGTATATAGTGATGCTACCTCAATTAATTGGCACGACAGTTCTGGGATAACTGTTGTCCTTGCGCAAGTAATTGTTAAACAATAAAGGCTTTTTGATTTTTCCCTGGAAACCTGGTCTTCGTCTCTTTCCTGGCCACAACACATCTGTATGGTATCTGGGCCTCTCACCTTGCCTCTGGCAGAACAACAGTGGGGACTATTCCTCCTCAGTCCGTAGACAAGTCCAAATTGAGCCCAGACTCCATCCCCCAGGAGATTCTGCTTTACTTTCTCCAACGACCAGTCCTCTCCATGCCTTCTGACCTCATTATATTGGAGAATCTCTCATTCTGGGGCTGCCAGGGGAGAATCCTGTTGCACCAGTGCTGGGGGCAGGGATGTGGAAAGCATGGGGTCTCCAAACACAGCTGGATCTCACTCCCCCCATTTGATAGCCTTCACAGCTAAAAGCATTGTTGACTCTGCAACCTTTCCACTCTGCCATGCTGAGGAGAGTTCTTGTGCGACTCTGAAGGCTATACTCCCATCTCCACCCCATTTTCCTGAGCCATCTTCATCCTAAATCATCCAAGGCAAAGTTTCTGGGTACACAGGTAGAGGGAGGGCTCTGGTTGGCCCCTGGCTCCATCTTTCTCGTAGCCTCAAGTCCCTCTTTGGAGTCTTCAGTCATGGCTTTTTGTGCCCCCCCCCCCGCATTGGTGCCCAGGGCACGTGCTCTTCTTGCCCCACCCTTGATACACATCTGTGTGATTTTGAGACTGCTTGGATCTTGTGTTCATATGATTATTAATTCCCACAATAAAACAAAAAATATTTGAATCTCCAGCTTGTGCTCCTGCTTTGAGACTGGTATACACAGTGTAAAATATCTTGTTAGTTACCTCCCTCTCACAGGGTTCCCCTTTGAGCTAATATTCCCCACTGTTTTACAGAGGCACAGGCATCACAGGTGGACCCCTGAGTCACCTATATGTTGGGGTAACAGTGGCTGCTTCCCCACTGTGCTCTGCACCACTGTGGGCCTGGTATTGCCTCTTCACAGCTTGGGACTTATCAGGAGCTGTCTCAACTTCTGAGTGGGGCATGGGAGGTCTTGCTTGAAGGTCTTATTTGGAGGTTTCATTGATCCTGGTAGGCCTATCTCAGGCCATCACTTCTGGGTGCCTCCTCTTGGGTCTCTCTCTTTCCTTCCTCTTTATAATCATCTGCATCAGCAATGCCACCCAAGAAGACACTCACTATAGAAGCACAACCATTAATATGAGACTTCCTCTGATTGAAAGACTCAGGCCATACTGGACAGAATTGAGGTCTTTGAGAAACAGGGAGGGGTGAGGTGTGCCAGAATGTCCAGTTCTTTGTCCAAAAGATCCCAGAGTTTCTAAAGATGATTTAATGAAAAGCATGTTTCCTCATTTGTGGGCACCAGAAGAGGGCCAGCAGGATCCAGATGTAGTACTTTGAAAGAATGTACAGTCCCTGCTGGTCTCCATGCCACCTTTTTGAACAACACTGCTCTGTAAAGTAAGCCACATTCTAACAAGGTGAGCAGGTGATTTCAAGCCTATGAAGTTTATGGGGCCCAGTTTATGACTCATTTCTTCAAAACATTGGATGAGTGTCCACCTGCATTTGCCACTGGCCTTTGAACAGTTGGCCCTGTGCTTCTGCTCCTTATTATCTGTTGTACTCCCTTTTTTTCCAATTTTCTTTTCCCTGTCTCTGATGCTCAGCCCAGCTTCTTGGTATAGCTTCTCTCCTCTTGGTGCTTGTCCTCATAGCCCCCAAAGGTGGCAGGAACAGCTTCTCTTCCCATGCTCCCAACTTACCCTTATGGTGATGTCATTTCCCCTTTGGAGACCTTTATTACCAGCCACTGAGAAGAAGATCTGGCAGGGGAATACACAGATATCTATGCATTACTATTACAGGAATTTGAACTGAAAGCTAAGGGAGGAAAGCAGGCTAACAACCAGGAGAAACTTAGGAAGACGAAACTGCTCAAATTGGTTGTGTGCATATATAATACTCATGGGTGTGAGTATGCAGGTATACCCAAGGTGGCCAATTCCCCTCGCTAATTATTTGGACATCACAGGATATTCTTAGATGTTGCAAGATGCACGTGGTTCTCTAATAATGAGAATTTCTTGCATGTGCTTGGTCTTTGACCCTTCGTTTTTTGGGGAATAGAGAATATCTGGGTTTAGGGCTCCAGTGTCAGCCAGGGCCATTACAGAAGATAAGGAAGACAATGGATAATTTTTGTCAACAAACTACGTGGCGTCTTCCCTGGGGGACAGTTGGTTGAGTCTGTTGGGATTTTAGTAGAGGACACAACTTCTCCAGGAGACAGTGTCACTTCAACCACCTCAGTCTGTGTGTGTAGGGCCCCATTCTCATGCTAGTTGTCCCAGGGGCAAGCCACTTGGTCAGCCAAGAAGCCAGGGAGAGATTCCACTCCCACCTCCCACAGCTTTGAATCAAAGCTCAGAGCTCAATTAAACTACCAGCATTGTCCTCCTTACTTCTCTCTACCCAGATGGGCAAGCCACATCTTATTTTCTTTCTGATTTTTCAGTTGGCTTTCACATCCTAACTCAGGGCCCACATGCAAATTTTGTGTCCTGCAACTAGGATTTGGTGGTACAGAAAATTAACAAAAAAATAGCTATAGGAAGGTAACTGGCCCTTTTAGCACCTTGCCTATTTCTACCCTTCATATTTCTCTACTGCTTTTAATGCCCAAGAAAGCAGCAGGGGAATTCTTGTGAATTGATAACCTGTCTTTTCCTAAGGGTTGATTGGTGAATCAAAGCATGCCCTAAAACAATGTTCTGCTTACATTTTGATAATGTCATAAAGTCCATTCATATGAAGTAGGGTCCAAGTGGGCAAATCAGACGTTACATCCATTCTTCAGTTATACCTTTCCACCTTGATAAATGTCCTGTGGGTCACATTTCCTATGTTTTAACTTACAGGGGCTGTTCTTTGTTGATAAAGCTTTATCTGTGGAATGTGTGGTTGCCTATGCTGCCTTTGAGAGTTCTAGTTCATTCCTGGTGTTCAGGGATTTTTCAGAATCTCACACATTAGTTCATTGTCTTATTTGTACGTGTATGTGAGCCACTAGGGATGTTCGTAATGTAGGTGGGGACTTCCTTATTGAGCCATTACACATGACAGGCTATACCTTTACTGCCCTTTTTTAAAAATAGTTTTTATCAGATTTTTTTTAAAAAAAGAAGAAAGAGAAGCAAAGAAAAAAAGATACATTTTTCCACTAAGAGTTGCAATGTTTGTCTGAGAGATCTGCCATAGAGCTTGCACCACCTTTGAGTAGTTGGGGGAAGTGAGAACAGTTGTTCTGTTGTGGTGGGATGTGAGCACTCATGTAGCTAATCTACTCCTTTAAGAGGGTCCCCAAGACACTGAAGGGTGAGCGAGTATGGGCCACATGCCTCTCATTGTCAACAGGCTTAAAAGGATACCACTTTGTCCATATTAGTATCTGTAGACTGCTAGTCGTGCTGGAGGAACTCGCACTTGGAAAACTCTATTCACTTTTACAGAGAACAGGTGCCTGCATATCCCATGACACTGCCATGTTGCAGATGCCAAGTTGTGGCCTTGTTTTCACCAACATTATATTCAGTATCGCCTTTGCATATATGGCAGCACTGTGCAGGACTTGACCTCTTTTCCTGTTGGCAATCACCACCTGTTCTCCCTAATGTAACATGAGTCAATTACCAGTGGTTTCTGAGTAGACATCACTCCAGTTGTCTGGGACACATTTTTTTTCTCCTACTCCATACTGTATGACATTTGTTAATTTGGCTTTTTGGTGTTGTTTGTTTAGTTTTATGTAATATTGGCTGTTATTCTTATCACAGTAGGCAGGATGCAGAAAAAACTCGTATGAGTGATATATGCTCTAATGAACAAACAGCTCAAGATAAAAACTGAGGTTGTTCCTTGCCCCTAGCGATATTGTCTTTTAAGAATGCTGGCAGCACCACCTAAGGAACCTAAGGAATTTGAGACTCTTTGTTGCCCTTTTGGGAGAACAAGTGACTATATACCCCATGATGCTGCTACATTGTAGATTGGAGATTGTAATTATTCATACATTCATGGAATTCTTTTCACCAACACTCTGTCAAGTGGGATCATTCCAGCTGGGAAGGCAAAGAAATTTCACAGTGTTCAATAGGGCTTGCTTATATTAGAGCTTTGCTGATCCACCCCCCACCCCATCCACAAATAATAGAATAATTTAGACTTAATAGCTGAACTTTGATAGTTCCCTTAACATCATCTTAGAAGAGACAGTTGAATGTAGAGAAACTTCTGAATAAATATAAACAGGACTGGGATGTGGTTTTAGTAGGTAGTTATAACAAAGAAAATTAGACATTAAAAGTAAAGAATTAATTGATTTTAGTAGGTAGTTATAACAAAGACAATTAGACATTAAAAGTAAAGAATTAATTGGTTTTAGTATGGAGTTATAACAAAGAAAATTAGACTTTAAAAGTAAAGAATTAATTGGTTTTAGTAGGTAGTTATAACAAAGACAATTGTAATGAAAATTCTTTACTTTTAATGTCTAATTTTCATTATTACAGCTACCTACTAAAACCAATTAATTTGGGTAATTTTTAATTGACTAATTTTTAAAACCAGTTAAGAACAATTGTGGTAGCAATAACAAATATATAGATGCAATTTCATTTTCCTGTATTCTTTGTACTATTCTTCCTGCTCAACTCTGACACCTCCTTTCATTTAGCTAATGACTGTTTTTTAAGATATTATATAATGCCAATTTTTGGTGGACTTGGTGGATTTTCAGGGCCATATGGATTTTTTTTAATGCTTCAGAACAGGTTAAAAAAAACCCATAATAATTGTATGATGATGACCCCATACACGCCCTATATCTATAAGTTTTAAAGATGGCAATCAGCCCAGAAGAGATTATAAGACCTGCTTTGACCCTCATCATAGAAAATGGGAAAGATGTGACGCAAGCTCAGCATGAGACAGAGAATGCAGGACACTATACTGTACAAGGATGGAATGCTTATTTTGAAGCTCTTAGTGCCTTCAAAAAGAGGTAGGTCTTATATGATGTAGCATAAATCCTTTTTGTGTGTGTCTGTCTATACTTTCCTTTTCTTTGCAAGGAAACAGAAAGCTATTACACTGGGATTCAATTCACTGCATTCACTGTATTCTGAAGAGTGAGTTACTAAAAGCTAGCAGTTTTTCAGGAAGATTTCACTGGTGGTATTCTAGAAGATACATATGTGAAAAGCATATTTAAAAGAAACAAAATGGGCTAGTGAAGAACTTTGGCTGGAAATATTAAAATGTCCTAGTTTACTTGGAGTGATAATAACAAAATCAGAAACAGGCAATGAGACAAACTGGGACTTTTAAAAAAATACAGTTTAGAATTTCAGGTTTATGACTTTATAAGCAAATCAGACCAATGGAAAATAACTGAGCACCAGCAAAGCTATCTCTGTAGTACATCATAATGAAAGTATGTTTTAAACCCCTTGCTATCTTCCTAGGATGTCAGAAAGGCAGAGAGTTTTAAAAAATTGAAAACAAGCTAGGTGCTTCAAAAGACACCAACACATGTCTATTACAGATTATAGGACCTTCTTTTTTCTTGTTCTTTGAATAATGAAATCAAATAACTCAGTCTTAAGTCACACAAGAATGTGTGGCCAACATAAGAATGAGCAATTTGATGTCTAAGGATGTGAGATTGAAGCATTATGTGCTCTTGTGAACAGGGTCTTGTTGTAAAGTTTGAAAAAAAAAATCGAGGGGGAAGTCCTCAGCCACTTTATGTAAGTTAAATATATACTCTTTACTAACACATCCTTACCCTGAATGCAAAAAGCGAGCTTTCTTTCTTGCACCAAACAAACTTAATAATTTTGCAAGTCACGGTGGTTTCTGTAAAAAGTATGTTCTTATGCTCTTGTTACCCTGCCCTGCTCATAATACTTTGTACACAACGTCATTAGTTGCAGTACATTCCTCCCAATACATGGCTCCAGTAAATTACTTAAAAGCTCTGCTTAATTAGTAATTATTATATTATTATTTTTATCTTTATTTCTATCCCTCTTTTCTCCCCAAAGGGACTCAAAGCAGCTTACAAACGTGAAAAAGTATAATTAAAAGCTGTAATATACAAGAGTTAAAACACAGATTAAACATCAGTAATAATTAAAACAATGTTAAAATACATATTAAAAACAACATACAAAAAGCAATTAAATAGCAATTAAAATAACCAGTACTATTCTATAGACAGATTACATATTAAATGCCTGCTGGAATAGGAAGGTATTTAACTTTTTCCTGAAGGTAGACAGGGAGGGTGCCAGTCTAACTTCTTTGGGGAGGGAGTTCCAGAGCCTGAGGACAGCCACTGAGAAGGCCCTCTCCCTTGTTTCCATCAAATGCACTTGTGAGAGTGGTGGGACAGAGAGGAGGGTCTCTCCAGCAGATCTCAATGCCTGGGCTGGTTTGTAGGGGAAGACGTAGTTCTTCAGATTGTCAGGGTTAACAGGATCGGGCTCCTCTGAGCACGTGCAGACTTTGAACAGTGAAAAAAGGCATCATAGAATCATAGAAATGTAGAGTTGGAAGAGACCACATGGGCCGTCCAGTCCAACCCCCTGCCATGCAGGAACACCCTCAAAGCATTCCCAACAGATGGCCATCTAGCCTTTGCTGAAAAACCTCCAAGGAAGGAGACTCCACTACACTCCGAGGCAGCATATTCCACTGCCGGACAGCCCTGACTGTCAGGAAGTTCTTCCTGAGGTTCAGCTGGAATCTCCTTTCCTGCAGCTTGAATCCATTGCTCCTTGTCTTGGTCTCTGGAGCAGCAGAAAACAAGCCTTCTCCTTCCTCTACATGGCATCCCTTCAAGTACTTAAAGATAGCTATCATGTCCCCTCTTAACCTTCTCTTCTGCAGACTAAACATACCCAGCTCTCTAAGTCTATCCTCATAGGGCATGTCTTCCAGGCCTCTCACCAATTTGGTTGCTGTCCTCTGGGCTTGCTCCAGCTTGACCATGTCCTTCTTGAATTGGGGTGCCCAGAACTGGATACAGTATTCAAGATGAGGTCTAACCAAAGCAGAGTAGAGTGGTACCGGTACCTCCCTCGATCTAGACACCATACTCCTATTGATGCAGCCAAGAATTGCATTGGCTTTCTTGGCTGCCGCATCACACTGCCGACTCATGTTCAGCTTGAGGTCTATGAAGACTCCTAGATCCCTTTCACACGTACTGCTATCCAGCCACGTGTCCCCCACCCTATATTTCTGTATTCCATTTTTTCTACCTAAGTGTAGGACCTTACACTTCTCTCTGTTGAATTTCATTTTGTTAGCCTTGGCCCAGCTCTCCAATCTATCCAGGTCATTTTGAATTTTGATCCTGTCCTCTGGCGTATTAGCAACCCCTCCCAATTTGGTGTCATCTGCAAATTTGATGAGCATGCCCTCTTAACCTTCTCTTCTGCAGACTAAACATACCCAGCTCTCTAAGTCTATCCTCATAGGGTAAGTCGTTGATGAAAATATTGAACAGCACTGGGCCCAGGACAGAACCCTGTGGCACCCCACTAGTCACTTCTCTCCAGGATGAAAAACAGCCATTCGTGATCACCTTTTGGGTTCAGTTGGTCAACCAATTACAAATCCAACTAATAGTAGCCCTGTCCAGCCCGCATTTTACTAGTTTCTTTGCAAGAATGTCATGGGGAACTTTGTCAAAGACCTTACTGAAATTGAGATATGCTACATCCACAGCATTCCCCTCATCTATCAAGCTACTAACTCTATCATAAAAAGAGATAAGATTAGTCTGGCATGACTTATTTTTGAGAAGTCCATGTTGACTTCTCATGATTACTGCCTTGCTTTCTAAGTGATTAGAAACTGACTGCTTAACGATCTGCTCCAGGATCTTTCCGGATACTGATGTCAGACTGACTGGGCAATAATTATTTGGGTCCTCTTTTTTTCCCTTCTTGAAGATGGGGACAATATTTGCTCTCTTCCAGTCCACTGGAACTTCTCCTGTCCTCCAAGATTTCTCAAAGATTATAGCAAGCAGTTCCAAAATGACCTCTGCCAGCTCTTTTAATATCCTAGGATGCAATTCGTCTGGTCCTGGAGACTTGAATTCATCCAGTGTGGACAGGTATTCCTGTACCACCTCTCTACCTATTATGTGCCTCATTTCCCCTGCATCCTCACCTGCTCCCCAACCACCAGGCTGAGTGCTTGTATCCTTCTGGGAAAAAACTGAGGCAAGGAAGTTCTGTAGTTAAGTAGTTCTGCCTTTTCTCTCCCCCCTCATAGTAATTCACCATCTTCTCTGTGCAGTGACCCTATCATCTCCTTCTTTTTCCTTTTGCTGTGGACGTATTTAAAAAAGCTCTTTTTATTGTTTTTAATGTCTCTGGCCAGCCTAAGTTCGTTCTGTGCTTTAGCCTTTCTGACCTCCTCCCTACATTTCCTGGCTACTTGCTTAAATTCTTCTTTGGTGGTTTCCCCCTTCTTCCATTTCCTATACATGTTTCTTTTAACACTTAGCTCAGCTGAGAGTTCTTTAGTCAACCATTCTGGTTTCTTCAGATGCCTTCCATTTTTCCTCCTTATTGGCACAGTTTTGGACTGTGCCTTCAGTATGTCCTTTTTAAGGAACTCCCATGCCTCCTGAACTCCTTTCCCTTTCACTATTCTTGACCACAGAATTCCAGCCAGCAGCTCCCTAAGTTTACAGAAGTCCGCTTTTTTAAAATCTAAGATGAGTGTCTGGCTACCCTTATCTTCTCCTTCCCACTGAATGCCAAATTCCAATAGGGCATGGTCACTCCCCGCTAAAGATCAAACCACTTCTACCTTATTAACGAGGTCATCCCTGTTGGTCAGGATCAGATCTAGAATATTTGATCCCCTTGTGGCCTCTTCCACCTTCTGGACCATGAAGTTGTCTGCAAGACAAGCAAGAAACTTGCTGGACCTTGCTGTCTTGGCAGAGTTTGACTGCCAGCATATATCCAGGTAATTGAAATCTCCTATTATTACTGTATCTCTCCTCTTTGAATGTGCAGTCATTTGGTTGAGGAAGGCGTCATCAAAGTCCTCAGCCTGGGTTGGAGGTCTATAGTAAACCCCCACCAGAATATCCCTATTGTCCCTGCCTTAATTCTTACCCAAATGCTCTTGACCTGGCTTTCTGGGTTTAAGTGCCAGATCTCTTCACAGGTGAAAACATCCTTGACATACAAGGCTACTCCTCCTCCTTTCTTGTTTGGTCTATTTTTACAAAATAGGCTATACCCCTCTATTCCTATATTCCAATCATGAGACTCATCCCACCAGGTCTCAGTGATGCCTATCAAATTGTATTTATTTTGTTGTACTAGGAGTTCAAGTTCATCCTGCTTGTTTCCCATACTCCGTGCATTAATGTAGAGACACTTAAGTCCCCGGGCCCTTCCTGCAAGTCCTGTGCTATTGTTTCTACTCCTCTCGCCATTGGCCGCTTGTACTACTTGTCCAGTATCATTTGGGCCTTTCCCCCCTGCACTCGCCGAGTCCTTGCCCTGAATAATATTGTCTCCCTCTCCAGCGGAACTTAGTTTAAAGACTTCTTAATCCTCCTTGCAAGACTGTTTGCAAAAACATTCCTGCCAAGTTTTGTGAGCTGCAGCCCATCCCTCACCAGAAGCCCACGTTCACGGAAATTCAGGCCATGTTCCAAAAACTCAAACCGTGTGTGCGCCAAAGGCCAAAGGCGCTTGCTATTGGGAGCTCCTAATAAAGCTCCTCCCCTCTAGCTGGCTCCTCCCCCTCATTAGTCAGACCGTGTGCTCAGGGAGAGCACATGGCCAGCACAAGGAGACTAAACAAACACAAGCAAACAAACAGACAAGCAAGCTCAGCCCTCAAGCCTGTAAACACACCTGGTCTAGGAAGTCTTCACAGATCCAGCTGTCCCTCTGCTCTCTCGTCTGGGAAATGAGCTAGAGGGCAGTTGGAAGCTCCTAATAAAGCTCCTCCCCCCAGCTGGCTCCTCCCCCTCGTTAGTCAGACCATGTGCTCAGGGAGAGCACACGGCCAGCACAAGGAGACTAAACTGTGTAGAGATTCCCAGTGAAGCAGAAAAAATTCCAGAGGCTCATTAAGTAGACTTAGAGGAAGAATTTATTTCTGCACTCTAAAATAAAGGCCCTTGGCAAAACATTCCAGTAGCAAGCAAGAATAACGGAAGATAAACGGGCAGCATCTCCCCTTACAAAATGTAAACTGTCAGCAGCATGACAGGTCCAGCTAGGCAATCCTGACTGGCAGCTGGTAAAGGCAAACACCAGCCTTTTTATGTTTCCCTGTCACCCTGAACAAGTGGGGTGACCCAATCAGTATTCAGGCATGTGGCCTTCTCCAGTATACAAGTCATAGCTGAAACAATCCTGCTGACCTTGCACCTGCTTGTCTGGCCACATCACCTCTTCCTCTGCTGTCCACTCAGAGGAAACCATGCCCGCCCAGCATATAACCTTGACACAGATAACCTGGACCTGAGTTGTGTAGAGCTTTAACGGTCATCACCAGAACTTTGAATTGTGCCTGGAAACAGATTGGCAGCCAGTGGAGCTGTTGCAACAGGGGTGTTGTGTGATCTCTGTAACTAGCTCCAGTTAACAACCTGGTTGCAGCTCTTTGGACCAGCTGAACTTTCTGAACACTCTTTAAAGACAATCCCATGTACAGCACATTACAATAATCCAACTGGGATGTAACCAAGGCATGTGTTACTATGGTCAGGTCTGATGTCTTAAGGAATGGGCACAGCTGGCACACAAGCCTTACTTGTGCAAATGCACTGCTGGCTACTGCTGAGACCTGGGCTTCCAGGCTCAGAGTTGAATCCAGGAGCACTCGCAAGCTGCGAACCTGCATCTTCAGAGGGATTGTAACCCATCTAACACAGGCTGAATCCCTGTTCCCTAATCTGCCTTTCTACTGACCAGGAACACCTCTGTCTTGTCTGGATTAAGTTTCAATTTGTTGCCCTCATCCAGTCCATTACTGATGTCAGGCACTGGTTTAGGACCAAAACAGTTTCTTTGGCTTGTGGTGGAAAGGAGTAATAAAGTTGGGTGTCATCGCATACTGATGACTGAACCCCAAAACTCCAGACAACCTCTCTGGATAACCTCATGTAGATGTTAAATAGCATGGGGAACAAGATTGAACCCTGAGGGACCCCACAGGCCAAAGGGCAGGAGGTCGAACAGGAGTCCCCCAGCACCACCTTCTGGGTTCGGTCCTCCAGAAAGGAATGGAGCCACTGTAAAACAGTTCCCCCAAGTCTCATCCAAGGATACCATGGTTGATGATATCAAAAGCTGCTGAGAGGTCCAGCAGAACCAACAGGGAAACACTCCCCCTGGCCAGTTCCTGGCGTAGATCATCCACCAAGGTGACCAGAGCTGTCTCAGTTCCATAACCATGCCTGAAACCAGATTGAAATGGATCTAGATAATCTGTTTCATCCAGAAACCCCTGGAGTTGAAAGGCCACCATATGCTCCAGAACCTTGCCCAGAAATAGAATATTAGAGACAGGCCAGTAATTATCCAAAACGGTGGGATCAAGGGATGACTTTCTTAGTTGTGGTTTTATAACAGCCTCCTTAAGACAAGCTGGAACCTTATCTTGTCTCAGGGAGGCATTAACTCTCTACCCACTCAGCCAGTCCCCCTCTATTTTTTTCTAATAAGCCAGGAAGGGCAAGGATCTAGCACACATGTGGTGGCTGTCATATCTCCAACGATCCTATCCACATCCTCAGGCTGTACAAACTGAAAAGTATCCATTATCACTGGACAAGCAGAGACCAGAGCTACAGCCACAGGATTTGTATCAATTGTGGCATCCAAGTCAGAGGTGATCTGAGTGATTTTATCTGTAAAGTGCTGGGCAAATTGTTCACAGTAGGCCATCAAATGGTCTAGATTTTCTTCTCTTGAGTCTGAGTATAAAAGACCCCTGACCAAGGGTCCAAGCTTTATATAGTTATAATCCAAGTTAGGGGTGCAAATCCTGAATCCTCTTGACTAGCTCCAACTAGAGTAGACCCATTGAATCAAATTAAATTATGACTGAACACATAGTTCAATCCCATTAATTCAATAAGTCTAATTTAGTTAGGGCTAACAATGGATTGTGGCCACAGTTTTGTAACTTTTTTCATTCTAATATGTAATGATTAGTAAGTTGCATTTTTTTTTCTCTCCACTATGGGAGAATACAAATATTTATGTGCAGTTTTGACCAATTGTCCACACATCTTAAAGAGCTTTGAAAAATTTGTCTGTGCAAAAACTATATATATATTTTTTCTGTGTGTGTGTGTGTGTGTCTGGTGTAAAACACAAAAATGGCATTTTCCAGAAACATATAATTTTGGACCAAATTGGTATTTTGTGCATAAAGCATGATCGTTGCGCACACACACACACACACACACACACACACACACAAAACCATTTTAGAAACCTACATAGAGACACGCTGCTTTTGTGCAGTAAACATGAATTTTGCATTTGGGTTCTTTTTCCACAAACATCACAAACTTAGGACCTCCCCGTATATATTTTGGAAACAGTACATTTCCATGATAATTGTGTGTGTGTGTGTGTGTGTGTGTTTACATACATACACATAAGCAACCACTGTTTCCAGAAACACGTGAGGATTTACTTGCCCCAAAATTATGGGCTTTGTCCAAAATCCACTATTTTTACAAACACGCACACACACACACACACACAAAAGTATTTCTTCACAGAACAATACAGTTTTAATCATTGAATAAAGTGATTTCTTTTATTTCCTGTCAGTCTAAAGGAACAAAGAACACATGACATTAATGACATGATTATCAGTCATGTCATTGATTTTTAGTGATTAAATATGGAAACTTGAAGGCAAACAATAACAATATTTATGTGAGTTACTCCCTCCCACTGTTTCTTATGTTGTACTCAGAGTCTTATCACCGTGAAGGAAAATGTTGACTGGATTGTTCCATTGTTAGTTTGTGCTCTCTTTGTTCTTGTGGAGTGAAATTTGGGAGGATTATACTTCAGGTTTGTGATGTGAAATTCCATTGTGCACCTTCCCCAAATGGAAAATATCTTCAGCACTTGCTAGAAATGATTAATAGTTCTTTTCCTTAAGATTGAATATGCTTTGATGACAGTCAGGAAACAAATTATACCTCCTTTAATTGGTTGAGGGAAATAAAAATTATCCCAATTATGTCAAAACTTCCAATGAGACAATGATGTAAAATCCTCTGCATAAATCATTCTAGAAGTGAGATGGGGAGCAAAATTCCCAGCTGAAAAAAAAAATGGAAAACATCAGTTGACACAGATCTTGGTCAATTTAGTTGGCTGAAAATGCAACTGCCTTATTTTACATTTCTTCAACATTAATCCAAATTTACAGCAAATGTCTGATGTAGCCCAGAAGGAAGAATTTGAATTATGAATAACTTGCTCTTGGTTTTTGTGGCTTTTAGTAAATTAAATTATTGTATCTGTAATTGTAACTAAGTGAGTATAATGAAGCATGACTGGCTACAGTTAGTAACAAACTGATGGAATCTTCTAAATGACTAGTGTTCTTTTCTTGATAGAGCACTGGGAAGAAAACATGATTGCTTCCACAGTTCTTAGAATAAAAGGTTTTATTCTTTATTCCTTTCTTCCACCAATACATTGTTACTTCTGACCAGAAGGCCAAGGTTCAAACTACAACTCATCTAAGAAACCCCACTATGTTACTTTGGGCTATCTTTTACTATGTTAGGCCAAAAAGGTTGTTAGATTCTGCTGTAAAAATGAAATATATGTATTTCTGTCTTTCTAAAATGTATTAGCTGCTCCATAGCCAATAACTCTCAGGGCAACATTTGATGAAAACATGTCATAAATTCCCAACTCCACATAAATCAAATTATAAGAACCTCAGCATAATAAAGCTACCAATTAAAACAGAGGTAACTTAAAAAGGCTTTATAAGGATGTCTATAAATATCATGGATATAACACTACATAAGAAAACCACATAGTAGCAGAAATGCAGCCTGTGGGCATATCAGTTTAAATGCAGCTGATCTCCTCTAATTTCAGAAGTTCAGTGGGTTTAGGCCTTTAGAATGTGAATGGAACAGAAGTACAGCATCCAGAAAAAGAAAAGAAACTCTATATTTTGTTATCTTCAAAGCATCTTTGTGGGATGCTTACGAATAAGAAAATATGTGTCAAGCACGTAGCCAAACCTTTCTGGGGAAAATATTCCATGACTGACGTGTGTATGTAAGTAAGCAACCATTCTCTAAATACCAAGGTATGAGAGCAGAGCCTCTGGAGCAGATCTCAGGGTTCATGTAGGAAAATGCAGATAATATTGTGACCTGAAGTCATCACGGGGTTACAGCAGGTTGAGGCAAAATGAGACCTACTGGCTGTACATATGAACTTTTGTTGATTATTTTTTTCCTTTTTTTTTTAAAAAAAAATCTGTGCCCTATCGGTGGGATCGTGGGCATTTCTACCACATTTGTGGTCCCCTGGCCTCCAGTGATAAACAATTAAACAAAAAAAAATGGTCCCAAACAACCTGTACAGCACCACATTTTGAGCTCCCAGGAGAGGCCATTTTTTTGATAAAGGGAGTGAACAGGACGTGTTTTCCACTTACTTGCTATTATCAAAAAAGGATTTGGGGAGGATTTTTTGTTGTAGTAGAAGCAGATGCTGTTTGGGAGATGCAGCCCTCCAAGGTCCCAGCCTCCCCAGCCTTTCACAATTGCCTACTCTTGGAATAAATAATATGACCCCAACAACATTTTGAATTCAGCCAAGAAATTAACTAGAACTCAGTAAAGACAATTCAGTTGCATAAATGTGTATTACTAAAGTTATATTTTGAAAATATGCAAAGAGAATTTTAAAACTTGGTTGGCTGCTGGCATAAGACACTGGCCCAATCAGGCAATATTTCTAAATGTGTTCACCAACTCACCAGGAATGCCAGTTTCCACATTCTGACTGTCAATGAAATGAGGGCAGGTGTTCTATTTTCCCAGGGTCTGGTGTTTTGTGGGAAGATAGGGATAGTCTGGTTGGATAGCACGAGGAAAGGCTCAGAAGCAAGTGCTGGCTTCATTTAAGTCCACTCCTGTCTCATATGCGCAGCTTCCCTCACCATACCAGCATTTAGTCAGCTTTGGTCATCATCCTTACACTTGCTCAGGTTAGGAGGAGTTTTGTATAGATGACTGTTTATTACTGGTATCACACTCTAATACTGATTGTCACAACTTTGGTAGTTTGGGTGTGGGGGGCTGGATCTGGTTTTGAAGCTATATAGAGTCTATGTGCTCATCATATGGGAATTCTCTTAAGATACCATTGGGGGTGTTGGTCTGCTCAGGGGTGACTGCCAGGTGGTAAAGGAACCATATGGCAATGTCTGCCCAAGTGGCTTCCCTTATATGTCATTTCAGAATTATGCAGCAATTGGCTCAATTAATGAAGGGGTTGCACTGGCTGGCAAATGGGACTGCCAGTTTCTGGATCCAGACTCATTCTTTAGGCCAAGCCTTATCAGCTGTAGCCAATAAAACTGTGTCCTTTTCCATTTCAACAAGATGTGTTCTCTGCTGATTCTTCCTAAACACCACACTGGGTCCACAAATGACAAATCATTGTCATGTGGCTGGTAAAGCATATATTTTTCCAGGGATTTAAAGCAGTGTAAGATATACCACTAATTTCCACTATGGTCATACTTAAAAGCTACTGAAGACTGAAGCAATGCAATTGTGGAATTAATTGAGAAGCATACCTTCCTTTGATTTTAATGAGGATTTTTTTTGCAAAAATGCTTTTTAATGGGTTTTTTCCCTCATCTGAGTCTCTCTTACTTTTTCGTACAAAACACTCGTGATGCTCACTATTTATGAAACTTTCCCAATATACCAGTTATATGCAACATGGGCTTGTTTCAAATTCTATGCATTTTTTTTTAAAAAAAAGGGGAATAAAATAAACTGGAGATTTAGAGTTGTTTGCATCAACAGTGGCTAGTTTTTAGGAACAGATCAACCTGTGATTTTCTCTCGCAATTGCTACAAGATTCCCCCACCTCTGTATCTGGAGATGTTTATATGTATTTCTTTTGGTTTTAATTTTTACTGACTCCTGGAGATATTAAAATTGTCTAGGTACTTCTATTTAATAAAGGAGCACTAAACTAAATGGTACTCCTTCTACTTTGTCATCCCCTGCCACTTGTTTGCCTTTTGAATATCGTCTTTTTATTGCACTTGTGGCCGATATAATGAGTTTGATCTATGATTTGCATGCATGATTTATTCCCATCATATAAAGTTGATAATTTGCATTCATGGATCTGATCTTAATCAATCTCAAGAGCACAGAATTTATTGAAAACACAAATGGATGTTGTAGGTATTCTCAATAAAAGTAGTAGAAATAGTAATAATAATAATAATAACAACAACAATGATAATAATAATAATAATCTCTAGTAATAAAATGTATAATAATAATTTCCTCATAACAGTAAAAGAAAGTGTGTGTGTGTGTGTCTGTCTGTTTGAGCCATAGCACCAAGGTTATAAAATCTAGATACCTTAAACATGGCTTGCATATTAAAGAGATCCTAGGGGCTGTGTACGAAGGAAATACCTGGTTTTTAGCTCATATACCAGGATTTTGGAGAAAGAAAAAACTTAGGCCCTTTCCACACGCGGGGAGGGTAAACGGGGGGGCGCACGCAGGGACAGATTGCTCCGTCCCCGCGGGGAGCGCACGTTCAGCGCTCTAAACGGCGGCGAATTTCAGCGGTGTTCGGTGGCGCCCAAAATGGCGGCCACCAGCTTCCAGCGGCGCTCCGCCAATCAGGGCAGCGCGCCAGCCGGAAGCCCGCCCCGGGGCAGCTCTGCAGAGATGCGCTAACGCATCCCTGCAGTTCTAAACGGGGCGCGGGACAGGGCAATGCGCGCAAGTCACATAAAAACCACTTGAGAAGTAGTTTTTATAAGACTTGCAGCGCCACCCCCGCGGCCGCGCGAGGGCGGTTTGAGATTTAGAACCTCCCATTTGCGAACTTCCCTCGCGTGCCTCGCGGTGTAGAAGACCTCCTGGGGAGGTCGCCCTAGCGTGGGCAATATGCCCGTGTGGAAAGGGCCTTACATGAGTGACTTGTAGTGCTCCCCTTCATGAAAATTCCAGTGTATTGAGGTTTACATATAGGTTATAATGTTCACTTCTTGAATTTCCTGATACCAATGAGAATTTAATACTCCTTCTTAATGAGGAAATCCACCTACCACAAACCAAGACAAGCCACTTCCATTTTACCACATCATGATTCAACTCATGATTCACTGAAATTTAGAATTGTATTTTGTCCCAGTGCATGACATTTTCTAGGGTAAAAATGTACTCTGAGAAATTTGATGGGACATTTCATTTTTGTCCCAGTCAAATTTTATATGTCTTTTTTTTTAAAATAACTTTACAAGTGTTTGAAATTTGAACTAATGTTTACAACTGTGCAAATGAAATTGCTACAGAATGTTAACCTTGTGAATCTAGCTGTGTGTGGATGCTTTAACAAAATGTGAGTCTCTAAAAGCTGAAACTGAAAGACTCAAATGTCTTGTCCTAGTGTGTAAGAGCCAAGTCACTGTTCGTCATATTTTATGTCACACTGAAGCCTTTAGCACCATCTTCAATCACTAGCTGGCATTTTTCCCCAACTAGTACATGGCTGATGTAATCTGAAGCTGGGCCAGAAGAGGCATAATCTAAGCAGAAAAGCCCTCTTTTTGTAGGATATCCCCCTCTTTAGGGTAATAAGGTGGGCAGACTTCTGTGTCAGAAGTCTGTAGGATGTGCATCATAGCTTGGGGTATGAATTTGTTGTGATGTCATTCAGATGAGTTGTTCACAGGCTTCCCAACTCTGATGGCTGAGTCATTTTGCTCAATGGCATCAGTAGATCAAACTGTGAAGATGGATACTTTTGCTAAGGATTATAACTGGTGATGATGATGAGATGACAATGGAGATGATAAAGGAGATGATGGACGAAGTTTTTATAGAGTGTTCACCATGCGGATCATTGTTGCTAACCTATGAATGCAAACAGTTGTTCTCTTGGTTTTAGCTGTTGAGTGGTTAGGTGAACATATAACAGTTTGTCTCCCAAGCTCAGCATCTCTGTCAATAATGTAATTTCCCTGCTTCTAAATTCTGCTTTTCCCTTGACCAGAGACATGATAATATGTGGTCTAGTGCTCCATAGTTACTGAAAGGTTCTGGTAAAAAGAGCAATTTTATAGCTAACAGTTAAAAGTTGTTATATGAAATTTACAGAGGAAGGCCACTTATTAGCCACCTTGCAGACCTCACCCTGAAGACTATTATTCTTTATATTAAATACTGTGAGCCATAGAGATCAACTGGAGGGACATGTAGGCAGCTGCACTATGGGAAAATTAAACAGATAATCCGACCACCATAAATTGCCCTTAGTTCAACCCAAGCCCTGTGTGTGGTCTCCTCATTTCGTGGGTGGGCGGCAATCCGACCACCCCCACCCACGTGAAGCGGGTGGTGGTGGGGGACGCCATTTGCCGTCCTCCCGTGAAAGGAGAGCACAGGCTGAAGGGGGCGAGGCGCCAAGGCTCTATTTAGGGCTGCCCCGCCTCCCCTCCAGCCTCTTTCTCGGAATTCCAGCGACCCACCCTCCCACCCTATGGTTTCAGTGTAAGGATCGCTGGTCGCTTCGGGGCAGGGTAGGAATTTTTTCCCCCTTTTATGGGGTTTTTTTCGCCTACCCTACACTGCGCCAAGGGATTTGGATAATTTGCTGCTTCGGGTGGTGTCATAAATAGGTGGTTAAATAGGTATCCACATTCACTTACAGGTTCCCTGGCCGGTAAGGGGGGGTCCATGGGTTTTGGCGTGTACCTATGGCACCCTTTGGTGTAGGATAAAGACTATCCTTGAGGAGGGCCCGGGACTAGCCCTTACTGGCTTGAGCCCGGGGGACTCGATTTCGGGCTCACCTTCCAGACAGGGGCCGGCCAAGGTCATGGTCCACCTTCTGGGCTTGACTTTGGGGCCTGGTATCTCATCCTGCGGCCAGGGGAGATGGTCTGAGGCTGACTCTTGCCCTGGTCCACCCAGGTTGGTGGCCCCCCATCTTTTAGAATAAACATGAAGCCATGTGCATGCTCAAGTCCAAGTCCAAGTTCAAGTTCAAGGTCATGTTCATTACCATTGTATGTTAATTAGGCATATTAATAAATTGCCCTTAGTTCAACCCAAGCCCTGTGTGTGGTCTCCTCATTTAGTGGGTGGGCGGCAAAAGGTTAACATTACCATTGGTTCCTGTCACATATCCTAGGTGAATCTTGGAAATGGTTCCCACAGACCATTTAAATGGACTTTCAGCAATAATTGAGCCAACAAGTTGTCTGTGGGATCAAATTACATTACAAACAGCCAGGAATGTTACACCTTGGCATCCCCCAGAGCAATCTTGTGGGAACTACAAAGATACTTGTTTTGTATTTTCTTTATACTACAAAGCTGAAATCCATCTTCATAAAATTTCCTGGTCTTCCCCAGGAAAAGGTCTGCCTTCCCCCGACTTGCATACTTTTCCCTATAAGAGACCTCTGCTTTGAATCCCTCTTTGGAGCCCTCAGAGAGAGATAGAGAGAGAGAGAGAGAGATTCTCATGCTGTCCATTTTTCAGAAGAGCTCCCCTCAGTTGCTGACTGAGTAAGTTTCAACTTATGTCTCCAGGATTTCTTTTCAGAGCGTATTACCCCAAACCCCTACGCCTCCCTTGATTTTCACCTCTTTTAAAATCTCTATAGCCCTTTGTATACTTTGTATACTTGTATGAGTGAATGCAACAGTATGCCTGTTTGGATTTTGACATCGTTTTCAATAAAATACTGCAATTAGAACAGTTAGTCTGTGATCTGACTCCATAAAGCTGGGCTCAAGATCTCTTAATTACCCTGCCCTCTTTGCATTGCTACAGCATTGTTCATCGCTAATTTTCCCCACAAATGATATTTTGAGAACTGTTAGGAATACTCCTAAGGGATGCCCAGCAAGCAGGGTAACACATTCTTCAGTACAGAGGAAGCAGTACATGGGAGTGAGTACTGGGCTCTGGAAGTCTGGAAGCTCTGGAAGTCTTATTTCTTTGGCCAGGGTTTTGAAAGTTTGATTTTTTTGGGGGGGACTCCAGCATGTCTGCAGAAAGTTTCTGGGAGTCCAAAGTATAATTTTTTAAGCTCTGTCCTTGAGATACTTAAATAAATAAGGATGGTGTGTTCATGACTGCTGGATGCAGTTCCATTTACTAGTGCTAGAAAGAAGTGACCCACAAAATGCTGGCCATTTCATTACCAGTGCACTTGGAGACGTTTCAAAAGTTATCTATCTTTGCCAGTGAAAGGCGACTGTCTTGGAGGCCAAGATGGCTTACATGTCCCAACAAAGTAGTTTCACCAAGAGCATCTAGTCTCTCAATTTCAGCAGCTAGATAAAAATGCTTTGAAAAAAATATCAAACAAAACTGAACAGGAAAACACACTGACTCTTGATTTTTCGGTAGTCATAGAAAAGGTTAAAAAAATGCAAAACAGAATAAAAGAAATGAAGAGAAGTTAAGATAATTATCTCTGACTCAAGCACGGAGACAATTACAGAGAAGTATTATTACAGTAACTGACTCTGGGTGTGAACAACATGTTAGCCTTCTGTTAAATAATTTGGATGATTATGTATCCTCCCTTGTTATCTCCTTAAAAGCTGAAAAGTGGCTTTAAATACAAATGCAAGACTTGTAAAGGCAGGAGATGTGGCTTCATTAGACAGGTAAGACCTGCCATATTTGGGCCCTTTCAGAAAACTTATTTTTTCCCCTAACCATTCTGTTTTGGATGCCAGTTTCCGACCTTGCATGCAGGGAGTAGGCTATTCAAGGGGTAAGATGAGAGAAAAATGCATACAAACTCTGGAACAGATTTGCTAAATAGTGGTTAAATCTATCTTGGTTCCATTCTTCCCAATTCTATAAATGTCTCATCAGAATATCTAGTCTGTTAAAGGGCTGCCACTTGATTTTGATTCTGCAAAACATGGGAAGAAAAAGTTCAACTGGGAGTCATTGTTGTTATATTTATTCTTATCTCGCCTTTCTCCCAAACTGAGAGCAAAGGAAGCTTATAATTTAAAAAACACAATACAGCTAAGAACATTAAAAAGTGAACATTAAAATGGGATTAAATTATTGAAAATACTAACATGATTTAAAACTACACTTTAAAGATAAACTATCATTAAAAGATTAGAAGCAATTAAAGCAGTTCATGATAATACAACACAGCACTCTCAACCCGTTATTTAAAAGCTTTCTACTTTAAAAGCCTACTGGAATAAAAATGTCTTTTCCTGATGATGGAAGGAAAGCAGAGAGGGTAGTATTCCAGCCTTCCTAGGAAGGGAATTCCAGTGCCTGGGGGTAGCCACTCAGAAGACTCTCTCTTGTTTTCTGACCAACCATGCTTGTGTGGTGGTGGGACTGAAATGATGATCTCAAGGCCCAAGCAGACTCATATAGGGAGATGTAGGCTGCCAGGTAGCCTGGACCTGAGCTAGATAGGGCTTTATAAGTTGTAACCTAGCACTTTGAATTGTGCCTACAAACAAACTGGCGGCCAGTGAAGCTGTTTTAACAGGGGAATAGTATGGCCCCAGTTCTAACACTCTGGCTGTAACACTTTGTATTAACTGGAGTTTTGAAAGACTCTTCAAAGGCAGCCTCATGAAGAATTCATTACAGTGGTCCAAACAGGATGTAACTAAGAAATAAACCACTGTGGCTAGATCTGGCATCTCAAGAAATGGGTGGAATTGGCATATGAGCTTAACTGTACAAAAACACTCTTGGCCACCATAGAAACCTGAGTCTCCAAGGTTCAGAGCTGAGTCCTGGAGTTTCCTGAAATGTGAATCTGCATCTTAAGGGGAGTGTAGCCCTATCTAACACAGGCTGAATCCCTTATCCTTTGTCTGCCTTTTGAGTGATCAGAATCACCTCTGGATTAAGTTTCAATTTGTTTGCCTTTATCTAATCCATTGTTGACAGACATTGGTTTAGGACCAAGGTAGTCTCCTTGGAGTGAAAAGGAGTAGTAGATTTGGTTGTCATCCACATATTTATGGCACCACATTCCAAAACTTTGGACAAACTCTCTCAATGGTTTCATGTATATATTCAATAGCACTGAGGACACAAGAAAATACTGATGGACCCCACAGACCAATGGCCCATGAGCTGAATAGGAGTCTTCCAGTAGCACCTTCTGCGTTTGCCTCTCCAGAACAAAGCCAGTGTAACACAATACCTCCAAGTCTCATCCTAGCATAGCAGCCTAGAAGGATATCATGGTCAATAGTAGTGAAAGCCACTGAGAGGTCTAACAGAACTAATAGGCACACACACCCACTGTCCAGTTTCCAGCAAGATTATCCACCAGGGTGTCTTTACTCCATAACTAGATTGAAATGGATGCAGATAATCTGTTTTATTCAGGAATTCTTGGAACTGGGAGGCTACTACATGCTCCAGTTGTTGTTGTTGTGAGCCTTCAAGTTGTTTTCAACTTACAGCAAACCTATCACAGGGTTTTCATAGCAAAATGTGTTCAGAGGTGGTTTCCTTTTGCCTTCCACTGAGTCTGAGAGAGTGTGAGTTCCTTAATGTCACTGAGTGGGTTTCCATGACTTAATGTGTATTTGAACCCTGGGTTCCAAAGTCCTAGTCCAGAGCTCAAACCACTACACCACACTGGTTCTCTGCATGCTCCAATACCTTGCCCCAAAATGGTACCTTAAACACTATCTAATAACTGTCCATTATACTGAGATTCAAGGATTGCTTTTTCAACAAGGCCTCATAGCTGACTCCTTTAGGCAAACTGGTACTTGGTTGTAGGGAGGCACTGACTACTTCTTCCACTGACTCAGCCAGTTCCTCCCTGGCCTGTTTAATGAGGAAGGAAGGAGTAAGGATCTAATGTGGTGGCTCTCACCTCTCCAAGGATCCTTTTCCCATCCTCAGGATGCCCAAATTGAAAAATATCCAATAACACATCACAAACAGAAGCCAAGGTTACATCCACTGGAAATGTATCAACGGCAGCACCGAAGCTGGAGCAAATCTGAGCAATTTTATCTACAAAGTGCTGTGCAAATTCTTCACAGTGGGCTGTTAAGTGGCTTCCATTTTCTACTTGAGTGCAATAAGCCACTTGAAACAGCTCTGCAGGATGGCTTCTAGCAGAAGCAATGGGGGCAACAAAGAAGAATTTCTTTGCTGCCCATAGTGCCACACAATAGGCCTTTCAAGTAGGCTGTAGCCCATGTGCAGTCAGACTCACTCCAAGTTTTCTGCCAGTGTCCTATTGGTCTCCATCTCACTCATTTCATCACCACTAGCTCTCTGGAAAACCAGGACCTCGTTTGGGCCCACTCTTTGGGAAAGGATGCCCAGGAGTGATTGGATGTACCACCCTGGTCATTTGCCCATTCCAGAGGTCAGCCAGAGTTTCTAAGAAATAAGGAAACTCCCCAAGAGCCACCAGGAATCCACCTGGATTGATCAGCCTTCTGGGACAGACCATTCTAATCAGTCCCCTGCCACTACAGAGGTTCCAATCCCAGTGAATCTAAACCTAATCAAATAATGATCTGGCCATGGGAATGGAACTGCAGAAAGTTCCTCTATACCAAGATCACCATGCCTCCATCAAGGACAGAAAATATGGTGTTTCTCTGACACAAAGGTTCTTTCTCAGACTTGAGATAAAAGAAAAAAAATGCTCTATTTGGTTTGAAAGGGGGTGAATCAGAGGCCAGTTGGTTGTCCTTCTTGTGAGGAAGCAGGATGAATCTCATCTTAATCAAAGTCTTGTCCTGCAGCCTGAAAACTTGAAGGCCAAAGGCCAGGACAGCCTCTAAAACATTTGTGATTTCATCCATCCATCCATTCATCCATATCCCATAGAGATGCCCTTCCCAGTAAGTCAATGTGATGAAGTTTTAAGGCAGGGGGTGGTCATACATCCACTTGCTTTTTTGAAAGTTTGAGCACACTTATTCAGTGATTAATATCTTTCTTTCTTCTTTTTTAGTTTTCTGTAAGACCTTTTGTGATGTGTAGCTTTCTCTGCAATAGGATTTGAGCATGTAATTTCAGTTAAAAGTAAAACATCATCCTCATCTTCATTGTCTAAACATTCTCATCAATACTACTACCACCACAACCACCATCACACTTTTAAGGCCCTGTTCCTAATGTCCTTCAGTCTAATTTTTCTCAATGACAGTTCTTTGAATCAATGAATTTGATTATTCTATAAAAAAAAGTTAAAAACACAATTAACCAATATAAATCAATATATGAGGGAAAAAACTACAAGAATGCTCAACAATTACTAACTAAACAGTGTGCATCTATCTAAACAAATAATAATCATCAACAACAAAAACAAACAAACACAAAAGGCTGCACACATGACTTCCAGCTCTTTACAGAACAGTAATTAGTGAATTCTTACTATATTTCTTCAAAGTTCAATAAAAATAACTACAACTAAATGATCATATTACATAATTGTTAAATAATTATAGGGTAGTGGCTGATTTTAAATTAATTAAAGAAAAGACAATTAACAAAAACATTACAAAGGAACAACCAAAATAGCTGAAGACAGAAACAGGTTTTAAAATTGTGAAGAAAGTGAATTATTTAGAAGTCACCTTTGAAACACACAATACTAAATTGTTTCAGAACAATTAAGCAAAAATATGGATTGATATTAAGAATGAATTATGGAAGTGGCTAAATTGAAGCTGTCTTTTAACATCTTGAATAAATCTTCCACACATTCTAAGGAGTCTTGTAGGAAAATCACTACATCATCAGCAAATGTTTTTAATTTGTATTCTTATCTCTTTACTGTTATACGTTTGATTTTTTTTTGCTTCATGTCAGATGGCGTTATTTGGAACTTCTAAAGTCTGCTTAAATAACAAAGGTGACAAAAGGCACCTCTTTCTTCTCCCTTTTTGTATATCACAAAAATTTATTTTGTCACCATTAACTAAAATCTATATTTTCTGGTAAATTACTGTAAGCCACATAATGAAGTGTTGTTCATCAGATATCGTTGCATGAATATTCTCATTTTGCATCTCTGAAATGCCCCTTATTTTCAAGCATCTTTTTTTTAATCTCTCTCTCATTTCCAGATTTTTTTTCTTGATCAACAATCAATTTCTCAGTGACTCCTTCCAGTTTTGAGTCTTTTTTTTAACCACAGCTCTTGTTCTTTCATCCATCCATTTCATCTCATTATTTAGCTGAGCCACAAAAAAAAAAAAAAAAAAAGGGAAAAAAGGGAAAAAAAGAAAAGAAAAGAAAAGAAAAGAAAAATCTCTTTCAATTCTACTTTCAGATTTTGTTTTATTGTTTGGCTTATATCAGCTCTCATCTGAAACATTTCCTCACTCATTCTCCTCATCTTCTTCAGCATCATCTGGTTTGATTCCATTTCTTCAGGTTGATCCACTGATGTTCTTCTTTGAGATTGTACTGCTTTTGATTCTACTGCTAATTCTGCTTTTGCTATTTCTTCTGCTTTTCTCTGCATGTTACCAATGGCTTAGTAATTTGACAGCTGTCAAATTAAATCAAGAATTTCTAGTATAATTTCCATTTCCACCACAAGATGTCAGCACTTTTCAAAAATCATCCAGGTTAGCTCTCTCTCTTTCACAGAAAGTTAAGCCAGTTCCTTTACAGTTCTTCCAAAGTTCATTTCCTGATATTGTTTCATCAAATGGGGTCTTGAGTCTTATCAGATTCCCATGGTAAGTATTTCATGTTTAAGTTGAAGTTAAATTTCTTTACAGTTTTTTCTATATTCAGCATACTGTTTCTTTAAAATGCAGTTCCTGCTCTAGCTGCTGTCACTCTCCTGGCAAAGTTATTTTTGACTTTAGGCTAGGAAAATAAATCAATCACTCATATCAGTCTTAGAACTTAATTGTTAAAGTTCTGTCAGTTTCACCACTAAAGAGCCTTCTTAAATGTACCTTCACACAAGGAGGTTAAGAAAATTGAATAAAGGGAATTTGGCTGCCAATTAGCAGTGGCTGTGAAGTGACAGGGTCTGGAGAGAAGTGACCAGTGGGGTGCCACAGGGTTCTGTCCTGGACTCAGTGCTGGTCAACATCTTCATCAATAGTTTGGATGAAGGAATAGAAGGAATGCTGATCAAATTTGCAGATGACACCAAATTGAGAGGTGTTGCTAATGTGCTAGAGGACAGGATCAAAATTCAAAATGACTTTGACAGATTGGAGAGCAGGGCCAAAGCTAACAACATGAATTTCAACAGAGAGAAATGTAAAGTCCTACACTTGGGCAGAAAAAAATGGAATGCACAAATATAGGAATGGGGAACATGTGGCTGGATAACAGTATGTGTGAAAGGGATCCAGGAGTCTTGGTGGACCACAAGTTGAACATGAGTCAGCAGTGTGATGCAGCAGCAAAGAAAGACAGTGTGATTCTTGGTTGCATCAATAGGAGTATGGTGTCTAGATCGAGGGAGGTAATGGTACCACTCTATTCTGCTTTGGTTAGACCTCATCTGGAATACTGTGTCCAGTTCTGGGCACCTCATTTCAAGAAGGATATTAAAAAGCTGGATCGTGTCCAGAGGAGGGTGACCAAAATGGTGAAGGGTCCGGAAGCCATGCCCTATGAATAGCTGCTTAGGGAGCTGAGTATGTTTAGTCTGCAGAATAGAAGGTTAAGAGAGGGATGTCATGTTGAGGAGGAACAATTTCATCTGGGTTCAAATTTCCCAAACCTGCTCCAGTCATGACCAGCAAGCAGATCGCCCCTAGGGACAGCTTCCTTAAAGACTGATGTCACACTCTGCCATTCTAACCAGAAGCTGGATCAGTTAATTTCATGATTCTGTTGACTGTCTCACACTAGTATGTATGTCATTCAAATATATTTGTTGGCTTGCAGCTGAATGGGTAAAGCTGTCTACTTTTACCTATAATATCTCATTCAGACATGGAAGTAATTTCTAGGTGATTAAATAATAGAGTTATGATTATTTACATGAAATACAGCAAGGTCTCTAGCACTGATTCCTAGGTAAAACATTGGCCCTTTCCACATGAGGCAGTTAAAATGGGCCAAGGCGTCCTGGCACAGAAGTCATTTGCACCTTGGATTGGACTAGGTGCAGACTATTTAATTTAGTTCTGCACCTCAGTCCGATCCAACTCGCTCCCAAGTGGTCCTCCCCCGCGCTAAGTAAAGACGAGAAAAATCAGATCTTTACATTTTCTGGAATGCACCATTGCATTCCTACTTACCTGTGCAGATGCGCAGGCTTGCACCAATGAGAGCCTGCAATCAGCGGAAGGCGGGCTGTGGGTGTGGCCAGCCTCAGCGGTTGGTCCACTCCCACGAAGACACCGGAAGCCGCCATTTTGAACTGGAGCAGTGCGGATCTACAGACCTCGCACTGCTCCAGTCGCCGTGCACCAATGAAGGAGCCCTGCAGAAGGGCTCAAGGGACAGTGGGTGTTACTTTGGACCCAAGAAGAGCCGGTAAGTAATGGCACGGAGTGATTCACTTGCCTTGTGTGGAAAGGGCCATTATCTTCAAAATGGAATCATGTAAGTGGTTTTGAACCTGATATGTTTTTAAAAAATACTTTAGAATCAGATATGGCTTCTGAAACTTGTGTGTCTAAGGCACCATCAGAAAGCATGCTGGTTCTGGTAGTCCATTCTCTTTTCAACATATCTTAGATTCTCCCTTACATCCTAAATGACATATTGCTTATTAGTGGGAAGTGGATAATAGTATAGTTGCTCATTTACATATGCTGTGTATCTGAAACATCTGGTCATGACATAAGTTTCCTGAACATTACTGTCCTCGTTAAGCTGGCAGATCCTTGATTGCCATAGATCAGCCTCCTCACTGTAATATACAATTCTGATAAAGCTTCCAAAGGATTAAAGAGCAATAGTGTCTTCACAGGGAAGGACTTAAGAAGCTCTGAAGTTTCTCCGGCATTAAGGTCTCTTTCAAAATGTGCTTCAGAAGTTCTGGTCTAAATTCTAAGTAGGAGGAGAGTGTGACTATGACCTGTGTACCTTTTTGGTATGTTGTTAACTGTTAACTGTTCTCTGTCTTTGCACCAGGCTTGGACTGCACAGCCCTTCAAGTGGAGCTTTCCCTTAAATTCTTCGAGATGCCCTTCAATCTGAGAGAAGTCTTCTGTAAAGTACAGGTATAAAGTATCTTAATTATAAATTGCTAAAACAAACAAAATCAGACATCCACACTCTGCACTTTCTAGCTGGGTCAATACTGTTTGGGACATACCCCAATTCTATACAATCCTATGATTCCACATTTTAAAAATAAAGACACAATAAGTTAGCAAATTCAATCCCCATCCCTAGTCCATCTATACGGTATCTTACAGTGTACAAATCATTGCAACATAATTGTACGTTCATTATTTTTATCACTTTAAGTTTATAAACAGAATGTATTGTTTGAGTTCCCACTATGATTCTTATGAAATCTGATTATGAACCACCATACTCAGCTGAATGTCATCCAATGCCATAATATCTCTGGCATGATCCTATTGTTTATTAAAATCTATTAAAATCATTAAAAAAGGAAGTTCCCTATAAGGGCTTCAGAATATTTTGCTTCAACAAAGTTTTAAGGATTTTTTTTTAATTCCTAACAGCACCCACTTTATGTTTTAACTGTATAGTTGCTCTTTCTTGGGTGAGGAGAATCTTAGATTGGATAAGTACATGAGCAATTTTGTAAATCATTAATAACAGCTGAACTAAAGGAATTTCAGTCTTTCAGTTCTGCACAGAGTTTATAACCTGGAGGCAAAAATGAAAACATGTTATTCTTTCAAGTCCCTACTTGATCGTATCTCCTGTTTTGTATAAATGCAGCAATTAAATACAGCTTTTATGTGTAGTTTATCATAGCAGTAAAAAATCTTAATCATTATTATTATCACTATTATAAATGAAAGTTTTTTGCTTTTTGAATAACTTGCATTTTAATGATCTCAGCAATTATGAGAAAATGGAACAGATGACAGGACAAACACTTTTATTACAAAGACATAGAAAATTTTTGTCAGGTTTCCCATCATGTTACATCAAGATTTGAAATTTAATGCTGAACTGAGCTTCATTTCTCCTTTTACTCAAGGGCACAGCAGTTGATGTAATTGGTCTCTAGAGTTGTTAACATAACCATACAATAAAAATATTCATCTACATATTAATGCAGATTATGTCTATTGATTATTTTATTTCATTTCATTTTATGCAACAGGAGTTCTACATGGAAGCTCCACCTGGAAGTTATCAAGCCTGATACCTCGTACAATATAGTGTACCATAAAGTTGTTGATTAATGCAACAGATGGTTTTCCAGCAACATTTTAAGGAAGGATTAGGCACATTTTTAAAAGCTATGAGGACAAAGACAACTTATTACATTAAAAAAACTCTCCAGCAGTGATATAGCACATTATGTGTTACATCTACCATTAAGGTTCCTTAATGTTCAGTAATAAAGGATACAAATGGCAGCTACTGAAGAGCAAATTTACTACGTGCATGCAATTATTTGCTCTGCTTTTGTGTCTCTCATTCAAAATACTGAAATAAGTTGGTATTTGTAATGGTAAATAAATTGTCATTAATTAGTCTCAGCTAGAGATGAACAGATTTCTTCCTGTTGTGTTATTTGTTTTGTTTTTCAGCAGGGTAGCTGTGTCCCATAGTCTTTTCCACTTCTGTCTTGCAGAATGTCTAAAATTTCAGAATTAGTGCCTATACATTTTGCTACAGCTTTCTCCCTTCTTCCAGGATGTACATATTGATTGAAACACAGAGTGACTTCAGTTGTAACAAACTAAACAGGCATTGGAAAGGGTATGGAAGGCTTTTTTTTTTTTTTTTTAAGGCATAATGGTGAATTTTTGGTACATTGAAAGCCGCTCTAGAAACAAATTCAATAATTTAGAACCCTAGTGTGGGGACAAATTCAGTTGGAAGAATGTTAGAACAAGAACTTCTATTCTAGTTCTCTTGCTCTAAAATATATCCCAGTCTTTGCATTCTGTCATTGAAACTGGAAACACACTTCCTGACAAATACTTCTTTATCCCCACCCCTGCTGGCTACTTAAAATTCTTCATCAAGAACACATTTTTTTAAAGACTTTGTACTCTGTCATATGGACTAGAAAATACATTTCAATCAAATGGGAGTGCCAAGATTCTTAGAATGTAGACATAGGGGACAGGAAATAGAATATACTTTGCACATATGTTCTACAACTGCACAGGAACAGAATGTACAAATCTTAGACTGCAAATAAAATGCTACCAATGAGTGAGATTACAGTGGTTTGTTATTACAATTCCACTGTTATTGACTTACACATGTCTCGTTTTATTCTGATATGCAACTGTATCACTGCATATATTATTTTATAATTCTGTTACCTTCCAGGGAAATAAATAGGCTAGAAACATATATCAATTTTTACATGAGTGTTATTAGTCACTGGAAGAATTTTGGAACCTTTTTGGCATGAGTGTCTACTATTCTTTTAGGAAATCTTAGCCTTCCTTCTCACAGAAGCATAATTTCCAGACTTTCCTAGGGAGAGACCATGAATACCAAGTCAGTTTATTATTAGATACAATCTGGGTAACCAGACATCCTAGCATAACTTCACTACATGGCATTCCTTTTTGTGGTAGTTTGTTATCGTAAATGTGTTCTTTTTTAATGTATCATTTAAAGGTAGAGATAAATATGGTGTGCCTATACATGGTCTCCTGCTGTCCATGATCCTGGGTGGCAAGGGTGGAACAGAAAAGAGTGTAAAATGCTTGGTAATTGAATTTATCCAAGTTGAAATTAAGCATTATGACATGGCCTCTGGGTTCATCTGCATGTTTGAAGGACACATGGACCTCAGCTTGAAGTCACAACACAAACAGTGTAGCAGACTGGGTGCAGAAGAGGAAGAGGCATCAAAAAGGAGTGAAATAGATTAGTGAAATAGATTAGGAACATTTTGGAGAACAGAATTAGACAAGAACCCTATCGTATACTGTTGTACACTCAGGGTTGTGCATGGGGCTACAGTCTTCAAGAGTTTCTAATGCAATGTGGCTAAATAAGGGATCCAGTGCTGCTAAAAAAACAATTCATTGCTCTTCTAAAATATCTAAAATATCTAGCCTTGTTCATCATTGTCGATATTATTAAATATATTCTTAACTGTACACAGTTCAAGTGCATCAGCTTGTGAGTTGTTAATTAAGACGATATTTCACTCAGAGGAGTGTATTAGTGCATTATTGGCTGTCCATAAATAAGCAGTTCCTAATGCGCTGTATGGCATATGTGCAGAAACTTTTAAATACTAGGTGAGATAATTGGGATGTGAGATTGAGAAATGACATGAACCCCCACAGCATCAATGCTGTGATGATTAATGTACACAGAATTCTAAGTAGGGAAAATTGAAATTCCTCTAATAGGCCAGCTTTTGTTGATCCGTCTTTAAGGCTGCTTATAATTACATCTGAGAGGCACCTTATTCTAGCCATTCAGAAACTCAGACACAATTAATTGAAACAAATTCTATCTCATTCCACTTTATTTTTATATAAATATGTATGTAATATATATTACATATGAGATATGTAATCTTTCCCATATGTAGATTAATTTTCCCCTCATTATGTCAGTCTTTCCCATGTGGAGATGGCTGAAATGTGTAATTCTGGCTTACAACCCCCAGAATCCCTCCTTAATTGCCATATTGGCTGAGGATTATGGGAGTAGTAGTCAAACCCAATTGCCAGGAAGTTTAAGGTGAGCATTTTATTGCAACAGGAAGACCTCTTCTTTGGCCATGAGTTTCCCCATCACTGAGTCTACAAAGGACAAATAAGTTTATAAACAGGGTAAAACTAAAGTTAAACGTTGGCCATTAATAACTGGGAACCATAAAACCTGCATGATCACTGTTTATTTATTAGTTTCTTGTTAAATTCAAGGTGTGGTCTTTACCTTTAAAGCTCTGTATGGTCTGGGCAAAGGATAATTGGGTTTGGGCACATGCTTTCTTTTAGTATATTATTTCTTACTCTTAAAGGCCATTTCCACATGGGGTTTTTAACATGGGGCAGAGCGTCCTCCAGGGAGGACGTCTGCACCGGGGATCAGACTGGGTCAGACCTACTTAACGTAGATCTGCACCCCAGCCTGCTCCAGAATGACCCCAAGTGATCGTCCAGCCTGCTTTTGAAAGACCGCTAAAAACAGGTCTTTCAAAAGCACAGAGCGCACCACTGTGAGCCTGCTCCCTTATGCAGATTCACAGGCTTACATTGGTGCGAGCCTGCGATCTGCCAGGGGCTGGCTTTAGGCTGGTGAGCTTCAGCAGTTGGTCGAGACCCAACCGGAAGCCGCCATTTTCATCCCCGGAGCAGTGCAGAGCGGCAGCCACACATTACTCTGGAGAAGCATGGACCGGACTGGGGAGCCCAAAAGCCTGGTGAGTAGCATCACGGGGCGATTCCCTCGCCCCGTGTGGAAATGACCTAAGACCCTAGGATGAAAATAACAGTCTCATTATGTAGCAAACTGGTAGTCACCAGTGGACTAACTTTCTTGATCATGTTCTGGAACATATAATCTAATAGGGTGTGATTGATCTGGGAGAGTGGCCCTTTTAGGTGTGACATCAAGACTCAAGACTTTTTCTACTGTTGAGACTTTTACAGCCATGATGTTACTCTAATGTCATCTGTCTTCCCCCCCCCCCAATAATGTCCCATTGCTATTCTTCTAGCTAATTATAAGCTGCTTTGAGAACAGTTGTTGAAAAACAGACTGTCAATTTATTATTATGACACAAATATCTTCACTTTTTGCAAGGGTAATGATGGTAAATAGTATGCACCAAATACGTCTCAATTTCTTTTAATTTCCTATCTTGCTACAATTTTATTCAATCAGAAATAATGTGTTATTCTTCATAGGGAGTCTGTCCTTTATTTCTGATTCAGACAAGATTGTAAAGTTTGAAGAAAGCAGAAAGAGATTGAAATTAAGTGATACATTCTTCCAGTATGTATTCTAATATTTCTGAAGCATACTGTGTGATAGTACATGATGACTCTGTGCCTGTAGATCTTAGCATGCTCTCCAGGGGTATTCAAATGGGCAATTAATATTAAGTCGCAGTAGAACGTATGACTAGAGAAATACAGTAGGAGTAAATGGGATTTACTGTTACTATTTGAGAATGGAGAACATCCTACATAAGAAGATGTCCTGCTTGAAGAATCTCTTTCATTTCAACATTTTTGACAGTATTTTGAGGGCAGGCCTGAGGACCAAAACAGACATTCTGTAGATGTTTGCTTTAGCTGACTTCAACCACATGATGGTACCAGTGGTGGTGGAGATAATAGCTGTACTCATTAGAAATGATGCGTATGCAGAGGAAGAAGCTTAAGTTTTTAGTCTTCAGTGGATTAGGGGTTCATTTTATCTGTATTCTGACTGCAAAACTGTGGGAGGAGAGGAATTTAGTTTCCCCTCACAATGAATAACAATATTTCATTCCATAATAGGACCAGGACAATTAACTTCATCTGGAATAGAACCTATAAGAATATGTGAGTTCACAGTAAATACATAAGTTGGATGGGATGTGCACTGACTGTTAGTGTCAGTCTTATTAGTTGTTGTTGTGATTAGAACTCAATGAGAAGCTGCATTGCTGGCCCACTCAGAAAATAAAGAGAACAGACAGCAGACTTTGGGTTAAATAGTATCACTTTTATTAACTACTTAACAAGTTTTTATGTGCAGCATCAGGTGAGGCTGGGGTGGGGTGGGGTGGGGAGATAGAATTACAGTGGTTTATCATGATTGTATATCTTGACCAAGTGCCTTATCCCACAGTCTGTAGGTTTTGAGTGTGTATACCTAAAAGTGAGCACCCAGAATAGAATAGTGTACATATGTTGGTGTAACTGCCCACCTCACTGTTCAACAATCTCCCTTCTTGAGCTAGAGGAAGGGATTAGTGTTAGTTGTAATATATTAGTAGCAGGGGTAGTGTTGTAGTGATATAATTTCTGAACCAGACAGTTCACAGTGACCATGGCAGAGTCATTCTTCAATGACTGCAGGAGCACCAGCTCTATGCTAAGCTAGAGAAATGTGTGTTTGACTTCCCTACTTTGGACTTTGTTACCCTGCTTTCTTGAGGCTCCCAAAGGCTGTCAAAATCGTGGGGAAAATTAGCTCTGAGCACTGCTTTAGCAATGCAAAGAGGGCAGGGTAATTAAGGATCTTTAACCCAATGTTTACGGGGCCAGGCCCAGTCAGAAATCACACACAAACTGTTCAAATTTAAGTATTTTATTGGTATAGATGTTAAAATCCATACAATCATTCAGCTGCACTCACTCCAACAAGCATTCAAGACTAGAAATTTAGAAAGAGGTGAAAGTTAAGAGAGAGAGAGACATAAGAGTTTGGGTTAATACTATACCAATCCAGAAGTCTTCAGCTGGGAGAAAATGATCTCAGCCATGCCTTTTGAGGCTGAGGGGAGCTTACCAGCTTCATGGTTTGCGGATCTGGGAGAACTCGGAACTCTGAAAAAGAAGAGGAAATGGACCTAGTTATAGAGCTGACCCATGTCCTGGGGAACAGATAGCTGCAGTTTTACGAAGATGGATTTCAGCTTTGTAGTTCAAAGAAAATACTGCCAAACATCCTTGTAGTTTCCTGCAAGATGAGTATCTCATCTGAGGATGCATACCTCAAGGTGTCTCATTCCAGGCTGTTTTGCATTGTTTATTTGCTCCCAAAGAGTTATTGTCTCCTGATCACTGCTGAAAATCCATTCAAGTGGCCTTTGAGCCATTTGCAAGATTACCCAGGATGCGTGACAGAAAACCGACTACTCTTTTGATCTATCTCCATAGCTCCACTGCCTACGTGTCCATCCAGTATATCTCTATGGCTCAATATGTTTGATATAAAATAATTAGGACCCTCAGGACATAGTTTTTAGGTGGGTTAGGGGGCTTACAACTTTCTTGTCCACCAGATCCTTCCAAAGCAAGTAAAGATAGCTCTTTCCAAAATAGAAGCACTACTCTCCTGACATCCTCCCAGAAACAAGAAAGATGCCCAGCAGTTTCTGGGCTTTGTAAATTATTTGTTGTTACTGCATGCTTTCAAGTCCTTTCCTATTTATGATGACTCTTAGGTGAACCTATCATGTGGTTTTCTTGGACTAAGAGTATGTGACATGCCTAAGGCCACCCAGTGGGTTTCCATGGCTGGGCAGGGAATCAAACCCTAGTCTTCAAGATCATAGTCCAACACTCAAATCACTACACCACTCTGGCTCTGTTTGCAAACCATTACTGACCTTTTATCCTAGACTTCACAAAGCTTGCTACAGTCTTAACTAATCTCCTGTGAAGCAGAACTCCATTTATAGGGTCTATTCATTCAACAAGCCTTCCAGAAATTAAAAGAACTATTTACATCAGAACCAATTCTGAAACATCCAGTACCCCAGACCTCCTTTGACGTAGAAACTAACCCCCTGATGTGGCCATAGGGTAAATGCTTCTCCAACCACTGAGATGAGGAACTCACCTTCTTCCCTGTGCCAACAATTTAAGAAAGCTGACATCAACAGAACAGAGATACAATATTTGGGAGACGGAACTTCAGACAGTCAAGGCTGCATTTCAAGTATGGAGACTACCTACTAGAGGGGGTCATGCATCCAGCTGAAGTCCACAGAGACCAGTACAACTTTGAATACCTCCAGATGGTCCTGAAGTTAAATCAGAGACAAATGTGTTGGTCTTATTCTTTGTGACGTACAGTTTCAAGCTCACCTATGTTCCCCGCACTCAGAACTAGTAAGCTGACAACTTATACAGGAAACTAGAATATGCTACTTTGAAGGGCAAAGAACCTACTCTGTTATTCTTTATCCAGAACACTTTGTGGCTGTATATGTTCCCCTGACACTGTTGGATAAGATCTGACAGTAGCAAGGCCATGATGTATTTGTGCAGAGTTATTCAAGGGAAATGGTATTGTCACTCCATTCCTTCTGCAGTAGTCAGAGAAGTCTTCCCCAGCAGCACATTTTTTTTTATTAAAATATACTTTATTAAACATACAATCTTACAAATCAGAATTAACAATACACAACATTACCCAACATTACATACAGATAAACACATATACATCTATACGCTACATACACTACATACACATCCTCTCTATTACCCTATCTTCATAGCATACACTCTCCTTCACTAACACAAATACCAATATAAATACATACCCATACCTAATTACTCTCATGGGCGATACAATCTTCATATTTCTTAATCTCTCTGCATCCCCTTTATAGACTCTCAATACTTCCAATATCAGTCCTCCATACATAACCCATTCTTTTTCCATCATATATTCCCTAACTTCTTTTTCTTTTCCATTGAGTGAGACTTTCCTCTTCTTGTCCTCCTGCTCCTTTATTATTATTTGTACAGTTACTGTCTTATCTGTATTCTATTCTGCTTTCCTCTTACCAATAATTCTTATATCTTTCTTAATTCTAATTCTAATAAATCCTTTTTATTATTTTTTTTCACTGTTCCCTTTATTTCACTCTTCATAATTTTTCCATTAAATCAATTTAATCATACATACCTATCAACGCTATTTTACCCCAATTCTCTTCCCATACACTTTTTAATATTTCCCATTCCCGATTAAATGTTTCTTTCGACTTATCCTTTAGATACAAAGTTAGCTTATCCATTTCTGCGAATTTGTATAATTTCTGTAACCATTCTTTTATCTGAGGTGAATTCTCTGTCTTCCAATGTTTTGCAAATATGATCCTTGTTGCATAAATCATATAACATATGATTCTTGAATATTTTTCTCTGACTTTTTTTATCTAGCCCATCTAAAATGTTAAGAAGGTATATTTCCGGGGGCATTACAAATTTAATTTTCAATATTTTCTCTATTTGCTTATGTATCTGTAACCAAATTTTTTTTAGCTTTTTTACACTTCCACCACATGTGAAAAAAGGTTCCTATTTCTTGACATTTCCAGCATTTAACTAATTTCTTATTTTTATTCATTTTAGAGATTCTAACTGGGGTTAAATACCATCTATAATAAATCTTATAAAAATTCTCCTTTATATCATAACATCTAGTGAAGTCTTGATTTACTTTCCAGGCATTTTGCCACTGATTCAAAGTAATTGTATGACCTATGTCCTGAGCCCATTTTATCATTTTTGTTTTGATAATTTCTTGTTCTAATTCTAAACTTAACAACCATTTATAAATCTTACTTAAAGGTTTTTCTATTCCTGGTTTCATTATTTTATCGAATTCGTTTTCTTCTAAAGTTATCCCTTTATCCTTCATATCCTCCTTGTATTTCTCTGCCAATTGTCTATGGAGAAGCCAATGAGTTGAAAAGCCATTTTCTATCAATTCTTCCCTAGTTTTTAATTTAACCTTATCTCCTACTCTTTTGATTATATCCTTGTATGACAACCATTCTTTCGTTCTTATTTTCTCTAATCTATAAAAAGCTTCATGTGGCGAAGTCCAATGTGGTAATTTTAAATATAATTTCCCCCTAAGTTTTAACCAAATTCTTAAAATTGCCTTTCTAACATAGTGGTCCATAAATACTCTATTATTCCTGTATTTATCATACCTAATGTACGCATGCCAGCCATAGTATAAATTAAATACCTCTAAATTTAATAATTTCGTATTTTCCAATAGAATGCATTCCTTTAACCACACTAACGTCATGGCTTCATAATATAATTTAAGGTCTGGCATGCTTAGACCACCCTTCTCTTTAGCTTCTTTTAAATATTTCCATTTAATTCTAGGTTTCCTTCCGTTCCATACAAATTTACTAAGATCTTGCTCCCACCTTTTCAATGCTTTATCATTCATCAATATCGGTAAATTTTGAAACAAAAAGATTATCTTTGGCAATATATTCATTTTTATTGCAGAAATTCTCCCTAATAAGGATAAATTAAGTTTCCCCCATCTTTTCAAATCCTCTTTTATTTCTTTCCAAATTCTATTGTAATTATTTTCAAATAATTCTGAGTTGTTTTTCATTATTGTAATTCCCAAATACCTTACTTTTTTCACTATTTTAAACCCTGTAATATTCATCAATTCTGCTTCTTGTATTTGCGTCATATTTTTTGTAATCATTACTGATTTATCTTTATTTATTCTTAAACCAGCTACTTGTCCAAACTCTTCCATTATTTCCATAAATGATTTTATGCTTTTTCTTGAATCTTCCAATATTATCACCATATCGTCCGCAAATGCATGAATTTTAAATTCATGCCCTTTAATCTTCGTTCCTCTTATTTCCTCCTTTTTTAATTTTAGTAGTTAATATCTCTAAACACATAATAAATAACAATGGAGAAAGTGGACATCCCTGTCTCGTACCTTTATTAATTTTAAATGAATTTGATTTTTCCCCATTTACTAATAAACATGCTTTTTGGTCTCTATATATTGCTTGTATCCACTCTTTGCACCTTTTTCCAATACCTAATTTATTCATCACTTCAAATAAAAAGTTCCAATTTACATTATCAAACCCAGCAGCACATTTCAAATAAGCTGGTTTTCTTCCTGTCAGCTTTCTTCACTGTCCAGCTTTCACAACCAGACAGAGAAATTGGAAATATGATGGCCCGGACAATCCTAACTTTAGTACTGAATGATATAGCTTGACATTTCAGGATCTAGTCTACTTCTTTCATAGCTGCCCTTCCAAGACTTAGACAATTTCCACATGACAGGGCTCAGCAAAGTGCTTTCATTGAAGCCCCAGGGAAGAGGAAAAGCATGCCAGGAACACTCCCCTCTGCACCTTACCCGGTCACTGCAGAGAGGAGTGCTCTGGCCCTGCCTCTTCCCTTCCCCAGTGTAGCCAGGCACTTGACATTGCTGTGCTGGGGAGGGATGCATCACCCTTATGCTTCCACCCTTCTGCATGGCTGGGAAAGGTGGCAGCATGGCAAGATGGTAGATATAATGGTGTGATGTGCTGGCAGAAGATGGTGATGAGACAGTGATGATATCATGCAGAAGCACGACCTACAGATGCTGCCATCATGTCCCAACTGCGAGGCAGCCATGCCATGTGGAAAGGGCTTTAGTTTCCAAAGAAATCTTCTTTGGATTTCTTGATGACAGTTTCTGTGCTGATTAATGAGTGAGCCAAGATACAGAAAATCTAAAATTGCAGGTTTCCATTGGCTTTTTATTTGTCCTTGGTCATGTAATGTGCTCCCTTGCTGGTTGTAGAACATCCCCAATCTTGATTTAAATTTTCCTTTGATTTCCTCAGGTCTTGTGGAAGAGGTCTCCTGCTCTCCCTTTTTTTGTTGTCATCTTCTATTTCTCTTCATTGATTTCATACACATACATGAATACAATGATAATATAATTGTCTCATTTACATATTTAACATAGCATCTTTTTAGCCCTAAAGTATAGACTTTGATTTCAAATCTGACAAAACTAGCATATTGGTTATTTCAAAGTGCGGGGAAAAAAAGACAGCTTTCTTTTTCTTCTTAACAAAATTGGGAATCTAAGTTTTGGTTGGGCTACAAAAATGGATTTCTTGTAAAGGATACTCGAAATCTTAGGGTTCTTGATATCCAGTCAATACATGATATAGTACTGTTTAGATTAAATTAGATTAGACTTGATTAAACATAAGTACAGGAGGTCTCACACCAAGATATAAATGGTAGAAACACTCTTATACAATATAACAGAGATTGCTGGGATGACGACCATCGGTTTTTAGAGATAGTTTAGTCCTGGCTTGCTTGTGTTCTTCTGTCTTCCCTCCAGACAGAAAATTTCTTTGTGAAGGGATTTACTAAAAGAAGGCATTTGGGGAGTGGCTGACAGTAGTGGCATTCTAGGGGATTGGTCAGTGACTTGCCTTTGTGTCCTGGCTATGGTGTGAAAAGGAGGTTCAAGTGTCAATAAGCTACAGATTTCCATTTTCTAGAAGAACTGCATTACTTCATAGCAGAGTAAGAAAAACATTTTGCATTTTTTTATTTGCTATAAATGATCTTTATCTCTAGCCATTTGCTACAGATAACATATGGCTGTCCATAACTATTTCCTTTGTGTTCTGAGTGTTACCTTGTTAGAAGAGATCATGTGGCTCATATATAACCTTTTGATTTAGGTTCACTGTCAAGAAGTGCAAGTGATATGCAAATTTCATTTTCATTTCCATACCTTTGCATTTCTAGTAAAGCTTTAAATAATTCAGATTTACCTTGTTTATGACTTAGAGGCCCATCAGTAGATGGATTTTAACTAGTGGGAATCAAAATCTTGTAGTATTCTTTGTTGTTGACTTGTTCTGTGTCTTCACATTGTTTCTGATTTATGACTACCCTCAGATGAAACTGTCACAGGGTTTTCTTGGCAAGATTTATTCAGGATATGCATTTTGTCTCCCTTGGAGGCTGAGAGAGTGTGACTTGCCTAAGTTCACATGGTGGGTTTCTGTGGACATGCAAAGTTTTGAACTCTGCCCTCCAGAGTTACAGTCCAGTGCTCAAACCACTACACCATGGTAGTTCTCTTTAGGAACTTTAGGACTATGTTAAAGACAGAAAAGAAGTCACTGTCCCCAGGAGAGTTGTACATAACTATTAACAGATAATTTCATGTAAGTCATTCTTTTCCCCACTAATGAAGATGTTGATATGTTACAAATATAAGAGATAACTTAATTTCTTTTGTGGTGTAAAGCTTTGAAAGTTATTCTTGTAGTCATAGGCAGTTGGTCTCACAAATCATTGAAGAAGGATTATCACAAGGTTCAAGTGATGGTCTGTGGTATATTTGATACTGCTGCCTTGTGCTCGCTGAGGGTGTTGAGGGTACAACAAAGTGAAACAGAGAATGGTTTATTTTCTGTCATAAGTTAGTGGTTTGTAGCATTCAGATGTTTCTAAAAGGTAGCATTCAATTATTTCTTTATTGCTTAATTTGTAACCCACTTTTCTCCCAATTTAGGACACAAACAACTGATGGTTAGATAAAACCAGAATATAGCTAAAATCCATTGCAAAAGTGATTTTAAGGAACAGTTTAAGAGTAAGTGAATTATCATGTCATAAATGAGACTGAATTGAAAAGAGTTTAAAACCATTTAAACAAAAGCAAAAACTTTTGCAAAGCAAAAACCAAAAACCAATATAATCCACTAATGTCCCCAAACCTGTCTACATAAAAAGGTCTTTGTGTGCTAGTGGAAGAAGGGCACAGAACAGGCCTATCTAGTAATTAAAGGTACATAAAATAGGGGAGCATTACATCCTACTTCTGCTTAGTTGCAGTGAGAAGTGAAACAACCTTAGAAGTTCATTTGGGATAGAGATTTGAGAAGAGGAATGATAGTATATTTGTGAATCTGGAATTGTCTGAAGTTAGACCATTTTCTTATGCATTCACATTCAAGCAATCTTAAGCTGTGTATTCACATGGGAACAATTAGCATTGGTGCAGGTGTTGTGTTATTGTCTTTGGAAGTATATTCACCCTTATCATTTAATATTAATTTCAGAAAGTGCTTGGAACATGCATATTCTTTCAGTAGCTTGCTATACATAGCTGCTTCCCTGCCCCACACTGGGCCATTATTATGGTAAAAACTCTCTAGCATAAATTAACATAATTTTCATCCATGGAGCCTTTGCATCATTGTCAGATATTAGGTCAGCTTCATCATGCTGCAGCCTTGAAGAATTTTTATTTTCTATAATCCTTTATCTCTGTCAGTTCATCCATGTCAAATATGATTTCCCAACTGACAGTGCAGTTTGTCAAGTGAATGATAGGCAGATATCTCCAAGTATTTTCCCCCACCCTTGGTTTTGCTGTTTATTTCCTTATTATCTTGTTTTGCTTTGAGTTCAATTATTATTTTAATAGAAACAATTCATTTGAAGGAAATATTATCCAGAAATTGTATAGATCTATAAAGTGTAAATTAAAAAGAACTGTATGTATCCAGCTCCTACATGTGCAACTGACCCCCTTGAAATATATATTTCTCTCAGTCAGATAGATTTGCAAAGTAATACCAGTATGGTTTCAGCACATAAATACAAATTATTGCTTGTGCCTATATCCAATGTTACAACGGTAGTTGTTATAGAAACATGTGTATAGGTAAGAAAACATTCTACTAATATCCAGTTCTACAGTAAATTAATATCTGTCCTCCTCTTTAAATTGTAATCATGGCCATGACTGAGCTTAAATCAAGTAGTTTTAAACCTCTTTTATTTCAAGAATAAGCCTATGCGTATACTTGTTTCCGCTGAAATAATTTGGATATGAAGTGTTTGTTGCAGGACAAATCATATCCCCAACTGTTTTGAATTGTACTCAGATATCAGTTCGACTAGGAAAAAACTCCATTGTGCTTCATAAATCTGTATAAGATTGTTGTACCAATAATTGATCATGGTAATCTGATTCCAGAAGGACGTGGACGTTTGCAATTGGTACTGTTCTTTAAAAGCTGCATAAATTCCCCCTTTCCAATACAGCTTTTAATTTATTTGATATTAAATTCTAATAGGTAGAGACTTGTTATGCCATTAGGAGATTGCTGAACTAGGATTCCATGGAACTGTTATGAAAGATTATTAAAAATATTTAAGGATAAATTTAAACATGCAGAGAGCCTTAGCCTGAAAAATAAGTGATTGTACTAGTGCAGTTTTTTTACATTTTATGTGGTTTCTTTTCAGTTGTGTGGTTGTGGTTATGCAGCCTTGTATAAGGTATCCTTCTTGGTCATTTATTACTTGCTGCTCCTCTACCCCCCACCTATTCCCTTTGAATTACTTACAAAATCTGAGACTGCACTACTGTGCAGGCTTAGCAGGGGCAAAAGCCTACAATAAAAGACTGGTATCCTAAGGTTTAGCAATTTCTGTGGGAGAAAGAAGTCTCTTTCAATGAGACCAGTTCTGTAATCTCCAACTCTCACTTGAGTGTATCTCACACAGGTTTACTTCTTAGAAATATGTAATTGTTAGCCATTTTCTGCTGAATGTATACTCACATTTTTGGATTCTTTGCCTAGTCTTCATCTTGATTTCCAAATGGGTATGCATTGCTATTAACTATTATTAATAAAAATAGCATCGTGACTTCCCCACGTGTTTTTTTTAATCACATCTCATATCCCATAACATAAAACATTCCAAAACTAGACTTAGTATAAGGTACACACAATGTTAAAGATATAACACTAACAAAAATTTCACAGGGTTCCTGTAGGAATATTTACTGGATGAAATAAATATTAGATGATGTTAATATGCCTATATTATCATGTGATGGAGAAACAAACAGTTCAGAAAAAAAAAGATATTTAATATATGTGTATTTTAGATGATCCCATCTTAAAAGAAGAGATATTTCTCTCAGGCATAAGAGAAGGGAGAACGCCTGTCCTGAAATGTGCTCTGAGTTTTGGAACCTTGATGCACTAGTTAATTTTCTAAATGTAATCCCATTTTCTCATGCTTTCATCTTTTCAGAGAATCCAGAATGAAATATGGTTTGAATCCAGATATAGTCATACTCTGAAATGATCCACTGAAAACAATGAGATGTATGTTAGTTGCAAGGGACCATTCCTGACCTATTTCTGTTTTCAAGGACTTTGGGAAGAAAGATTTGTATAATAATATATTGTGCATATGCGTTTATTTATAAAGTTCTGTAAATATTGCCCTGTTATTCAGAACTAATTACATTTCTAAGCAGGTGGTATGTTCTACAATGAAAAGGTAAAGATAAACAGGCACTTATGCTTTAAATGAATGATTAATATAGAAGCCCCAGAATAGGCATGCTCCCCTGCGGAACACAAATCACTGGCACCTTAGATGCCAGCCAATGATAGAGAGGAATTTGTCCTTCAGACTTGGTTAGCAGATCCATAGTTGTGGGGAGGGTAATAGAGCATGACCCACTCTTCTTTACAAAGTAGCCCTTCAGTATTGATTGTAGTTATTGAATGGAACTTTAAAGACTGCACAAAAATAATCTGCACAGTTCTAAAGTGGTCTTGAACACCAGTACTCATTTGTTGAAAATCTAGGAGGCAAAAAAATGGAGAATATATAATCACCCTTGCTGCTCTGAGATCTTGATCTAAATTAATTTTGCTTATTACTTTTTAATCATTTTTTAACCACAGGCACAAGAATAGTTTGAGGAAAGTAATTTCAGTAGCTTGCTCAGTACCTTGTTCAGCAGCACACAACAGGAGTACATTTATTTTTATAGCCCATGGCACACTAGGTGTTTTATGACTACAATAGTCTAAGCTATCAAACATCTGAAAGTTGTTTTAGGATGCAATCCTATGCACACTGATCTGGGAATAAGTCTCATTGAACTCAGCAGTTGTAATATTCAAGTACGATAAGCACTGAATTATGTTGTTTTTCTTTGAACCATTTAACAAAAACATGGTATAAAGAAGCAAAATTTGTGTCATAGTTTCTATTTAATTCTTTAGTAGATAAATGAAATCATTCACCTTATTATTTCAAGGACAATTTCAATGTGGAAAGAAAGGGCTAATCATGGGATATCCTTTCTCAAAAACTGCACCTCAGGATTAGAATTCTCTTGTCCTGGAGGTTCTCCAAAGCCAGAGGCTGTGAATCTTCTCAAAGCTGAGTTAGACCCTTTTTATTCAAGCTGGCTTGTATTGTCCAGGAAGAGTGAGGAAGGGATAGTTTAAAATAATGAATATATTGTTGCCTATACTCTGGATTAGGTGGTTAGGTGGATTTGTACTTGGTTGACTTACTGAACCCAAAGGGTGCTTATCAATGGCTGTTTTTCATCCTGGAGAGAAGTGACTGGTGGGGTACCACAGGATTCTGTCCTGTTACCATGGCATTCTGGTCTGGTCTTTGGTGAACTAAAAGATATCATTTTGATATCACAATTCGGCCTTTTCCCGCCATGAGCTGCGTGTTTGTTAGGTCCCACCGGACAAGTGCGAAGCTAGGCATGGGGGGTTAGCATCTTTCACCGGACATAGCCAGTTCCGCTTTAGGGGGGTTGCCGCTCGAAACAAGCACCTTCATTGCTAAACAAAAGAGTTCTTTAAGCACCTTGACAAGACGGCACTTAATGGCCGAGCTAGCCACATCTGCATACCAGCTATACCATTGTCAATTCAGTTCATAACCCAATCATGTAAATCCTGACCTTTCGGAGCCTTTATCTCCATCCCAAAACTCATTGTTCTCATGCAAAAACCAGACTAGCCTGTGGTCGTTCTGTCCCTATAAAAGTTGTCTCACTTTGAGAGCTCTTTGGGACTCTCACTGGACTGAGCTGAAATCACTTGAAATCACTAAGCTGAAATCACTCGAAGCTCCGTTTGGATCTTCACCCTCGCCTCACTGCCGCTCGGCTCCACAGATTCCCCTCGGTCTACTCGCTGGGTTTCCTTCCTTATCTCCAATTGGCGTTTCCAGGACTTCGGACAGGTGGTGTATTGCTTATTTCTCGAAACTTTCTTTCTCCTCTCTCTAGTTAGGTGTGTTTGAGTTTTATTATTTTCTTTGCTTATTAGTATTTTGAAACTGCTTGGTTCCTCACTGACCTGAACCGGTATACATAGAATAAAAGATCCCGCTGCATTGTCCTGCCTCTCGTTAGTCAAGAGAGTGCTCCAGCTAATTTTCCCCATCTTGCTTATTTTGGGTTGTTGTTTGGGTGCCCCTCCCGGGACCCCCAGTCTACAGGGTAACAGTCCCAGGGCTGGTGCTATTCAATGTCTTCATCAATGACTTCGATGAAGGAGCAGAGGGTATGCTGATCAAATTTGCAGATAACACCAAATTGGGAGGGGTTGCTAATACCCCAGAGGACAGGATCAAAATTCAAAATGACTTTGACAGATTGGAGAGCAGGGCCAAAGTTAACAACATGAATTTCAACAGAGAAAAATTTAAGGTCCTACACTTAGGCAGAAAAAATGGAATGAACAAATAAAGGATGGGGGACACATGGTTGGATAACAGTACATGTGAAAGGGATATAGGAGTCTTGGTAGATCACAAGCCGAACATGAGTCAGCAGTGTGATGTGGCACCCAAAGAAAGCCAAAGCAATTCTTGGTTGCCCTAATAGGAGTATGGGGTCTAGATGAAGGAAGCTAATGGTACCACTCTATTCTGCATTGGCTAAACCTCATTTGGAATACTGTGTCCAGTTCTGGGCATCTCAGTTCAAGAAGAATATGAAGAAGCTGGAGCATGTCCAGAAAAGGGTGACCAAAATGATGAAGGGTCTGGAAGTCATGCCCTGTGACAAACAGCTAAGGCAGCTAGGGATGTTTAGTCTGCAGAAGAGAAGGTTAAGAGGGGACATGATAGCCATGTTTAAATATTTGAAGGGATATCATGTCAAGGAAGGAGCGGGCTTGTTTTCTGCTGCTTCAGAGACTAGGACAAATAGCAATGGATTCAAGCTGCAGGAAAGGAAATTCCACCTGAACCTCAAGAAGAACTTCCTGATGGTCAGAGCTGTCCAGCAGTAGAATATGCTACCTTGAAGTGTGGTGAAGTCTCCTTCTTTGGAGGTTTTTAAGCAGAGGCTGGATGGCCATCTGTTGGGAGTGCTTTGATGTGTGTTTCTGCATAGCAGGGCATTGGACTGAATGGCCCCTGGGGTCTCTTCCAACTACAGGATTCTATGATTGTTTATCCAAAAGCCCAAATGAACAAAACAAAGACAAAGTTGCAATATACTGTAAGAACCCATAAAATCCATCAACAGGGTCATGGATTAAAATGGAATGAAATGTATTAAGGCCATTTATTTTAAATGTGTTGGTTTATAGTCCAGTGGTCTGTTCCTCATGATCACAGAATCATCTAAACAAGTGGTTGGTATTGCCATCTCTGACAGTACTAATCATCTGTTTGGGGGTGAGCTGATTAAGTGGCTTCAGGAGCTTGCTGAAATTAGGGACACATTTTCTGTAAATATAATAAATCAATAAATTTCTTATATATGCTATGTGCAAAACATGATCTTTGGTCCACTGCAGACACATTTGTAGTGACCTAAAGGCTATTCAATAATTCAACTATTCAACAAACCTTTCTATAAGCCATCACTTTTCCATACTTAACAAATTCAATCTATTTTAATCCTTTTTTTGCCTATTTATTTTTAATTAATCTTATTCTGTCTTGCTATAATGCTGGTCAAAACCATAATAGTGTTGGTCATAGACTATAATAAAGAATGATATTAGGCACTTCATTGGATTCTTCAGGTAGTTCAGTTCTTGATTCCTAATAAGTTTGTTTTTTTTAATTGTCCTCACGGGAGAAAGTGAGAGCAGCTGTCCAACATGGCCATATTTGTCCAACACCACTGCCAAGACATACACGAGCACGCTCTAAAAAGGAACCACTTTTGATTCTCTGGCAAAAGACAGAAAATGGACACCTGGAAATGCTTCTGCTAGTCAAAATTTTGTAGCCATCATCCATTTCTGGAAGAATGTGATTGCATTAAGGTCAACATTAGATATGTCAACATTACTGCTTAAAACTATAAGAACACAACTGAATATGTCCAAATAAAGCTCTGTCTCTCTCAGTATGTGAACCTGATATCTGTAAACAATGTATTATAGACAACAAATGCTACTGATAGAAAATGTAACTTTTGGAGGCAAGACTGGTAAACTTAAGGCTTCAGTGATATCTTTTCTAAGTGAATGCTGGTCTAAAACATAGGCTGTTCTGCACAAGGCTGTTATAGTGCGATTATTCCACTTTCAACATCCTACGGAATCCTGGGGTTTGCAGTTTAGAGGGGCCTCCTAAACTGCAAACCCCAGGATTCCATAGGATGTTGAAAGTGGAATAATCACGCTATAACAACCTTGTGCAGAAATGGCCTTTATTACCTTAAACAAAGTACCAGCTAATGCAAATGAACACCCTTTGTTTGAAGAAATCCCTTTCTTTTGGAGAACTTCCTGATGACATGCTCATTCTCCCAGCTGAGATTCTCTAAAAGGATGCCAAATTCAACAGTAGTTTCTTGGGAGGTGGGGGTAGAGTGAACTTCAAGCTCCAGTGAAGAGCCACAAGAGTAAATTTCTTCAGACCTCTTGCTGAAATCATTGCCCTGGCTAGCTTTTCCCCTTTTAGCTGAAGTCAGTCTTTCAGACCTCACAATCCAGGATTTGGCCAGACAATTTTAAGCCGCTCTTTCTCTTCCTCAAAGTCCTGGATCTGGTGGGGGACCTTTGTCTCTTTGTCTTTATGTAGTTCCAGCCAGATGCGATTCATAGCTTCTCAAAAGAAAATTCCAGCAGGACCAAAGGAAAGCTAACTTTTGTCATCTCTGAAATCTATTTTCCTTGCTACTTTCCTTGCACATTGCAACTCTCTCAATTGTCTCATCCCTCTCTTTCTCTCTCTCTCTCTCTCTGTGTGTGTGTGTGTATGTGTGTGTGTGTGTGTGTGGTTTAGGGAAAATATTGTATTCCCCTTTCTTTTGAACCTTTTTCTACCTCTCATCTCTCCCTTCTATTAGCTACTTCTACAGTTACACATTGCTTATTTCCAAACCCTCACAGGCTTGCAATTTTCCTCATTTTGAGTTAGTGTCTCCTCATTCTAAAGCATTTTGATCTATTACATATTCTTTTGTATTTTTCATGCACTGCCTGCCATTTATGAAGTTCTGCCATAGTATTTTATATTTCTTGATGCCATTATTATGTCTGTGTTGATTTTTGTGTGTTCAATAAAATTTCCTTTTTAGATGGTTTGTGTGAATGCAAGCTTTTGATTCCTATTTGCCTAAGATGTGCTGTTGATCAAGGTCACAAGGTCCCTTATGGGCATGGGTACTCAGAACATGTATGAGCTCATCCATGTGTTCTGAGGCCATCTCTGACTCACTGAAATAAATGAAGAAATCCACAATTTTAGTATAGCTATGACTGGGCATATAAAGCTTCCCCTAACTCAAAATGGAGGGGAAATATTCATGCAGTCCATTCAGGTCTGAACAGTCTCCCCAAGCACAGAAATAATGAGGAAGTTAAAGAAAAAAAAAAGAAGGGGAGATGGAGTGAAGTATCTAGAGACCTAGGTAAAAGTATTCTGCTCTGCAACATTTTTGTTGCTGATCTTACTTGCAACTTTTGAGTATGAATGCTGACAGAAAGTATAAGATAAAAATCAAGGGCACACTGTATCTCATAAGATGAGTGGTAGAATAAATTTCTTCAGTCAAAATTCCTCTCTTAGCTTTATGGGGAATGAAACATTCTGAATTTATATGCTCTTGGTTTTTCTTTGGGGGGGGTTGCTTTATTATTGACACAGTAGAATACCATAAAGCAATTCAAATCAGCAAAGTTATTATGGAGAAGAAGTATCACAGCTTAATAACAAACTTATTATTATCACATAGTTCTTTTTGATTAGATGTGAAAGCACCTTAATTGTATTTCTTTTCAATTAAATTATCAGTTAACTAAATTAAATTATCAGTTAACTAATAAGTACATTTCCTGATGGTTGATATATATATATATATAGAGAGAGAGAGAGAGAGAGAGAGAGAGTAGTGTTTTTTAATTTCATCCCTATTTCGTAATATAGCACTTTGTGATGGAAACACAAAACCTGTTCTGTGCTTTCAAGCCGTGCACTTTTCAATGACATATCTTGTCAGAAGCAAACTACTCCTGAGGACAGGTGGATCATTGATTTTTAACAAATCAAATCTTTCTACTGAGTGAAGAAAAATATGTGAAGATAGATTTAAGTCTTAAAAATAAATTGACAACCTTCAAACCTCTAATTCCGAAGACAGAGTAGGGTTAATTGGGATACTTACTTATTTTTCAGTCTTCTTCGATCTTTTATAGTACCTGAGGTACTTTCAACAGTTAGATGGTCTATGCCAGGAAAAAAATAAATAAATAAAACCTGGAAAACCTAAAGAGGAGAAGTGAAGATTAAGCAGAACAGAGAATTCTATTGGAGATAATAGATGGTTTTTCTATACAGTGGGATTATTTTATTTGTTTGGTGGTTAAACTGCAAGTCCTTTTCTTCATTGAGGGCACAGTTAAAGCTAACGGGAGCCCTTCTGCTCCCTGTTATTCTGACATACACATATGAAAAGGTATCCAAAAATGTTTTTAAAATACTCACATTTTCTTTTTTTTTTATTAAATTGACATTTTTGAAAAAAAAAATATGTATATATAAAAAGAGAAAAAAGAAAAAAACACAAAGAACACAAAAAGATACTTATGGATTACTATATAATTTCAAAGTAAAAGAAAAATAGAGAAGAAAGAAAAGGAATTTAAAAAGAAAAGAAAGAAGAGAAGAAAAGAGAAAAAGGAATCAACTTCCCCCTTCCTTTGGATGGAATATAAATTTCCTTCCAGTCCAAACCTTTCAAAAACCAACAACCAACCAACCAACCAATCTTTTCCTCTTCTCTTATCACCAATTCATGCTGTCTAATAGAGAAAACATAAACTTTCTATTATTTGTTAACACACCTAACATCTTATCCAGATTCCTTTCAGCTTATGTTACATTCTATTACACATGCTTGCCTAATAACAAAAAATTGTATCACAGATAACCTTAGTATTGCTAAATACTAATGAAGCAGATTCTTCTAAATACTGCCAACTGTCTTATTTACTTATTTTTTTCACTACTTAGTAGTTCCGTACATATTCATATCCTAACTACATCTATACTATTTTATATTCTAAGAGCCATTACAGAATTCAAAGAATTCCATTTATCGTTGGAATCCATACTACATTTGCCTATTTTATCTTCATCTTAAATTTTATCCCCCACTTCACTGAAAAGAATCTTTTCCCCAAGTTCTTCTTACACAGTACTTTAAAAACATCATCCTGAGACAGCATCTATACTTTAAATATATTTCCTTCTCCTTCAGTTTCAGAAAGTAAATCAGCCCTCACATTTGACTCCAAAGAACCACAAATCTTGATGTAACATCCTTTTTTATTTCTTATTTTGGTTTTGTTCAGTTTGCAAAAGATCAAATTAAATGTAACCCCTCCCCTTTTCTCTTCCGTAAGACATTATCTCCCTTTCATCAACCAAACCTTCCTGGTCATAAATCACTTTGAAACAATAACTCTCAGCTTGGACTCTGCTTCTGTTTTTTCCTCTTCTATGGCCATCTGCTTTCCCTCTTGTCTTTCTTCCATGTCCACTTTCATTTCTTTCTCTGTAATGTCTGTATTTCTCCCTCTTCTGATTCAGCTCCTTAGATTCTTACCTTAATTCCTCAGTTCCTTTTTCATAATATCAGTCATACACCTGAAGTCTAGATATATTTACTCCATTATTTCTTGTAAAGGGCCCTCTACCTGTTCTGTGGAAAGTTCCAGTTTTCACTCAGTTCAGGAATTATGGGGTTAACAATTCACTTCCCTGGAATTCAGCTAGAGACTGCCATAACAAACAGTGCCAGCGATAACACAGTTCTTTCTCATGCTTTGATTTCCTTTGCTTTCATCTTTTTTGCAAGTAAAATACAATTCAGTCTATTCAAAAAGCAAACACACTTAGTTTTTATTTCTTAGTTCTCTTCTTTTCAAAAATGTTAACTCCAATTTTTAAATTTTATTGTCCTGGTCTTATGAAGCAAACAAACTTACTCAGCTCCTGATTGCAGGAAAAGCACAGCTACAAGAGGCACCTCTGATCTTAATCTGAAGGTTTCTGTACTTTTATGACTTCCAAAATTAAAGTTCCTTTAATGTTCCTTTAATGTTTTCCCCTCCGTCTTTCCCCTCCTTTCCTTTTCACAGAAAACTAAAAAAAGAAAAGAAAAGAAAATGAATATAATGGGATTTCTGGACCTAAATGGTACTCTTCCAATCCCCCTTTGTCTGGGGGTAAAGTATAAACTCCAGTTAGAGATCCTTCTGGCCAGTACTTTTCAGTGGAATCTGTCTTCACTGTGGAGCTACAGCAAGCCCACTGGAAGTTGAATCGTATACTCACATTTTCTTGTGACTACATCTAAGCATGGATGTTTTGTATTGAAATCTCTTATCCCTCTTTGCCACGGATTGTAAAATGACTTCTCACTTCCAAGGTTTCAAACTTTACCTGTACTTAAATTCTGGTAATAAATCATTTTCTTGAAAAGCAATAAATTAGTGAATTGGGTTAAACACAGATGATTAGTCAGTTCAGTGTCTCCAATACAACAGGAACCTTAATGCCAGCTGGCCTTCCCACTAGCTAGTCCTGCTATTCTTCTAAAGTTCTTCTGAGGAAGGATTTTTTTTTTTAAAAAAAACACTCTTTCTGCTATTTTGATTTATGTCAAGACCATCTCACTAGGAAGCAAGCACTTTGTAGTACTGTCACCAGTAAATGAGGAATCTTCTAAGCTAAACACATTGTGGATGTGTATAGATATTATTACTCTTAATATCCAATATGATTGCTTCTGTATCTTCTACTATTACAGACCATTACCCTTTTCTTCGCATGTACTCTTGGGTGCTTTTAAAATTGGGAGCTGATTTTTATATGCTGGTTTCACAGACCTTTTACCATGTAAAAGACAAGACATGTTCAGCTCTACTTGATTTGTCTTACTCCAGTTTCACAGCCTTTCTGAAATAACCTATCAATTGTTGAAGTGTGTGAGGGGGAGGTGGTGGGAGACAGTGCAATTTCCATTAATACAAAGAAAACAATTCCTCTTGGAGACAGTTTGTTGTTTTTCCCCCTCTGGGAGCATTTTCTCTCTTGATCTGTGGCTTTGAGAAAAGATAATTTCAGGGAAGCACTTCCTGAGACGCTACAGCTAGCTATGGCTCTCACTAAAACAAGTGAGATACAGTAACATTTTTAATTATTGCATTCCAAAAAGTCAGCTCAACCTAGATTTCACAAAAGAAAAAGACAGATAGGATCCTAAAGGAATAATCCGAACATTTCCATTTATAAGTTCTATCTACTTTTCAGCTATTTGGTGATCCAGATTCCCTGACTAGATCAGCCTCTGGACTTATGTTTTCAGCTGAATGTAAGCAAAAAATGCCTGTCCCAAAGAGCTTCTTAACAAAATGTTGTCAATATGGGAAGCATGCAAAGCCGCAAAACTGCTAATCTAGCCCTGATTAGTTATGTCTGGCAGTGGTTTTCTAAGGTCTCAATCAGAATCTGAAAAAGTTACTTATCTGGACTATAGCTCCCAGATTCTCCAAGCCATTCTGAGATCCATGTTGCAGATTCAGATTTCAGATAAGCATCTTTTCCACACCTGTTACTCTGGGCCTCTCTGCACTACACTGTTATAGTGCTATTATTGCACTTTCAACAGCCTGTGGAATTCTGGGATTTGTAGTTTACTGAGGCCAAAGAGCTCTCTGGGTGAGAATTCTGGTGTCCCTTCCTATACTGCAGACCCCAGGATTTCATAGGATGTTGAAAGTGGAATAATAGCACTGTAACACTGTAATAGCAATATATAGCAATAGCATTTATTTCTGTACTGCCTATCAACTAGTGTTATCTAAGCGGTTTACAATGTATTTTAGCTAATTGCCCCCAACAAGCTGGGTACTCATTTTATCGACCTGCGAAAGGATGGAAGGCTGAGTCAACCTTGGAGCCTGGCAGGATCGAACTCACAACCTTGTGGTTGCAGTACTGGCATTTAACCACTGCGCCACCAGGGCTCTGTAGTGTGGAAAGGCCCTCAATATCCTTTAACGGGAGATCCTGGAGACAGAAAGTGGAGCTTTATGCATGCAGGGTATAGGATCTGTCTCTTAAATATGATTATATTTAAGGAACAGATCCTATGTCATGCATATATAAAGCTCCATGTCGTCTGAAGAAAGACAGTAGAAGTGGAGGAGGGATGTGTGGGATGGATGAAGGCAAACAGAAGTACAGATAATCAATCTTCACTGAGGATGAGGAATAAAAAGCTATTTCATCAATTTAATAATATAAAACCATGACTACGTGCTAGGACTTTTAGTAACAGAAAACATGAATGGTAGATGTTTTGAACTGGAGAAGATTTTATGCATGATCAACATTCTGTATATGTACTGTTCCCAGTGCAGTGCTCTTAGTTCTTTATTGCTGGACAATCCCTCTTTGGCCTGCAGCCCAGAGCTCATTCTTGCTTCAAGGATCACCTACATTTCCCAGCCATTTCATCAGGATAACAGGAATGTCTGAGAGAAGGGTTTGGTAGCCATGTATAGCATGTATCAGTGCTGCTGTTACACTGAAGACACTTGTAACTATTTGTTCTCTGTCTGAATATGTTTTTAAAAAGTTTTAGGCATTGTTTCTAGAATTTGAACTGAACACATGCATTGTTGTCTATTTCTCATCATCACAGGCTGAGGGCAAATTGTTTCAAAGCTTTTTTTAATCTAGCTTTTCGCAGTTTGGGTCACAGTGTTAATAACATACACACACACATGCCAAATTATGTCATTGAACTTCAGTTTACACCAAGACTGGAAATCCATGTTGCTGCTGCTGCTGCTGCTGCTGCTGCTGCTGTTGTATGCTTTCAAGTCACTTCTGGCTTATGGTGACTCTAAGGAGAATGTATCACAGAGTTTTCTTGGCAAGATTTTTCAGATAGTGCTGTCTTTGTCTTCCACAGCTGAGTGATGGTTTGAACCCTGGTCTTCAGATTCATGGTCTAATGCTCAAACCATTATACCATGCTATGTGGAACCATTTACTGGACTCCAATTTGTACTGGCCCTGGCAAGCAATGGTAGAAGTGTTAGTTAACTGACATCTGGAAAGCAACATATTCCTCAACTCTGGTTTATATCCTTCATCAACCATGGAGAACCTTCTGAGAAACAGTCCATGCAGAAAATGCAACAACATCAAGCTACATATTCTGCAAATACCTTGGCATTTATCTGAACCTCCACATCAAGATATATATTTATGATGCCATGTGATCAGCATTATAAGTGTCATCATATCATATGAATGGACAATAGTACAGACCAGCTTTTAGAGCAGAATGACAATTGTAACAGCTCCAAGGGGAAACCACTAGGTGCCACATGAACTGAAGAGAAATAAAAACTAAAACAAAATGGAAGTGACCAGTAGTATTAGAAAACTGTTTTTTTAAAAAATGTTAAACAATGTGGGGGGCTGAAACCTATTTGAATGTTACCTCTTGGAATCTTATTCTAGTAGTGGAAGAGGGGGAAGAGGACTACTGGAAGGATTTTTTAGCCTGAGTTTTGATAGTGGGGAAAAAGGGTCAGATATATGTACACCTGGGGCCCTTTCACTCTACACAATTATAGCGTAAACATTCCACTTTAACTGCCAAGGCACTATCTTATGTGATCCTGGTTTTGTTGCTTAAGAACTAGAGGAGCTCGCTGTATCAGAATATTAACTATCCCTACTAAACTACAAATCCCATGATTCCATAGAATGCAACCATCACAGTTAAAGTTGACCTTCTATAATTGTCTGGTATGAAAGGACCTCTAGGCTTTGTTTCAACTGAGGATTAAGAGGAGAAGGACCAGTAACCAAGGCTTCATGGAAGAGGTGGTAAGACTCCATGTACCTCTAGATACATTGAGTGAACCTGTCAAAAGACTGATAAATTTGAGGGTGGGAATGGGAGAAATGGGAAGAAAATGGTTTTGACAGATGGTAGATGTCATTCACTTCATTTAAAGCAGGGAGGAGGAGAACTATTAACTCTTGCTCACATGATTCTGCCTACCAAAACCATAGTTTTCAAAGCGCTTTCCTGAGCTTTCTATGTACAGCAAGTACAGAAGACTTTAGCTTTATCATCTGTGCTCATAAGTGATTTATTGGATTTTCTCTCCAGTCACAGGCTTTTAGTGATTGATGGACTTAAAAAAAAAATCCGCATTGCATGGGCCCACAGGCCTGTGTTTAAAAATGAAAGTTATGACTTTCCTGACCATTTTTTTTAAAAAAATCACAATCATCAAACATTAATAGAGCAGTTGTCTGCACAACACTATAGTAATACTTTTTAACCTTTCCTTTCCTGTTTCTGTGTTTTCTCTTCATCAGTAAAAACAGTTAAAAACATGCAAGTATGTATACTCAGTAATAAACGTCATCTTTTTCCTTGTCTCCTCCCCTCTGCCCCACAATTTCTGATTACATGTCAACTCTTTCCCTTTCCCCTTCCCAGGTCTTTAAATAACCACTTTCTATTTCTTTCCTGCCCACAACTGGTTAAATATCCTCTTTTTTCTTTGGCTCTTTATCCTTCTTCACCTTTATCACATCTTCTCTTTGCATTCCTTTTCTGTTTCTTTCTAGTCCCACTCTTCTTTATCAAGTTGCATAAACACAGTGGCAGAGCTCCATTGTTGTAGCTATATCTGATGATACCACCTCCAGAACCTTCCCTTTCAGCCAGGCAGCAGCCCATTCAAAGGGTTTCAAAAGTGCTGCAGATCAGGATAATGGGAAATAATATCTGTAGCACTATCCTGGTCACATGGTGCCTCGACAGACCCTTTAGGGTTCTACCAAAACTGTATCTCTGAATACACCCCACATGTGGGAGAAGGCTGCAGACGTCACGTCCCAACACCTTACAGCAATAGCAATAGCAATAGCATTTATTTCTATACCGCCTATCAACTAGTGTTATCTAAGTGGTTTACAATGTATTTTAGCTAATTGCCCCCAACAAGCTGGGTACTCATTTTACCGACCTGCGAAAGGATGGAAGGCTGAGTCAACCTTGGAGCCTGGCAGGATCGAACTCACAACCTTGTGGTTGCAGTACTGGCATTTAACCACTGCGCCACCAGGGCTCCTCAGTAATCCTTTGCCTGGGTCACTGCCTAGATGAATAAGGTAGGTTTTGGGTAATTATGTTTCGTCACTAATGATTGCAAATGTAAATCCCCAAAGTTAAGTCCAGCTTACAGTCATGTAACTATTGAATAGGATGCCACTCAATTTTTTTTTTCATGCAAACTTTTCTCTGCAAAACAGAATCAGTGTTTTTGGCATAAAATACCCAAATATATTTTCTAAGCTGAAAAAAAACATGTTTTTGGAGAAATGTATTTTCCCAACAAAGTCCTAAAGTGCAAACAGCCCAGTGACTGGCCTCCTTTTCCTTGGTGGGAAGGGACAGAGTATTCACCATTATTTTTTCCTTGGTTAAAAAATGAGTCTCTTGATCTCCAGGAAGTCCACTCTGGGAGGATAATAGTTTTTTTTCCCAGTTTTCTCCCATGACTTATGAATCTGGGAGTGTTTGAGAAAAAATTTCAGCACAGAAATGTGCATGGGTTTCTGGTGCAAAAATGTGTTCTTGCTCAAAAATCTGTTTTGAAGAAAACTTTAGTCCTGGAAATACTTTTTTTTTCTCCTAAAAGTCATATTAAAAGAATTAGAAGGAGAACTGCAGATATCTGGGGAATAAATCTAGGCAAAATCGGGTGGTGTATGATCAAAGCAAGCATGGTTGTACAGACTGAATGAGATACAAACCATAATGTAAAGAAATCTGAAGCTGAAAGGTTAAAGAATGGAAATTTATAATTTGGTAAGGTTTTTGTTTTTGTTTTAGATGGATCTCCACATCTTACTTTATTACAGATGTTGTATAAGGCAGTTTCAAAATGGAATCTATCATGTATTTTGTCAGAACAAAGAGGCAAAAAAATCAGAGCAGGAATCCTGTAGTGAAGGAATGCACTTGATGTTATACCCCTCCCCTAGCAAAACAAAGTAGCTATATAGAGAATGAAAGCCCTCTCCTTCTGCTACAACATTCTCAATGTCATCTTGCTTGGTAGTAAGGATTTTTAACCAGAGAATACAATATAACTAATCTCTGGAGAATGTGCAATTGGTGTTGGCAAATGTAGTATAATAGGAAGTGACCTCAACTGGCTAGACAACCTGCATTTGTCTTCCTGCATGAAACAATTAATAGTCTAAGCATGCAATCAACAGAAGTGTTTTGACAAATGTAAAAGGAGATAGACTTTTGACTGTTAGGAGTAAGGGAGGAAGGTATATGACTAAACAGTCAAATTATAAGATCCATACAATTTCAGCAACAGAGGATCAGGGTAAGTCAGGCTTTGAATAAATATTTTGGTCTGGATTTAGCTCTAAACTTGTGGTCTGTGACCAGATGGCTTGAATGATATTGCACGTCCTGAGCTATAACTGAAAGTCAATACGAAGGGATTGGGTAAAGATCACAGTTTCATCAATGTCGATATCGCTGGATGGATTGGAGCATTTGTCTTATTTTGTCCTAGCATAGATTTTCTCATAAAGTTAGTATTTATTTGAGCCTTGTAGCTGTCACACTATTTAACTCTCGAGTGCAATGTATTTTAGGGTAAAAGTACCATTCAGTGGATGTTGTTATTTATGATTAACTTTTGACATTTATGCCAATGTTCATTAAGTTGCTGATACTTACCCCTTTGTCCAATAAAGCATCACCAGACCAGAATACAGTGAAAACTGGAGTATTTCCAATTCTAATAACTTAATTTCTCATAAGAAGTGAGCCAAATTAAATTTAATAGGATTTACTCTCAGCCAAAGGCAAGTACTATTTTAGCTTAATACAGAGCTGGTCCACCTCTCATTCTATGCTTAAGAGAAAGGAATGGCTCACGCTCTATCACATGTGGCTGCTTTAATGTTTCTTTTAAATCCTTTAGGTCTCACATGTAGTATCTTCTCAGTCTATAAAATGCCAAGACACAACATCTGTCAGATCTTAACATATGTGTTATTTAGGCAATACATCTGCAGCACAGTGTCCTATACGTATACTTTGTTCGTGTTTTACCACAGATTTGGAACTGAAAGGCTGCTAATGGTAGAATGGTGGATCAAAGATCCAGATATATCTTGTTCATTGAAACAGACACAGGGAGTTTATGCAGCTGAAGCTATCCTGCAACTGAAATTTATGATTCCGTGTTACAAGTACCTAAGAGGAAATCAGTGCCAGAGTTTGTAAACTTAAGTGATATATGACTGTTGTGGTTGTTAACTGCTGTCAAATTGACTTTGACTTAGGGTGACCCTATGAATTATAGACCGCCAAATCACACTATCCTCAACTGCCTTGCTCAAGTTTTGGAGATTCCAGGATGTGTCTTCCTTTACTAATATTTTTGAAATAATGCATAACCAGTGTTTGAAAACCTGTAAAATATTCCCATTAAATGTTAAATTAATTCAATTAAATGTTAATGTGCAAAAAAGAGACACTGTTATGTCTTTCTGACTCACCACTATCAAATAATGCATTATAGAAAATTGTTTTCTTTGCAGCATGTTACTTCAAACTTCTGACCAATACCAGCTACATGGATTGATAGAGTGGGATGCAGTCCTGAATATTCGATAGTCTCATTCCTTGGCCAGTGCATGTGAAACACTTCTCTTTTTTCTTCCTTAAACTCAACAGAGTCCAACCTCAGCAAAGTCTGTGATGAATTAGTCTTGCTGTTTGCAAAAGCCAAATCTGCTTTAGTCTTTGTAACCTTCTTATATACATGAAATAAAATTGACAGGTTAAAAATTAGAAGAAAATGCATCATCTACAAGCTGTATTGGGTATGAAACACAACTAAATAAAATTAACTCATTAAAATTTGTAAAAGGAAAACCCCAAAACAAAGATTAAGGATATTATATTATCCTTATTTTTACAGAAGCTGTCAAAAATTTACAGTCTTTTCTATTACTTATGTATCTCAATCCACAAGAAGAAAAGATGCATAGAAATCAGATAAACACTTTAGGATAAAAATCAGATAATTAGCAATTTCCACACTTGTCTATAGAAGAGATAGTGCCTGAGTGAATGTTTCAATACAATCTCCTTTTGGGCATACATAATTCTGCAAATGAACTGTCCTAAAATGACCCTCAAATAATGATTGCAGTACCTTCAGAGCAGAGTATTTTGCTGCATTTTGGCTTTGATCAAGTGTTATTTAGCAAGAAAAGAAAAGAAAAGAAAAATACCTACCAACAATACCTGTCAAGCTACTGGAAGTCACTAGTCAAACTTTAAACTCCTACAAATAATCCATTTCATCTCCTTTCTACCTCATAGTTGTCATAGACCATCTCAAAATCCCCTTTCCTATATTGTTAGATCAATCTTTTCTGAGTATATGGCATAGAACTATTCCCTTTCCATTTGTGACTAAAATGGTGGAGTGCTACTCATCTGATCATTTGACAGAGGACTGCTGTTGCACAGCCATAAAGCATCAGTGAAATTATCTCACAAAGGAAATTTCATGGAAATATATCTTGAAACTGTGGTTGTCACTCCTAGCCTTGTTTAGTGAGCAGATTTCCGTATATATATAGATTATAAAGAACAAAAAGAACAAAAAAGAAGAACACCATGTGATACATATAACAGGGAAAAAAGAAAATTTCAACAAACCAAACTTACATTGTTATTTCTTTCCAATTCCATTACAATCATATACTTATCCTGCATATTCTCTATCATACTGCTTATATACTTTTTTTACCTATATCTAGATTTCATTCTCATTATACTCATTATTATTATAAGAAGTTCATTCTTAACTCTATACTTTTCCATTACATTTAGTCTATTACTGTTACTACATATAATCTTATTACTAAACATATCAAACTATTTCTAAAAGTAAACCCACTCACCATAGCCAATTATGTTTCAACTTACTCCACCTTCCAGAATTGTAATTCTTCTTGTGGAGGTATAACACCTTCCTCTTTTATTAAGGCCTTTTCCACAAATATCTGCCATATTGCTTCGAAATCATTCCCCTTCATTATTCGTTTTTTGGCCTTTAGTGAGCAGATTTCAAGTAGATTTGCACCTTCTTTTGTAATTTTCATCGCAATCTTTTTGCAGCACACAGAAGATACTCTAGGACATTCTATCTCACACTAATGAAATAGGTTTCCTTTCCTAAAAATGTGAGTGGGTCATCAGATAAATCAAGAAGCATAGTAAAAGAGCAACACATCTGAAACACAATGGTTTTTTAGTTTAGTTTTGTTTTTTTGGCAAGGGTCACTGCACTAAAGACAGATAGAATGACAAAAATGATTGATATATCTGTTATTATTTGTTGTTTCTTCACCTATAAAAATAATCTAGCTTGTTACAAATTGTTCTTGTCAGTATTGACAGGTTTGTTCCAATCAATCACAATGTTTGTATTCATTTTACTCTGGTTTCTCTTCAGATCATATAATTCTTTCACATTCACTAAAACCAGTTCAAGCATATATTTATAATGCAGAGTGGGAAGGTGTCAGTGAAATAGCTAATATGTTTCACTACTTGTAGCTGTGCACAAGTTGCCATTGGTCCAGTCATCCTCGGAGATGCGGTGTACCCCCGTCAAGGTGGTTGATGAAGCCATATGGAGGGGGCACGGACCCAAGGAAGTTGGCTTACAACAGGGTGTTCAACTGTTGCCGGAACGTGGTGGAGCGGGCCTTTGGAAGGCTCAAGGCACGGTGGGGCTGCCTCTCAGCTCGCCTAACCGTGTCCGGAGAAAGAACTACCTTCCAGTGATATCTGCTTGCGTGGTCCTCCACAACATCTGCGAGTCCAAGGGCCACATCCTGCACCCTGACCTAGCTTCCCCCACCTCTGCGTCTTCCACAAACATGTGATGACTTCCGACCCCACTCCTCCGCCAGGAGGCTCCGTGAAGGGGAAACAGTTAGGAATGCCATCGCAAGCCTTATTGCCGAGGACAATGTTCAGTCCTAGATTTGTAGTTTTCTCCCTTGTCTGTAATTGCAATTTGAAGGTTTTTTGCCCCTCCCTTTTGTAAATACTTTCCCTTTTACAAATAAACTTTACACTGGTTTTGTTGCTCAGATAACAGGGATTGCTTTTATTATTTCAAAAACACAAAAACAACATTAATGGCAAACAATAGTACTGACTTCAAAGGAAAACAAGATATATGGCAACTCCCCTTCATAGGAGAAATAGGAAACATAACTTTAAACAGTTAGATCATGGATATGTTAACAAGTTATATAACAACTAACGGGGGCATATTTCTACCTACCCAAACGGGCAAGTAGATGGGGAGATGCATTTCTCAAGGGCTGTACCTGTGGCAGGGTCTCTTAACCCTTGGGAAATTTCGTCTTGCTGCCTGCTGCTGGGAGGAGGTCGATGGGCTTCCCCCCATTGCAAGGCCTTGGCCTGGTTCGGGTTCAGTTTGTTCGGAAACCACACTGCCATCATTCTTGGGGAGGATTGCAGCATTTCTTGCATTCACTGCATCCGCAATTGCAGACATAACCCTGATACATTCCCTAAGCAGGGAGAGCAACTCCCTCTGTTCTCTGTCGCTGTGGAACTCTCATGCTGGAACTCCCTGGAACGCATTCCCCTGTTGAGCTCCTGCTGCTCCCATATGAGATCCATGGTAGCTATTAGTAGCAGCGGGAAAGTTCTCACTACGGCCCGCTACAGTGGTCCTATGGCGCGACATGCGAGCATGCTGGACTGGGGAGACAAGCTTCGGGCGTGGTTGCGTGTCACCTTTGGTGTACCGTTGCTTGCCTCATCTAGGGAGACTGAAAGCAAAACAGAAGTAGCATTGTACTGCTTAATGGGATGTGATTTTTGATGTGACAGAAATGTAACATAGTATTTGACAGTGACATTCCTGTGAGGGCCTCACGAAACTGCATGCCGGGCAGCAACCAAATCAATTACATACTAATCGGACATGTCAACATCTCACTGTAAATGGTAGCCAGCAAATGCCTGACTTGCAAAATTTGGCACACGGCGGTACAACCAGAACTCTGCATGTAAACAAATTTATATCTCTGATCATGAAGACCTGCTCATTCCTGAGACAGCAGGCCTGACTGGTCCAAAGGACCACAGGACAAGTTCTCCTGCTGCTTGAGAGCAACACCTCTAGTGCTAAGGTGACAAGGTGTGGAGTAAGGGTGGTGGTTAAAAACTCACCCTGTACCAGTGGTGCTGTCATTTTCTGCTCTAGATGTTCCAGGATGAACTGGTGTGTTGCTGGCGTCGTCTGTATGCCTGCATTGGGGGATAGGTTACGAGGTGTGAAAGAACAGTTCTGCTGAGAATGCATTCTGCATGGCTCCTGGTGGCCCCCCTTCCTGATTAACCCCCCCCCCCATTGACCTATACACATTGATATCCAGCTGGAAGGGGCCCAGGCACATACTGTGTGCCATTTGCATGCTCCCACACCGTTAGCATACCCAGAGACCCACAGGAATCAAAGAGTTCAGACAACTTGTTCGTTTTGTGGAGCAAAACGATTTGCTATTGATATGGTTAGTGATTAAGTAGTGAAACAGGAATTTCGAGGTAGCATGCACATTGCCAAAGCATTCTTTCAGAGGGCAACGAGTTGATGCCCAGCTTCATAGCAGCCATGCCCAAGCACTATTGCGACCCCAGGGAGATACAGCGAAGCTTATACGTTTGTTGCCACACTAACAACCTGCCTTACCTGATGTCTCCTCATCAGAGGTATCCTGGGAATCCTCAAATAGCTCCTGGCTATGGGTTCACTCTGGAGCACAAAAAGGGAAATAAATGGTCAATTTCCATGCATAGATGAGTTAGTGATACAAAACTAAAATGAGGGTACCCCTTTTAACATTCATACCTTCTGATGCTGCAGCCTCCTCCACTCCGTGATCCCCGTTCTCTGCAATCTGCAAGCTTGCGATGACCCTTGGTGGGTGTGCACCCGCATCACCCAAAATTCGAGATAGCTCCTCAAAGTAAGAACAGGTGACCCGGACGACCCTGTCCTTTTATTTGCAGCAACCGCATGATGGTAGTCCAGCCGCAGCCATTTAGTTTTTGTGCGGCATTTCTTCCGCTGTCCTCTTGTGCCCTCTTCTTTCCATTTCCCTGGCTATTTCTTCAAATATTTCGATATTCCAGTAGCTTTCCTGAAGATCTGCCTGGTACTTCTGTTCGCCCCACACTTCAAGGAGATCCTTTACCTCGGAGTGTCGCCACGCAACCCCCCTGCCTTTTGCCTGCTTTCCTCGGGTTGAAATCTCCCTCTCCAGGGCTAGACACATTTCCCTGGCTTGCGTCTTGGGTCTCCATAGCCACCTTCAACAAAACTCTTCCACAAAGTTTGGCTGACCACGAGGTTGCTAGTTCCAAGTAATGGTTTCCTCCTGGTTGCCCCAGCACAGTTCTCTTCCGGCGACGCTTCGCACATGTGCAGCAGCCACCAGGACTTGGTGCCGCGGGACCCCCACAGGAAGGTGGTGGAACTGCAGCCTTTCTGTGGGCGTGTCGGGCGAGATGGAGGCAGGTAGAGGTAGAGCGTGGGAGTTTCTAGATTTTATTACTTTTTATGCTTTTTATTACCCTGCTGTCCCTTTAGATAGATAGAGGATAGTTAGATAGAGGTAGATAGAGGATAGATAGATAGACAGATAGATAGATAGATAGAGGATAGATAGATAGATAGATAGATAGACAGAGGATAGATAGATAGATAGATAGATAGATAGATAGATAGATAGATAGAGGATAGATAGATAGATAGATAGATAGATAGATAGGAGTATAAAGGTAGATATATATATAGACAGAGAGAGAGAGAGAGAGAGAGGGAGTGTGAGGGTGCCCTCTGGGGTGATTTTGAAACCAGGGAGATGCTGGCTATAGTCGAGTGGTGCGGAGGGGTCAATGTACTACTCCGTAGTACAAATGCCCCCAATAGGGAATACTACAAGACCATTGCAAGGGGGTTGTCACGGCAGGGGTTTGACAGAATGCCCGCGCAGGTCAACTCCAAATTCAAAGCCATTAAGGCGGCGTTCTCGAAGGCTGCATGGAACACTTCAATGGCCACCCCACCCCATGCAGCGAAGCCTCCCTACTTTGGCACCATGCTGCGGCTGTGGAAGTCTGCCGGGCGCCCCGCCTGGCGTGGCCGGAGACAGAGGACGTGGAGTAGCCTTGACAACCATCCCCCTCCCCAATGAACAAGTGATGGTCAATCAAACGGTGGGGGGTTCCTGGTTCCCCCCATTATGTAAGCACACACTGACAACAGCATGTGCCACTTCCCAGGTGCCAGACGCCGTGCGACCCGGCAAGATTTTGGTGTCGCCGGGACCCCAGAGAGGGAAGGCAAGTGCAATACCTCCAGTTGTAATAAATTTAGGCCCTGTCCCTACGTATGCAAACATGTGGGGAACAGGTGTGTTTTACGAAAGGTCTGTCCGCTGTTTTTGCAAAGGTTAAGAGCTTTGCTGTTTCCTGTTTCTCCAGAGCCAGAAACAATCCTGCTGGGTGACACCTTGGGCCCTGGAGAGGAAAGTGATGGTGGAGGTGCTGGGGAAGATATAGGTAAAACATGTGCAACAGCTTTGGCGTGAAAACTTTTATTAACAGCTAGGAAGTCGATCTGTTTCCGGGGTAAGATTTGTTTCCCGCTTATTTCTATTTCAGCCACGGGCGCACAAGCAGAGAGCCCTGCTTTTTCCTCCCCTGGTCACGGCGATCTGGTGATTGATGTGCCAGGGGAAGAGGAACAAGCAGCTGAAGGTACAGTAATCACCTATTTGGGAGAAAATGCAGAGATTAGACGCCCAATTGTTGACAGGGATGTTGAGCGGTTTTCTTCCTTTTGTAGTTGGCGCAGTGTCTGCAGTGGAGGAACGACAGGAATGTCCGGAAGACATTCCTGGCCCATCCTCACATACAGCTGGCAAGTATCAATAAAGTATTCCGCGGAAGGTGGCACAAACGGAGGCTCCCTCCAAGGAGTGGATGGTCGCCAATGTCATCTTTTCTTCCCAGGTCCATCCCCAGGAGCTGAGGTCCCTTGCAGATTCTTTGATGGCGGGGATGACCACTCTGGAAAGGAAAACAGCAAAGATGTGTAAGTTAGCAACACGGGTGGCCATGATGGAAGGTTGGCTACGGTGCTTTCAGTGAGCGTGTCAGCACGGCATCCTAATATCTCTCTCCCACCCACAGATGAGTCTGCACAGAGAAGCCTGCTCGAGGTGTCATCCGCCCTCGATAAATTGGTACACGGAAATAAGAAAGAGGTCCGGGACCTGAAGTCACAGATGAGGAGGAGCAACCTCCTATAATCTTTTGCAACCTTTCTTTATGTTTTGCTGGTTTTCTGTTCTGTTGGCTGACAATTTTATCTTATTATTTAATAAAATATATTTCTCCAAGCGTTCCTGTAACTTGTCTTCAATGGTTGCATATAACCAGTTCACCCTTGGAAGCAGTCTACAGTTTGACCTGGATCTGCCCGCCGTAGCAAGGCATCACCATACCACACAGGTGTGGAAAGTACTTAAAGATCGTGTGAACAGGCCCCAAATCCCATGCTAACCTAGGATGCTAAGCAGGGTGTGTTAGGATTTAAACTTGGATGGGAGACCACCACTGAAATCCATGGTTTGAAGGAATGCACATACAGCTTATGGCCTATCCTGCTCATACTTGAAGCAACTGCTTCTTTTGAAAGAGAAGCCAGGTGACCAGTTTGGGCTGCAGGCTTTTTGGAGAACTGGAAGCCGGAGGTTTTTTCACCGGAGTGTTCCTTGTGTGATCCCTCTCTCAGCCTCGAAGGACGGGCCACCGGGAATTCACCTGCGAGCAAATCGTGGGTTTTGGGGAGGCTTGTGTACACAAAGCAGATGGTCATCTTTCTGTCTGGAGCACCCCACTTAGCCCCCTCCTCCCCATCCTGTCAGACTGCGTCCCTGTCGTGGCCCCCACCAACCGCCCACCAAGCGATTGGGCTACGTTCTGTTGGAGCAAGGGATGTCAGTCAGCCACCCCACCACACACATTTTGGTCCATTCTGCCCCAATGCAGGACATGACCCCCTGCCCCGTTTTCCCTCATGTTCTGGGCATTTCTGGAAGAGAGTCATGATAGCCCCACGACACTTTTTCAACGTGAAGGCGACATTAATTTAATTCTTATGACGGCGAGGCTTTCCGTGGCCCCCCTTGCCCCCCTGACTCACACATCCAGCGGTTTGCGGCGGGTTGTGAAATGGCGGTATTGATGAGAGGAGACTTTCCAAAAATCCCCCCCTCCAACATGCCACCGCGGATGAGAGCAAAGAATCCACAGCCCCCTGAAGCTTCCAGACCCCCACTGAAACTTCAGGGGGCTGTGTGGTTCATTTTCATCCGCGGTGGTATATTGGGGGGGGGGGGGGTTTGAAAGAAATAAACCCAATTTACCAAACTTGTAATTTTAGTTTACATGATATCCCTGCAGCGCTTCTTCAAAGTGAAGGCGCCATTAATCCGAGGCTGGCCGGGAACCCTTGGCGGCCACCATGCTGCCTTTTCCGTCCAGCACCCTCTGGGCAGGGTGCCGAAGGGCCCCCCACCCACCGCCGCGGCGGCCCTCCTTGCCCCCTGGTTCACATATCCAGAGGTTTGTGGTGGGTTGTGAAATGGCGATGTCACTAGAGGCGACTTTCCAAGAAATCCCCCCACCCCACCCCCACCCCAATAGCTCACACCAGATGAAAGCAATAAATCCACAGTCTCCTGAAGCTCCAACATCCCCACGGAAACATCAAAAGGTGATTTTAAGATGGACAGTAAAGAAACAAGTCCAATTTAGCGTACCTGCAATGCTTTTCTTTTTCCTGCTGTGGGCTCTTGCTTAGCGAGGATTAAAGATGGCGCCGTCCAGCTCTTTGTGGGGCGGGCCAACTACCGAACCTGTCCACGCCCACGGCCCGCCCCCTGTTCATCTCAGGGGCGAATCAGCGCCGAATCTGCGCTTCCATACAAGTGAGCAAGCACGTGATTGCACGGCTCAGGGGGAAAAGAAACACTTTTTTTCCGGTTTTTAAAAAGCATGTGCAAGCACAGTTGGAGACGTTTCTGAGCGGATTGAGGTGTGGAACTGAAAAATTAAAGACGACTCAGCGCATTCTAAGGTATGGAAGACCTCCGTCAGAATATCGCGCTACAATGCGCTAAAACGTTTTGTTACCCCCGTGTGGAAAGGGCCTAAGTCACCATCATCATTATTACTGTCAGTTAGTACTACTTTGCCATCACTGTACCCAGAGTTTTATAATTCACATAGTAAACAACAACAACAAAAATGATGGTCCCCTGCCCTGAAGTGATTACAATCTACATTTGACATGTGACAATAATAGAAGGGAGAAAAAGGGCAAGACAAGCAAAACAATGGACTGATACATGTCACCACATGAAACCACAGATACTAGTTTTAGTTGACAAAGAAGACACAGCTATAAACACAATAAAGTTTGGTTCCAAGAAGTGATTCAAAGAACTGGAAAAGATGGCATAAAATAAGAGTCATGAGAGTCTTTCTGTAGTTTTTAATGGCAATACTCATGGGAATCATGGAATCCTTCAAATGTTGCTGAATTGTTTTTTTTTATTAAGTTATTTTATTTTATGCATCTAATAACATACAAACATACAAACATACAATTCCCAATAAATTTCCAGTAAACATTTCCCTATCCTTCCCTCCCCTTCCCAAAATTCTAAACCCTCCCCCCTTCTCCATTCTATTACACCTTCTAGTATCTATTATTCCCACCACCAAATTCTAAACCAATATTCTCCTACAAAATCTATCTTCTAAAAAAAAAAAGACCTACCAACCCCTTTATAAATGTTGCTGAATTGTAGTTTCCACTATTCTTCACCAGTAGTTATGTTAGGTGGGGCTGCTGAGACTTGCAGTTCAACAGCGTGTAGGACACTGCACAGTTCCTATTCCTATTGTTGACAGATTAGGACAGGCAGGAAACCAGCATGTGAATTCTTTTATGGCAGAATGGATGCTGCTGTTAAAAGAACAGATGCCTTTCTAGGGAAAAAGTGAACAAGCTGAGTTTGATGGCTCCACTCCCACTGATACGAGGTACTTCAGTTCAGCGCTATATGTCCTGCCATATTTATGAATGCTAAACCATGGTGAGGTGGAAATTAACTTTCCTCTTTGCCTATAGAATGCAATACCACTTGAAAGCTTAACCTAGTGCTATCTCTAGGATAGTTTCATCTTGGGTTCTATTTCCTTGACCCTCTAAAGTGTAATGAAACAACATGAGCTACAGATATATAAGTATAGATTTTTTTTTACCTCTTTGCAAAATGGTGTATGCATTCTTGTTTTCCCAGCCCATTTCAAGGTCACTGGCTCAAATTTTAGATGATCACATAGCAGTTAGGGGAAAACAAAAGGGCTGTCATATTAGGTGACCTGGAGTTTAATTCAGAATACTCTGGGATAGGTAGAGATGCCGTTCTCTTTCAATCTGAGAGAAAATTCAATTTCAGTTCAATCATATTAGCCAGTGATTGGACAGCTCTGTGTTTGAACCTTCAGAGATCAATATTTCATTGCTTTAGGCTTGTATAAGAGTCTTGTATCTGGTTTTCTTCTTCCTTTTATAAAAGAAGGCAACATCTGTAGGGGCTAACTTCTTCAGATTATGAATTAAATTTAATATTGAAGAAGAGACAGGGGATCGGTCTAACTTTCCTCATGTACACTCTGGCTACACTGACAACCCTGCTATCTGTCATCATGTAATGAATTCTGTTCCTAAATCTGATATGTGCTGTGCATCTCTGTGTTAAAAATTTTGACTAGCATACTGCTAATATACTATGCCAGAGTATCTACACTGGCATGGAGAAAGGTAGCACAATAGTTTTGCCAGTTTTTCAAAGCAGCAATAAAGGGCAGTCAAAATCCATTGCATGAAGCCTTGAAAATCAGGAATTAGCTCTTAACAGGTGTGTTAAGTAAATAAGAAATGAATATTAATTTCAGTTAATACAGTTATGTATCTTTCTGTAAAATTTACACATCATCTACATTCATAAATTATGTTATGGACATATTTCTATCTTTATGAAGGGCTCACACCAACAAACGTGTCATCTTGTTTAATCTGTAGGAAAGGAGAAGCTTACCACCCTCAAATAGAGCACTATCGTTATAATAAGGATGTTGACATACTCATAAAAAGAAGAAAAGTTCCTCCAATGCAGCAATCATGAAATAAGACATATTGCAGCCAGATTTTGACTGCATTCTCTCACTACCACTTCATGTTCTTGAGCATGTTAATTTATTGAACTGGAAACTGCATTTTCTTACATCCCAAGGACTCTCAAAATGAGGCCTGTGTTACCGTAACCTACCTACAAGATATGTGATTTTCATAAATTGGATATATTAATGATTGGGGAATATAATTGGGGTCACCCTGACCAGAGAGCATACTTGAGGTTATGCTGACCAGAGACGTTCTCAGGGTCATGAAAGATCAGAAAGGATTATGTGGAAAATCCAATGCTGATTGATTTGTGTTAAACCCTTCACCACTTCAAGCTCTTGGCCTTTTTGGATATGATGAAAGATGAATTGCTCAGATTGGTGGGCAGTCAGGGGCCATCTTTTGAATTCACCCTATAGAGATCTTCCCTAATACCTTACCTGACTGAACATGTGAGTCCCACTGATGTTTTGTCATACCGGAGTTAAGCAAGCAGCCTATTCCAGATTCCTTTGTCTCTCCTGTGGGAAAGCTATAACAGCTTTGTCAATGCACCCTTTCAGGGTGTGAGATAGTGTATGAAGACCCTAGCTTCAACCCCAGCCAACCATAGTACATAGTGCTCCAGACTGCTGCTTCTCTATGCTACCCTCGGACACTGTCTGAGCCACTCTGCTGTGACCCCTTCTTCAGGACTGGTAACCAGCAACACTTTCTGCCCAATCTCTCTCTATCCAACCTTTCTTGCCTCACTTTCCAATATCCTTGTATGGTTCTTAAGAGTGTATGATCTCTTGTGTGTTTGTAAATTTGATAAAAAAAAACTTTGTTAACTTTAACTGCAGTTCTCTCTACAGATAGTACTGATATGCATAGGTGAAAAGATCCTGCCATTATCCTCTTCTCACAGGCCTCTTTTGAGCTATAATTCCCCCAGATTCTAAGGAGATGTTGGCACCATGGTTGGACCCCAATGTTCTCCACCTCTTGGGGTAAAAAGATTGGTGGAGAAGGTGGGCAACACCCTGCTACCCTGACCCATGAGTTGACACATGTAGTTCAGGAAGGGCAGACACATGGAAATCTGTAGAAACTTCAGGTGACTTTTGCTGTGGGTATGATTGCAGATCTGGGTGATGAGAACCATAAGGGCTGTAGCGGAGTTGGAATCTGCTCCCCTTTCTTTCCTCGTCTATAACAGGCAGCACCCCCCTCCCCACAATACAGCATGAGCTTGGCAAGATGGCTCTATTGTGAGAAGTCAAAGGTGCAGCTACAAAAAGTGAAATGCAAAATGAGGGCATTGCCTCCTTGATAAAAATTCTGTCCTCCAATGAATTTTTTATTCAGTCCCCAAATTTCTAGCCTTATAGACAGTGGGACACTGAAACTCATTCAGACCCAGAATCCTTATATTTGTCCTGTTTCTATTCCCTTTGTAACTTCATCTGACCCTTTTCTTTGGGTGTCTAACTTCATTTCTGAATGCTCCACTGAAGTTTAAAGTTACCAGCAATGCCGGAATTTTGGGGACTTAAGGAAAATTTCATTGAGGGAAGGGCAAAATTATTATTTGGAAGAGACAAACCCTCATTTTGTTTTATTTTTCCTGTAGTTACTCCTCTTTTAATGCTTGGAAGGGTCTTGATTTTCCTTAAGAAAGATCAGAAAATGAGAAAATGAACAGTGACTGTGGTAAGGATGCTCATGCTGTAGAACAGCTCTATGAAATTTGTCTTATTTCTACACCAGTAGCTGCCAACTGCAAGAACAGGACATCTTCAAGGTAGAAAGATCAATATTTCTCTCAACAGCTCTCTTTAAAGAAACACAGAAAGAAATCAAAGACTTTCCTCTGAAATTTCTACTGAATCTAAGACAGGAATTCCAGACATTTTGGGTTGCTTTGAGTAGCTGTTAGCTTTTAGCAAAACATGTGGATCTCCCTACATACTTTCAAAGGGCCCAAGCAACATGTTTGCAAGTCTTGTTAAACCTTTTAGAAAAAATTAAAATCACATGGTGTTTCTAAGAACTTGAACTAGCATGTTTTGTTTTGCTACAACACGAGGATTGACAGGTTTTATCTGAATGTCAGGCATGTCTTATGTTGTCTGTTTAGTTCTATACTGTTTTTTCTTTAAAGAAGTAAGTTTCTAGCCCTTGTGAGAACCAAGGTACAGGATAAAATGTGGAGGCATTCCTGTGCAATTTTTTCCACAAGAAAGAAGTCTACCAGAAAATTTCAGGCATAAGGAAAATAAGAGAGAGCAGTATGAGTGATTAGGTGGAAGAAAAAATTGACAGATGCACCATGAGGGTGTGAAGAAAGAGCAGAAGAGACATGGGAACAAGTGGTTCAAGTGACAGAGCACATGAAGCAAATGGGGGTGCCCTGCAAAGGCAGAGGGAAAGGCAAGGAAGAGAACAGGAGAGAAGTCAGACGGAAGAAACCAGTAAGAAGTATACTGCTAGGGCATGAACTGAGGGCAGAAATAGGAGAAATAAGAAAGAGGTGTGAGAAGTGGAATGTAAGAACCTAATGAGGTGTACACCATGAAACAAGAGAGGCAACAGGAGAGCAGCAGAATACAAGAAGCAAGCAAGGGGGGCACTGTGATGTTGTGAGGTGAGGTAGAGTTTAGGAGGGACAGGAGATCAAGCAGTCTACAAGAAGCAGGTGAGGGTGCACAGTAAGTACACAAGGTGAGGCAAGGGAGGGAACAAGACGGTGTCAGAAGGTAAGAAGCAAGGAAAAGATGGATAGTATGAGCTGAGGCAAGAGAGGGAGTAGGACAAACAGGAGAGTGAGCTATGTTAACAGCAGAGACAGTGGAAGAATACTCCATGAGAGGGAAAGAGAAAGAGTTAGGATATGCATGTAAAATATACACTTGTATGTATGTGTGTGTATGTAAAGGTATATAAAAATACAATAAATCACTAAATAATCAGTTATTCCACTTAACACTACACAGTCCAAACTATAAATAGTAGTATGTGAGAAAGCCCATAGAACATAAATCATTTTGGGGAGGAAACCATTATTATGATCATGTAAGGTTTTTTTCCCCCTCAACATTCCAGCCCTTCAGGAGGAAATATTGGGTAAAGTAAGATTTACACTGGCCACCAATGAAGACTTACTAGTGGAAATGTGTCTGGATTCTATTTAAATGAGGAATCAGATGAGACATTGGGCCATCTTTTCTTCCTTCAACAAATAATTTATGTCCTATGGATCTTCTCCCATACTTCTTCCATAATATTTGTTATATACCATTATACACACACGCATGTGTGCGCACGCACACACACACACACACTTTATATTTATATCCTAACTCTTTCTGTCTACATTTCAATGGGTGGGGTCTTACCTTTCCTTTTGCCTGTTTTATGTTACGTGCTCCATGAGGTCATGAGGTGAGGTGGGGTGCGTGAGGACGTAAGAGAGAAGGAAAAGTGAAGCAAGAGTGGGAGGGGAAAGGAAGGAAGGAAGAAAAGATGAGAGTTGCAATGATGAGGGACAAGGAGGAAGAGAGGTATATGTGATCAGGGGCAAAGTGTAAGTGAGAAAGGTGTGGTGTCACAAGGTGAGGGGAAAGAGAGATGCACCAGAGTGCAAAGAAAAGGGATGCATTGCAGAGGGAAGTGACAGGAGAGGGAAGAATGGGGGAGGGTTAAGTAAGGTGCACAGAGAAGGAGGTAAGACCACAGTAGCAGATGTCCTCCAGGTGAACAGTGCATTTCATTGCTCCTGTGCTCTGCTTTCTGGAGTGGCCACCTCATGATGTTACTCTGAGAAGAGGAGAAGATGGAGGTGGGGGAAGCAAGAGGTTAAGGTAGACTGAAGCATATTAAGATAGATGCTTGATATAAATCTTCAGAATTTTGGGAAAAAGATGCAAACTATGGTCCTTTCCACACTTTACTTTCTTCCGGCTCTAGGGTGCGGGGATTGTGCGAGCAGCCTCTGGTGAGAGGCTCTCGCATCCAGGATCCTTCGGCTCTGTACGAGCTGCCTGCTCGTGCAAGAGCCCCACCTCTTTCTTCTTCAGTGCAGCCTGGGACATTCCCAGGCTGCGCTGGGGCAGGAAGTGTGACTGGTGTGACTCCGGAGGTTCCGCACGCCAGGTAAGTGCATATGGGACCCATGAGCAATGTGCGATCACACACCATTTTCAGTTTCTAGCTGAAAATGAAAAGGTGCGCAATTGGCACCTACCAGTCCCTGGAGCGTCGCGTGATTGTGAGTGCATCATGCAGACCACTCCTCACAATTGCGCAACGCTCCAGGCACACTTTTGCATGGAAAATGCCATGCGAAAAGGGTCTATGACAAAGGAAGGATAAAGTCTTGTTTGATGGGCTAGCTCCACATTTATTTGTCTTGCCCGGAAATATTGTATGGGCATTTAAGCTGTTTACTCACACATTTCCTAAGTTAAAAGTAGATAAGAGAGACATTCAATTTACCTGTACAATGCAAACTCTTCTGGGAAACAAAAGAGAGAAATGAACAAAAAACAGTTACAAGAGAAAGGATGTAGAAAGAAGGCCTGTTGAAGAAAAATACCGAGATATTTTAAGAGGCAGGAACATACTCACATTGAATTGACACTTATTTTGTGACGTTTCTTTTCTTCAACCAAGGAATACCTTTTCAAGTTTTCAAGTGGATTGCTGTGTTAGTCTTTCTCAGCAAAAGCAATGGGATCTAGTATCTACCTTAGTCAGTTTTATTTGGCAAAAGGTTTGTGGACTGCAGCACTTCATCAGAAGCAAGGAGAGTTGTTGTAGGAGAATGTAGCTAGTGAGGTAAGAAGGAATGAAAATATAAAATTGCAACCATTTATTATTACCTTAACTGGGCACTAACAAACAACAGTTGGGTAAAAGAAAAGACATCCTAGAACAGATTAGCCATTTAGCATAAATATACCAAACAGGTGGAAGACACATAAAGTAGACTGTTTTCTAACTATAATAAAGTATTTCTTCTGTATCTCTCAAGAAAACCACACCATGCTATTTCTTTTCCATTGCTATTGTTTGTCCTTCGTTTCCTCTGCATCTTGTCCTGTGAATCATACAAGAGTCACACTCAGGGGCTTCCTGTGATACTTTCATGAATCTGTACCTTTTGTCATCAGTGAAAAATGGATGGGAAAAAAGTGATCTGATTAGAATACCACTGAAAATGTATGTGTATGATAAAATATTATCATTCTTGTTGCTCTTTTATAGTACTGCACTTGGAATGTACATAACCACTTTACACAACTTCCTTCTCTTTATTAATCTTCACAGCAACCCTGTAAGCTAGGTTTGTAGGAAGATAGCGGTGGCCTAAGAACACTTGGTTAATTTCATAACCAATCAGAGATTTGAACTTGGATCTTCCTGATCCAAGTCCCAGTGTTTAAAACATAACTCTACTGTGGTTCTCTCGAATAGGTTGCAACGGTAAAAAACTATTAGGAAGTTTGAAACACAGTGGGAGAAAATACACGAAAATTAACATGTCTGATTCACATAATCAGAATGCAAATCAGAAAATCTGTATAATTAGAATATTTTGCAATAACATGCAAATTAGGCATGCAGATTTGAGGAAGTAGAATAAGGAAACCCTAACATATCTGTGTTGGCATAAGCTTCCATATGACATATCTAAGGGTGGATCATCATCAAGCAAGCAGAGTGGTGGGCCTAAGGAAGTCAGATTCTGACTATAGCTTACTTGGGTTCAAAAACACCTCTTACTCAGATTCGGCAGTCAGATCAGTAGCTGAGGCCTTACAGGCTATGTTCTGTTTGCTTTTTTTCCCCACACAGCAACCTTATTTGTACTATCATCATTTTAATAGTTTCATAGTTTCAGCTCAATATATAAAATCAGAATTCACCAAAAAAAAATAAAAATAAAAATCAAAAATCAAATAAGTGAATCTGAAATATCTGCCCACTTGATATATACCACTTGTTTGTTGGTCTAACTATTTATATTGCACTCTATATCCAAGGATCTCAAACAATAAAGTCAACTGTTAGTGTTTAAATTTTAAGCAGTAAGAGTAATTTAAATAGTTTAAAAACATTGGACAAGTTAAAACAAACAGTTTAAAACCAGTTAAAAGTATACATATGTGCAGACAGTCTGTAGGTAGCATTAAGTCATCTGGCACCAAAGGCTCAAGCAAAAGCCCATGTTTCTATTTGGTGCCAGAATGAGACCTACATTGTGGCCAGTAGGGCCTGTAAGGGAAGGATATTCTGTAACCATATAAAATGTTTGTTGCTGCTAAAGAGAATTCTAATTCAAAATGCTCCATCTACTTTTCCAGGTGAAGCTTTTGCTATGAAACTGCACTGTCTCATTTATGGAAGTTTATAAGAGCTCTTCCAGACAACATGGTTCTCCAACTGTCTTTCGTCTTTTCACTTGTTTCTTCTGGCTTCTTACCAAGTTTCTTCTTTTTCTTACCATGGGAAATTTGGAATAACTGTGCAATGATTTTTAAATGAGATTAGTAGAAGTTATCTGTTTGGAAGTCAAACTACTTCAGTAGTGCCCCTGTGATCTGCAGTATCTGCAGTACTTTGGTCTCTCCTCTATCTGTATCTACAGAAACATAAAGAATCAGCTGTAGCCCACTGGTCCCATATTTGCAAAGTGCAGTGTCCTGTAGAAATCACAGTCATTCTCATTCTGATGCTTGAAACCCTACTAAAACAATATCTAGTTATGGTGATATAGCATCCAAAACAGAAACTATGTAGTCATGAATTCTTTGTTACAACTGCACTGTAGACTACCTGGAGAATACAATCCACGATGATTTTCTTTAGTCCGATTTGTTCTGTGCATGGGGTAAATGATCAGTCTTAATTTGAATCTGGGTGCATTTTGCTTGAGGCACTCAATTGAACATTTGACATACTCTCATACTGAAAGAGGGAGACTGCTCCTTTCTCATTTCAACAGGCATTACACTCAAAGTTGTGAGTTATTTAAAAGTCAGCTCTTCACAAGGATAAGAATGCATGTATACCCACAGGCTAGTAACAGAGCTGTAGGGATCCCAGTTTAATTGGGTCTTCATTCCACAGTGTACATTGTAATGTTTAATCTTACTCTAGTTTGCCCAAGGGTCTATAATTGTGAAATCTTTGTGAAAAACAAGGCTCACACACATCAATAGGTTAACTCTGTATTTCTGGAAATTCGTTTAGGTAAAAATGAAAACCATGACTCTCTATTAATGTATGCTATATCTTTTCATTTCATTTTATTTTATTACGGTCAACAGACCATTAAAACAGCATATTAGAATCATTTTAAAACAATACAAATATAATATAATATATGGTGGCTTATATTTACCAGAGAAAATACAATCAGGGTGATAATGGTAACATACAATATAGGTAAGCAGATATTTCATTTACATAGACAAGGAAGATCTAGTTAAAATAGCTAAGTTTAATAATTTTGCCACTTGAAGAGTGATCTCTTTGTCAGAGCCTTGCAGTAAGATAACCATTAGAGACTCTATAGGACACCCAGGGAAGTGTTGTGTGAAGGGGTGTAATAAATCTTCCCTAGCCCCTTGGTAGAAACTACAACAAAAAAGTACATGTGATATAGATTCAATTTCCTGATTATCACAGGGGCAGTATCTTTTGCTCAGTGGTGTTTTATTGAATCTGCTAGTTAGCAAATTTGAGGGAAGGACATTAAATCTTGCCAGGGAGAAAGTCCTTCTATATTTTGAAATTGTTAACCAGCTTAAATAAGGCATTCCATCTTTGCAAGGTAAGCATGGTAAACCCAGTGACTGAGGGGAGCAAGGTCCCCTAGCTGTCCCTTGCAGCTCCTGGTAATCAACGTCCTTCAACCTCTGCTTGACAATTGCTTTGGCCCCACCTAAGTCTAGAGATAGCAAGTGGGATGTGGATAATCCCACTGAGATGATCTTACATTCAATTGCCTTCTTCCAGGGTGATTTAAAGGAGTCTGATATCGTTTTAGCCAATAAAGAGTTGGAATTAATCGTATAACAGCAACAGAGCCAAAAGTAGATAGAGTACATCCATGCCAAACTTTTTAAAGAATTTAGGCCTAACTCCAAGTAAAGCACAGATCCAGCGACACATCTGGGGACATTATATATTAGCCTCAGAAAGAAAGACGGAATTCCTTTAAAAGAATTCTTATTAAGAGGAAACCAAATTGAAGCCCCATAAAGCAACTGTGGGACAATTTTAGCTATAAAAACCTGGATGGCAGGTGGAATAAATTTACCACCCTTAGTAAAGAAAAACTGAGCTAATGCTCTCAAATTTTGTTTGGCTTTTAGTTTGATGTACTTATCCTGAGTCCTCCATCTTATAGCTTCATGAAACCAAGTACTCAGATATGTATACGGGTCCACTTGTTCAATTTGATTTCCCCCTATCAACCATGAATATCTGATCTTTCTTTTGGCAAAAATGAGAACTTTTGTTTTTGAATAATTGATTGATAAAAAGTTATTGTTGCAGCATTCATAAAAACTTCTCATTAATCTCCTAAGTCCAAGACGAGTCTGAGAAATCAATACAGCATCATCAGCATAAAGAAGGATTAAGACTTTTGTTGAGTCTATCTTTGGTGGATGGAATGTTAAAGGTGCCAAGATATGAGGAAGATCAGCCAAATATAATTTGAATAGGGTAGGAGCAAGAATGCATCCCTGTCTTACACCCCTGTTGGTGGGAATCTTATTTGTGAGGTGCCCTTGCCTGGAACTATAAAGTTGAACAGTAGTATTATAATACAGGGACTGGATTAAAAATAAAAGTTGCCTGTCAATGGAATACCGTTCCAATTTGCTCCAGAGGCAGCCACGTGGGATTGAATCAAATGCTGATTTTAGATCAATAAATGCAAAGAAAAGTTTCCCACCATTTGGTACAGTATATTTTTGTGCAAGATGAGCCAAAACCAGACAGTGGTCTAGTGAAGAGCAACCTGATTTAAAACCAATCTGCTCTTCCCCAATCATGTTATTATCATTAATCCACTCTTTCAGCTTAATAACTAGAAAACTGGCATATACCTTCCCTATAACAGATAGCAGACTGATGGGTCGATAGCTATGCGGGTCGTCTTTAGGACCCTTCTTATAGATCAAGATAATAAAGGTCTTTAGCCAAGTTACAGGGTTTATGGCAGATTTATTAATTAGAGAAAAAAGGGCTGCCAACATGGCTGCCCACCAACTGATGTTACGTATCACCAGTTCTGAGGAAATGTCATCACATCCTTCAGACTTGCCAGTCTTTAGCTGACCTAACAGTCCCTCAATTTCTTCTGTAGTTACATTTGGCCAATCTGGAGTGTTTGAAGGTAACAAGGGAAGTGTTTTAGATTTGGATGTGCAAGGATCGTTGAAGATGACTTGGAAATGATCTTCCCAGACACTAGCTGGAATGCGACAGTCTGAGCTTTCATAGCAATTACTTAAAGCACCTGAAACTATCTGTCAAAAGAATCAACTGCTGCGAGTAATAGATCCTTTGTATTATGCACTGTTTGAATTTCCTGTCTAAGATTGACACACTCCTTATCAAACCATCTATTTTTACGGATGTTATTATAATTTATGTTGTTAGTTCTAGTTTGAAGAGAAGGGTACAAATCCTGTAAAACCCACTCATAAGCCAGGATTCCATCCTCAGGTCTAGCATCTACTTTAATTTGGCTGACATAATTTGAAATGTGATGTAATGAAATAAACCTACTGAAGGCCTCCTTTATTTCAGAGGACCATTTGATTTTAATTGTTCTTGTATCAGATGGTAAACATATTGATATGCAATGTTGTGAATCCCACTTTAACCTGCCTGGCAGATTCAGCAAGCATTCCAGGGGAAAATAATCACTATCAGAGCACTTTGCTACTTTGAAGTTGAACTCCAAAGTTTTCAAATGTCTGTGAATAAGAATATAATCAATGACACTTGAACCGTGGGGGAAGCAAATGTAAATTCACCCCATAGGTCATCAGGGCTGGAGCCATTTAGAATGTACAATTTGTTATTTAAAACAAAGTGAAGCAGACCTATCCCTGCAGGATTGATAGATTTGTCTTTTGAACTATGTGAATTGACTATAAGTTGTTCCTTAATTGTTTTGAGAGAGTTATAGTCTAAAAGGGGATTGATTAAGTAGGATCCTGTCCTTGCATTAAAATCACCTGCTATTATAGATCTTGCTCTGGGAAATTTAGGCCCTTTCCTCATGGGGGGGCGAAACGGGGCCGCACATGCAGGGGCAGAACTTACCTGCGAGCGGGTTGCTCCGTCCCTGTAGAGAGCGCAGATCCACCATTCTAAACGCCGTCAAATTTCGATGGCGTTCAGCGTTGCTCGGCAGCACTCGGCGGCACCTAAAATGGCGGCCGGCAGCTTCTGGTGGTGCTCCACCAATTAGGACAGCGCACCAGCCGGAAGCCCGCCTCTGGGCAGATCTGCAGGGATGCGCTACCGCGTCTCTGCAGTTCTTCACTGGGGGCTGCTATGGGGCAGCACGGGTAAGTTTTATAAAAACCGCTTTTGAAAAACTGGCTTCAGGGCAGGATATGGAGTCGAGACTGCCATGGTCGCCTTAGTGGATGATCTACGTCTGGGTATCGACAGGGGAAGTGTGACCCTGCTGGTACTCTTGGACCTCTCAGCGGCTTTCGATACCATAGACCATGATATCCTTCTGGAACGCCTGAGAGGGCTGGGGATCGCGGGCACTGCACTTCAGTGGTTCCGGTCCTATCTCTCGGGTAGATACCAGATGGTGATGCTTGGGGACGGCTGCTCCTCGAAAAAAGAGCTTAAATCTGGCGTCCCTCAGGGCGCCGTCCTGTCCCCAATGCTATTTAACATCTACATGAGACCACTGGGAGAGATCATCAGGAGGCATGGAGCAAGGTGCTATCAGTACGCTGATGACACCCAGATATATCTCTCCATGTCTCAGATAATAGCATCGACTAAGGGTGGCATCTCGCCTCTAAATGAATGTCTTGAAGCAGTAATGGACTGGATGAGGAAAAACAGACTGAAGCTGAATCCAGATAAGACGGAGGTACTTGCTGTCAAGGGCCCTAGCCCAGGTATGGAGGTTTGTCAACCAGTTCTAGACGGGGTCACACTTCCCCTGAAAGACTGTGTCCGCAGCTTGGGGGTGCTCTTGGACTCAGCGCTTCAGATGACAGCTCAAATTGATGCGGCAGCCAGGAGCGCCTGCTATCAGCTTCGGTTGATATGCCAGCTGTGCCCCTTCCTGGACTTGGAACACCTAAAAACAGTGGTACATGCGCTGGTAACTTCACGGCTTGACTTCTGCAATGCGCTCTACATAGGGCTACCCATGTGCTTAGTCTGGAAACTTCAATTAATTCAGAATATGGCAGCCAGGTTGGTCACCGGAAGATCTAAAACTGACCACATAACACCTATATTGAAGTCTTTACACTGGCTGCCTATTAGTTTCCGGGCACAGTACAAGGTGTTGGTTTTTACCTTTAAAGCCCTTCATGGCTTGGGGCCAGCCTACTTGTGGGATCGCCTTCTCCCATATAATCCGTCCCGCACATTAAGGTCCTCTGGGAGGAATCTACTGCAGCCAATCAGAACTAGGTTGGCTGCGGTTACCCAGAGGACCTTTTCTTCAGTCGCTCCCAGGTTATGGAATGGCCTGCCGGAGGAGACCCGGCACATTACCAGTCTTGACTGCTTTAAAAAAGCAGTCAAGACTGTTCTCTTCCGACAGGCCTTCCCAGACTAGTGTTCCACTGCCTCTCATCAATTGTCCCTTTGTTTTTAATTGTTTTTAATTGTTTTGTTTTTAACTTTTAGTTTTAATTTTATTTTAATCTGTTTTAATAGTTGGTGTGTTGGGGGGATGGTAGGATTGATGAGTGGGGAGGGTGGGCTACATTTTGATGTTTTAATATTTATATGTTTTGTAATGCCGCCTCGATCCATTTGGGAGAGGCGGGATAGAAATAAATTTTATTATTATTATTATTTTTATAAAACTCACAGCGCCACCCCCGGGGCTGCGCTAGAGCAGTTTGAGGTCTAAAACCTCACTTTTTTTAACTGCTCTAGTGCAGACCCCGGTGAAGAAGACCTCCAGGAGAGGTCGCTCTAGCGTGGGCAATATGCCCATGTGGAAATGGCCTTAGTCATCTGTTCTGAGTAGTAACAGTCAGCCTTAAACCAAACTGATGTAGCATCTCCCTTTCTGACCACTGGGGCAAAATACACATTAAATAAAAGTAAAGTCAGATTAGATGTTAATAATTCCATAACTAGGGCCAGTATAGAAGAGTCATAACTTGGTAACTGAGTAATTCTATAATTAACTAAGAAAGAAACCAAAATACATAAACCCTGACTAGCCCTTCCTTTACCACTTCTGGAGAGTGCAGGGAGGCAATACGATACAAAACCGTTAACGTAAACATGGTCACAACACCAGGTCTCTTATAAAAAAATTAGATCGACTCAATTTAGGTATTCCATAAAATTCTGATCTTTGCTTTTGGAGGTCCAGCCGGCTACGTTCCAGGAAAGTATATTTAGGGAAGAGGTAAGAGTACCTGAATGTAGTCAGTCCAGTTCTGATATTGCATCCAGCATACCTTGGAAATTCCTATAAACACAGGGGTTACATACTAGAGCCTGTTGAGTTAGCAAGCCCAGGTCTGGTCTGCCCGAGTTTGGTGGATTTAATGGCTCTGTCTTACATAAATCTGGTTGGGACGGTACAAGGTAATTGTGGCCTTTAATATTTAGCAAATTGGAATCACGATGAGATGAACTGAAAGGGTATAAACTTTGATCGTGATCTCCAGTTTTAGAAAGTTAACCATTTTGACTATGTTTAGTTGATTTTACTATTGCAGTCTTGAGACCTGTTACCATTCCTCTGTTATCCTTAACTGCTCACCCTGGCAGTACTTCCCCTTTTGTTTGAGAGGTACCTAGACTATTGTTGACTGATGAAGTGTTGAAATCCTGGTAATACTTATCCTTTAAATATTTGATCAGAGAAGCAAGCCTTGACAGAGCCTGCTATTGGTCCCGCTTTGGGAGAGCATCAAAACTGTCTATTAACATTAATTCTTCTGGTAGGAATTCTATATGGTATCATCCCTACCATCAGACAAAACAGAAGTAGCACTATTCATAACTGAGTGACTTAATGGGACTGCAAATTTGTTAGCTTTTTTAGAGGAAGATCGACAAACAATAGTAACAGAATTATCAGGGGTACTTAAGTCTATCAAATCCCCAACTGGTGGATCCTTAAAGGGAGCAGATGAAAAGGTTTCCCTCTGTCTCTTTGTATGACTCAGTGAAAGAATTGGTGAAATGTCTTTAAAATATCTGGTAATACTAATTCCCCCACTCTTAAATCTCTCCTTAACTCTATAAATTCTTGCAGCAATATTGGATGAAGTAAATGAAATAACAGCTCTTGCACTGATATAGTTGGAAAAAAAAATTCTACCTTTAGTATAAACTTCATTTCAATTGATGTTATACCAAAGGATGTTAAAAGCCGCAAGAAATGTGCTTTTCTCTCCTGTTGTGATAACATGCTCTTTGGCTTTGGGTAATTAATAAACACCAGATTCTGCCTGATTAATTGTAAATGCAAGTAATTAATTGTCTGGGGTTGTTTTGAGTTACTTATGTATGATGGAACTTTATGGCAGGAAAAGTCTACCTTGTTTCCAGGCTGTAACTGTGTTGTTAATTCCTGAGTTTCTGTTTTTGCTCTATTTTCAGGAACTAATTGTAGACATGGAGAACTTGTTTCTACTACTACACTTACTAGTTCTTGACTTTCCAAGATTACTTTGTTATTATTGTTAAGTTTTAGAGAGGGCATCCTGGCATTCTTGTCCTTTTTTTCTAGTATTTTAAATAGACTGTCGAATTTCATTTTAGGGACAGATTTACTACTGGGCTTGGTTTCTATATTTTTATCTTTCTTTTTAGTACAAGTAGAAACCTTGGAATTTTTACTTTTAGAGTTCCTATTGTTAGGGTGTATATCAGGTTTGCTTTTCCGTTTCCTAGAGGAAATTTTCCTACTTCCACTGACCAAGTTACCTTGGTTAGAGGAATTTGAAATACCTTGATCAGTGGATTCACTTAAAGTTTTAGTGGAAAAATCAAACTTAGATTTTGTTGTGATGTCACTATTACTTCTAGGAGTTATTTTGCCCTCCCCTTGTATTTTTACCAACAATAGGTTTGTTAAAGTATTAAGAAGGTCCTTACATTCAGATAGGAACTTCTTAATACAAGAGATGTCCTCTGACCAACCTTTATACAAGCCCCTGATCAGTTTATGTTGACTACCTAGCAGCTTGGTTACCAAACTCGGGTCAGGGTATGAGTCCGAGTCCGAGTCTGAATCTTCATCCACATCAGCTAAAAAAGTTGTTCTGGGGGAGAGAGACTCACAGTTCACATGACTGGTGTGGCTTGAGGTGAGCAGAGTCATAGTATCAACTAAACTCTGAAGAATTTCAGGGTGATCAATCTGGGCTTTAGGTACTGGTGAAATACCAGCTGCAGAAGCCTGTTCTTCAGTCAGGCTGCAAGGCCTGTCTTCCAAGTTTTCACCTTCTGCTATTTTCATTACATAGTGAGGACCTAATGACCAGTCCATAATCTCCACCTCATGTGTCCCAGTTTTAGCATATGGGACAGAACAGTTCCCAGAATTGGGATGGAAGAAGTCTGTGATTTTACACTGATCATGATCGTTATTAACTGAAGTGGTAGTAGCAGTAGCATCTTCAGACGTTAGGTCCAGACTCAATTGTTTACGCTTCCTTCTGGTAAGAGCCACCATTCCCCAGCCGTTTCAGTTCAGCTTTGGATGTTGATTTAAAATTTAAAATTTTGTCAGGTTTGAAATAATTGAACAGTTCAATAGTTCAACACTTCATGCAAATCAAGCCTGATCATTAAAAAAGACTCTTCGAATTTAAAACTGGCATGCAAGTTTTAAAAGCATAGTTACACTGTTTTAAAATAGCAAGACAGATGCATGCAAACTGTTCTTGAAACTATTAGAGAAACATGGGGGAGTAACTAGTCATATCTCCTTAAGAAACTTAGCTTCAGAGAAAAATCCAAGCAGCCTTGAACTTGAACCTAATGAAATGAGGAATTTGGAGTTTTCAGTTTGAAAGTTATTTGAAAGTGGTTAATCTTCCTTACATATGATGTGACTGTTATTCCTGTACCTCAGTCCTTCCTCCCACTTAGGACCTGGGCAATTAGAGGTTTTAGATGCAAAACCAGGGCAGAGGTGAAGATATATCAAGTTCAGGCTCAACTTACTTTACTGTGAGTGTAACCTCCTCTCCGCAGCATTTGTAGTATCAGCAGTTATTAGCAGTTTGTAGTATTAGTAGTTCCTCCACTCTCCTGCTACATACGCACTATCCATAAACGCTGAGATAGGATGCTGAAGCTGGCCTCTAATTATCTTCTTCTCTTCTTATCAACTTCATAGAAAATAACAACTCCTCCAACATTTCCCAAATGAAATCAGGACACAGGTAGCCAAGCCGAATTCCCCGAGGATGGAGGTAATCAAATTCTGACTGCTTAGTGGTACACCCTGAAGGCAATACATAAAAAAGACAAAGTTGGTGATGCACCTATTTGAGCAGTTGAGCTTGCACACTGAAGGAACAAATGTAGAACAAAATGGGTTGGGTATGCTGTATCTCATGACTAAATCCATCCCAGAGAAGTTCAGTAAAAAAGTTTTCCCTGTCTCATTTGCACATCAAGTATACCAATAGAATGCTCATTATTTTAGATCATTCCTGAACTAAAACATATTTTCCTGTGTTTAAGAATGTTTTCCAAAACACTATTATGATGAAGATCTTTCATGAAGTAACATTGAACTGATTGCATGTTGGAAATTTACTGACAGATTAAATTTGTTGGAGAGGTAATGATATATGATGAAGACCAGTTTATAGTCTTACCAGGTTGAGAAGTCATGGCATCTCTCACTGACATCATTACATGACCTTTCCATATCTCTGACATCATATCTCCATATTTCCATATCTCTGACATCATATCTCTGACATCATTGTCACATGGCTTTTCTATATCTCTGTCTGAGCTTGCCTGTGATCCAAGTTACGTGCATATAGATGACCTTTTAACCTTGACTGGAGCTTTATCCCCAAAACACACTCACACAACTTATATTCCTTCCCATAGGATCTCCAAATTACATAAGCATATAATCATATAAAATGTTTATGCCTCTGCCTGGAAGCACCCTCGGTCTAACTATTTCAGTTGCACCTCTGTGATGTGGTGTATAATATATTGCTCTCTCCCCTTTCTACATCCACAGAAACATGCAGATGTTAACATCTTGTTCTTCAGTTCCAGAGTATACCCATTTCATCAATTGCCATAACAGCATGTAGGTAAATCTCAGTGGGTTTAAGGGGTTTATTCTGGCTAGGATTAACAATAGGATTTAAGCAAGGGTCAGTTGTTCTTCTTGTGGCCCACAGATCTCATATTTATAAAAAAAATCAGAGCAATCACTGAAAGCTGCTCTGCATGCATGACCAGAGCCGCTGAATTCATAAAGCAAGCATTTGCTTCTCTTTCTTAAAAAATTCAGGCTACTTGGCAAACCATCCATTGCGGTCTTTCCAAATGGGGCAAAAGTTGTCCTATTATGGCACCCTAATGTGGGTCAGCCGACAAGGGTTTCATGCTTAATTGTCTACTATGATAATGTAAGTTACGGTAGGAATCATGAAATCCTCCATATTGTGTTGGGTTGCAGCTTCCAGCATTACTCCTCATTGGGTACGCTGTCTAGTGCAAGTGGAAATTCCAGCCCAACAACATGTAGTGGAAATTCCAGTCCAATAGCATCAGGATTCTCACCACTGATGAAAGCTGTGGTGTAGCCACATAATCATGGAAGCATGGTCCATGCAGAGGGAAAAGGTTGTGCACAATTTTAAAGTTGTAATTATTTGTTGATTTAGTTCTTGAAGGAAGCAATAAATAATTTAGCAATTTTTTCCCACTGCACAGTTTTTGAAGACTATTCAGGATTTATTCTGAGAAAAAATTGCCCATAATATTCTTTGCACAGAAAACAACATTTTCTGCACAGAAATAATATTTTCTGCACAGAAATATTATTTTCTGCCAAAAAACAATTTTATATGTGAATTTTGTGCAGAACAAGATTCTCCTCTTCAGGATTTTCCAACACTGAGAAACACATTTTTCAACCATTTTTCAAATATTTACAAATATTGTTATCATTCCCAGTGTAAATGAAGCTCAAGTTCATCTAGATCTCAACATGGGACATGCCTGTGACACTGTATTATCTGGGGCACAGATGTACTTCTACCTATCATATGAATTGGATTACTACCTAATATGCAGTAGATGAAAAATACCAGCAGATTTATAATACAGGTCACTTCAGAAAGGGAAATCAGGAAACCGAGCTGATAGGTGCCTAGGCTGTTATGAAGAAATCTACATTACACATTGGTGTAGATGGGAATACACCCATTCTTTCATTACAGGCTCTGGGCTACCACAGTATGTGGATCAGGTCTACTGGCATACTTAGAAAGAAACTTGCCACCTCTTAGCTAATACTCAAAATGTGGATAGATTCTGTTTCTATGATGGCCAAATGTGGATTTATATCCTTTCTAAAATGATTGCCAATTTATAGTTTCACTCTTAACATTAACTACAAGAATATCAGCTGTATTGTTAGGTAGGTATCTTGATGTCTTTTGCCACAAGGAGTTTTCAGTAGATAACCAGATGAAGAGAAAGATGATAGAAAGGCAAGAGGACAAATGAGATAAGGATGAAAAATGCACAGTGTTTCACCTATGACAATTTCATAAACTGGATGTGGGGAACTCACTTCATGAATGAGATATCTCAGTACTGTCTTTTTTCCTCTGATAAGACTTAGCATGTACTTACTTTTGGAATGCACGTAACCTTTTCTAAACTTTACAGTAATGTTTCTCCCTTATAGCTTACATTGCATGCTTTGGACACTGAGCCACAAAAGTAGATATGTAAGTTTTGCAAAGATATAGTACCTAGATTACTGAAATCCACTCTGTGCAGGGTTGCCTATAGGGAGTCATAGAATTATAGAATTCTACAGCTGGTAAAGGTGACAAGGGCCATCAATTCAATCCCCTGCCATGTAGGAATATACTGTCAAATATTCCAACCAATGGCCATCCAGCCTCTGTTTAAAAACCTCCAAAGAAGGAGACTCCACCCTACTCTAACACAAAGTATTTCACTGTTGAATGGCTCTTACCATCAGGAAGTTCTTCCTAATGTTTAGACAGAATCTCTTTTCCTTAAGTATGAAGCGATGTCCTAGTCTTTGGAGCAGCAGAAAACAGGCTTGATTCATCTTTCATATGGCATTGCTTCAGATATTTAAACATAGCTATCATGTCACCTCTTAACCCTTTCTTCTACAACAGTGGTTCTCAACCTGTGGGTCCCCAGATGTTTCTAGACTTCAGCTCCCAGAAGCCCTGAGCATTGACCATAGTGGCTGGGGCTTCTGGGAGCTGAAGTCCACAAACATCTGGGGACCCACAGGTTGAGAACCACTGTTCTACAAGCTAAATATATCCAGTTCCATAAGCTGCTCCTCATAGGTCATGGTTTTCAGGCCTTCTAAAATTTTAGTAGCTGTCCTGGACCTGTTTCAGCTTGTCAATATCCTTCCTGAACTGTGGTGCCCAGAATTGGACACAGTATTTCAGATGAAGTCTGACCAAAGCAGAATAGAATGGTATTATTACTTCCCCTTGACCAAGACACCGTAATCCAATTGATGCAGCCCAGAACTGCACTGGTTTTTAAGCTGCCATATCACACTGCTGATTGACATTCTGCCTGTGATCCACTTAGACCAGTGGTTCTCAACCTTCCTAATGCCACTATCCCTTAATACAGTTCCTCATATTGTGGTGACCCCCAACCATAAAATTATTTATGTTGCTACTTCATCACTGTAATTTTGCTACTATTATGAATCATAATGTAAATATCTGAGATGCAGGATGTATTTTCATTGTTACAAATTGAACATAATTAAAGCATAGTGATTAATCACAAAAACAATATGTAATTATATATTGTGAAATATTTATTTCTAATTACATCTTGGGGGACTACACAAGCTTCTTGTGTGTGCCTTCAAGTTGTTCCTGAGTTATGTTGATCCTAAGGTGGACCTACCATTGGGTAGGAGGGTAGGTGGGTGGGCAAAGGAGAAGAGGGCAAGTAACTGCAACGCAAAATTCAAGCAAGAAGTTTCCAAAAGTAGGCGGGAAAGAGAGAGAGAAGACTGCCCATCTCCTAGGAAAAAGAGGTCTCCCCCTTGTTCTGAAATAAACTCCTCTTACAGGCCCAGCCAGGAATCCCTGGGGTAGCATCACAAGCTCCTTGCCTCCACTAAAGGGGCTGAGATCCATGCCGGGCTGCCGCCTAGCCCGCCCGCCAAACCCCGTGGAGCACCGGGCTGTCTGGAAGCTGCTCCAACCCACAGATCTCTTTCCCGGCAGATGGACGCTCCCGTCCCCCACCCCGCGCAAGGCCTCCATCAAAACACCTCCCCCCTCCTGCAACCCGCTGACCCTGCCCCCCTCCCCACCCAATGCCCATGTGAACGGCACCCAATCGGGACGTTTTTGCAGCTCTCTGCCCCCTCTTCCGAGTCAGTGACACCGATGTCAAAACGACAGCCCTGGAAGCTGGCAGTCGTGCTTGGCGTGCACGCAGGGGCAGGAGCAAGGGAGGGGGCCCAGGGGCTCAGAGCCCTCCCCAACGCCAACGCCCCCCCCCCGCTTCAGCCAGAGAGCTCTTTGGCCTCAGTAAACTACAAACCCCAGAATTCCACAGGATGTTCAAAGTGGAATAATAACATTATAACAGTATAGTGTGGAAATGGCCTAAGTCACGTCCTTGTTCACTGATCCATGCATTTCGTCCCCGTGTCCCATTGCCAGGTATCTACGCTGACTTGCCAGCTTCTTGCCCTGCCCGGTTCCCTCACAACAGCCCCCTTCACAAACCACCTCCCTCCTGGTCTGTTGCCAAGGTTGGCATTTGAAGGGGAACCCAAAGCAACCTAAGACCTCTGCAGCATGGTAGAGAGCAACGCCAGTTCTTATGGGATCAACTTCTCAGGAATCAAGGCACAAAAAGCCCCCTCCACCAATACTTTTTGGGGTGTGGGACCCTCACAGGGCTGCTCCCCAGCCTCTGGAAGGAGCAATAGGGCCTCGCTCCTCAGAACTCCAGCACTATTTAAACAAAGGCCATTTCTGTTATAGTGCTATGATTCCACTGTCAACATCCTATGGAATCCTGGGGTTTGCAGTTTAGGGAGGGGCCGGTGGGCCCCACCCTAAACTGCAAACCCCAGGATTCCATAGGATGTTGACAGTGGAATCATAGCACTATAATAGGCTAGTGAGGAAATGGCCAAAGCAGCATCTCCTGCCCACCATGCCAAATCCCCCTCCTTTTGAACACCTTTTATCTGGCAATTTCTCTCACCAAACATCACCACCCACACAGCTCTCCCCCACCCTGCTGCCATTCTTGGGTCTCTGCGACCTCTTCCTCCCTCCACCTTTCTCTCCCCCCTGCCCGTGACTGGAGCGGGCACGTGCAGAGGGCGGGCGCGCTCTCGCCCCCTGCGCCCAACCTTCCCTTCCCCCTCTGCTTGGGGAGGGGAGCCACCACCAGAGGGGGGAAAAGGGAAGAGGATGGAGGGGGCAGCGATGGTAGGTGGCAGAGGTGGGTTCGTGCGTGCCATGGCTTCCCCACTTTCTCCTGAGGGCTAAGTGCAGCGGCAGCAGCGGGAGTGCGTGGGGCTGGAGTCAAGGAGGCGAGGCCCAGCCGGCCTGGAATGGCGGTGCCGTTGCCCAAAGCCATGGCCACGGCGGGGGCAGATGGGGGCTGAGCGAGTGAGCGGGATGCTGGGTGGCTGGCACTGAGGCTTATTGGGGGTTGCAGTGGTCAGGGAGGGAAGCAGGGAGAGGGCCGAAAGGGCCAGAGGCTGGTTGTCTGGAACCAGGCAAATGGGAATGCTCTCGCTTGCAGCGAGAAGGAGCCGCCCGCCGTCCTCCCTACCGCCATAGATGGCTCCTCTTTCTCTGATTTCCACCCCTTCCCCCAGCACAACTTTGGTGTGGAAGAGATTTTGGCCCAGTTCTCCCCACCTCTCCCTTGAGCTGTGTCTTGGAGGGGACTCAGGTGATAATTTAATGCTGCCCCACACACAGCACCTTCGTTGCACCTAAAGCCAGCCTTTCCAAGAGAAAGCTGGGTAAATACTTTTCTCCTAGACATGCTGGTGCCCCCCCACCTCGCCATCCCGATAACTGAGGCCCTTATACACTGCATTTATAGCACTGCGATTGCATTTTTAACTGCAATGATTCCACTCTGTGTATAGTTGCCAGATGAAACAAGCAAGAGGGCTCCTGTCCCCATTAGTGGTCGTTTGGAAGAGAGCATTTCTGCAGTGGTAATTCTAGCATGGAGAGCCCGTGCTCCCGTGATAGCAAATCCAGCATGAGGGCAGGTGGTGTGTCTCCTTCTGCCTCTCCGCCGCTCGCCCAAAGCATGGGTGGGAAAGGCAATACAAGCCGCCTGCAGCGAATGGTGCTGCGGGCATCAAGAGCCGGGAGGGAGGGAGGGAGGGAGGAAGGGGGCGAGCCCGGTAAGAGGTGGCACCCACCAGGCTCTCCCCTCTCCGCACAAAGCGCAATCACTCCTCCCATTGCAGGGTACCCGGAGCTTCCCCGCTCGCCCGCGGCCCCGTTCCCGCTGCAGGGCCTCACTCCAGGAGTGGTCTCAGCCGCCCTCCTTACCTACCCAGCTCCTGCTTGTTCGCCTCGGTAGCTCCACGGGGGGAGGAAAAGATGGTGCCGTTTCCCACTTCAGAGCCTGCCTGCCTGCCCGCCCATCCACCCGTGCTTGGCTGCCACGCCGAGAAGCAAGAGGAGGAGGTGGCCCAAGCAAGAAAGGCCGCTGGCGGGGGGGGAGTGGCAAGGAAGAGGGGGTGGCGCTTCTCCAACGGCGCACCCCCCCTGCCCGGAGCAACAGCCGCCTCCTCTCCCCTCCTCCCAGCGCGGGGTCTCCTCTCCCCACCTCCGCCTTCATGCTCCGGCTTCACGCTCTCTCCACTTCCGGCACCACCAAGACCTTCCCGCCTGGCAGGGAAAGACGGGGAAACATCCCCACATGCGTCCAGCACAACTCCTCTCCCCTCCTGCCGGCGCGGGATCTCCTCTCCCCACCTCTGCTCCCCCGCCCAGCAGGGAAAGAAGGGGAAACCTCCCCACACACACCTCTGTTCCTCCCACCTGGCAGGGAAAGACGGGGAAATGTCCCCACATGCACCTCCACCCCCACGCTCTCTCCTATCACTCTCCCCACCTCCGGCTCCTACAACGCCTCCCCACCCGGCAGAGGAAGACAAGGAAATACCCAGCATGCCTCCTCTCCCTTCCTCCCAGCATAGGGTTTCAGAAACAGCACTCCCATTGGCTGTGAGGCCACCTTCTTTCAAAAGGGGGCAGGGTGGGATAGAGGAGCAGCGACCCCTGTGAAATGGTCATTCGACCCCCAAAGGGGTCACGACCCATAGGTTGAGAACTGCTGACTTTGACTCTTAGATTCCTTTCACATGTGTTGTGGTTCAGCCAGGTGTCACCCATCTTCTATCTGTGCATTTCATTTTCTTCCTCCCAAGTGTACTACCATGTATTTTTCCCTTTTCAAATTCATTTTGTTATTTTTGGTGCGTCTCTCTAAGCTGTTAAGGCCATTTTGAATTCTGATCCTGTCTTCTGGGGTATTAGCTACCCCTCCTAATTTGGTGTAATCTGCAAATTTCATAAGAATTCTCTGTATTCCCTCATCGAAATCATTGATAAAGATTTTTATAGCATTGGGCGTAGGATAATACCCTCTGGAACTCCCTTATTTCTCTCCAGGATGAAGAGGAACCATTGGTGAGCATCCTTTGAGTTTGGTGCAGAAAAACAAGTACTACAAAAGAGTACTTTGTCTGGATGTTCTCAGTTCCAGAGCCAGCTAAGGTTGGCATTTTCATGCATGGTTACTGCATATTATTTTCATTTCACAGTAAATATGCATTGTTCTTCATCAAATTGCTGATCAGCTTGGTACTGTGTATAGAGCACGACAATTTTTCAGTTTACTACATCTCCCTCATCCTTTACATTTGTTTGTCTTAATCAGCAGGACCTTGCTTTTCCTCTTGCTCATCTACCATAAAACCATGATGCTCTAATTAATACATTGCCCCTAAGAATATACTTTCTCTGTGTGTTTTAGGAACACTGTATCCCTATTTTGCTGTCATTAACAGTGGTAGCATGATGAGCAAGATGAGCTGTGAAAAATGTAGAAAAACAGTTAAAATATAAGATTGACAACAAGCCTTGTTGTCTAGAGAATGTAAAAAGTAAAGTTATGAAAAAATAAGTATAAACAATTCTGAATGTTTGAAAAAGATGAATGATGCTACCTTAAGAACATCCTTCCTTAATGCTGCATTATATTAATATCTGTTAGAGGGAGAAAATTCCACTTGTATGTACTTCACTTTTCCAAAGATTTGTTTGTTGATTGTAGAATGGCTTGTGAAATATGCACGTCCTTCCAAATGGCTGCTTTTTATAGATTATCTCAGAGGATGACATAGCTTTGAACTTGGAGGATGGAAATCTGAGTACAGAATGTATGCATTCATGCACACTAGACTGGTTTAATCTAATAAATCCAGCTATGTGAAGGTGTAAAAATGAACTACAAACCAGGAAGAAAATAATGAAAGTTCTGCCATTTTTTTTTTCAAGGGCACTTGTGAGTTTGACGTCAGCATATTCTATGTGATTTTTATGGAGAAGGGTGGACTGGCTTTCTTTTCTTGATAGATCACTATGATTTATGGATAAAATTTTGTACTTGTACTGGGAAGAAGTGCATTCAAATTATTTTGCAAAAATCAAGATGACAACACTAATACCAAATGCAAACAAAAAACATGGTGGTACATGAACTAGAGGATGGAAGCAAAGGTTTTACTATGTATTCAAGATGCATTCATTTCTCTGAATATTAGAATAACTAAATGTCAGAATAACTAGAATTGGAAATATTAGATTATTTTCTATTCTATTTGTTCCAGTATTTTATTGAAATAATTATATTTCAAAGGTATTCCCTCTTCATCAAGAAAAAATATGCTTTAATGAACCAATCAGCTATGGCATTCATTGGGCAACATAGAGCCACCCACTATCTCTTGGTCTCACCATCTCACAGGATTGTTATGACAAGAATGTGACTTTAAGACCTTTTGGGGAAAAGCAGGACAGAAGTAATAAATGCATCTGTTGCTCTTGACACTGTTTTTCATCTACAGAAATCTTAAAGTCAGTATCATGATAGATGAGATTAATTCTATGTCAGGCTATGTTATATACTAGTTTGGGTATGCAATTCACATTATAATAATATACATCTGTCACTCCAAAACTTATAAGAGGAAGCTTAATATCCTTGTCCAGAAAAGGGAGACAGGGGAAGCTTTAGATATTGTTTGGTTTTTTACTCAGAAACATAGACAGACAGACAACTTGAACAGTAACTTAAATGTATTTCTGTTTAGCAGTAGATAGCTTGCCCATAAACCAATTAGTCCAAAGTGCTTGAATTGAGTTGAGTTGTGAGTTGAACCATGGTGACTTTAGTGGATTTAACATGACTTTCCCTCTGCACAAACAGAAAGACTGTAAGGCTATGGGAGAAGAAGGGTTAGGACTGAAAGAACTGTGTCACATGGATCTCTTGCTAAGCAAATTAATCTGTCTTTAGGTAAAGTCTAAAGGGGAAAATTTGCATATGATCATAGGCTAACAAAATATTTATGATTAAAAAATTTCCTCATTTGATTCAGTGACTGAGTATTACAGCAAGTCACCTCCTACATTTACATACAGTTTATCAGTGTTGTCTAGCTGAAATTAATATACCATTCCTTACTACCTTTAACATCATTTCATATTACTCATTATCAAATAAGACATTTGAAAGCTAATCAACAGTTGCATGCTCGAGAGAGGGGAAAATAGAAAGAAAATAAGAGATATATAAATCAGTGACAAAACTTAACTGGACAGGTTATGAAATCTCATGCTTTACAATGTTTTTCCCACGCTGACCACTTCAAATTGTATTAGACTTCAGTTTCCCAAGGCAACATTGTATTATGGGCTTTATATAGCAGCTAAAAAGAATCCAAGTTGTGATATGGCAGTTTTAAGATGACAAAAAAGTGTAGTTTTGAAGATGCCAATATGTGCCACTATTGGTCTCTGTAAATTCCATGGGCTGTTTCAAAAACTGGTGCTTCAGTTATTAAGTTACTATTACTCAGTAATATTAATAGTTAATTAATAGAAACAAATAGTTTCAAATATTAGTTTTAGTGGCAATGAATTAATCACTCAGTTTTTAATATTGTCACATTGGTTTTCATACCTACTATTCCAAGCTCTAGTTTACCTGAAGTATATATATGAATATTTTTTTTTCTCAAGTGGAAAAGAAATAACTTAAGTGGGAACTCTTCTGTGCGTTCATTTACAAATAAGCCTCACTGAATCCAGTGGAGCTTTCTCCTGAGTAATTACATGTAGGATTGTAGTTCAAGGTACATGGCTGAAGGACATAGAAAATCCTTTTGGCTTTAGGGAACACAACTCCCTTTGTAGTCATTGCACCACAGTACAAAGAAAAGAATCTGTCTTAAAGTAGTATAAGCTTACAATCCCCTCATCTGAACAAAATATCAAAAGTATTTTCCCCAAAATGTATGTTTCAGTGATCAGACAAACAAAGTTATATAAGATAGAGTTCTTATATAAGAAAGTTGGCATAAGGGATCAACAGTACAATTATGTGTATGAGTACTTAGAAATAGGGTTGGAAAGGATATTTGAATATTTTGGGGGGGGGAGAAAGGGACTTATCAAGTACCTGAACACTGCAATGAGAAGAATCCTCCTCAAGCCAGTTTCTCACTTACTTTTTTACACGGAGCTCAAGTAGACTTGAGGACTACTCCTGTATTTGGACAAGGGTGGTAACCTCACGGTCTTGTGCTGGCACTTCCTGACCCCTCTAAAGTTCTCCAGATGGCCATACCACCTTTTCCATGACAACTATTGTGTGGTTGGTTTTCACCTTTTGACTGTGTTTTGCTATTCTAAACAGCTAAAATGCCTCTCCTTCATAAAATCTTTCAGCTGGAATATGCTGATATTTTTTGTTCCATCCTTTTGCCTTTGGCCTGCCTACCTTAGCAGAAAGTTTGAAGTTAAAAATATAGCACATATAATCTATGATCTCCTCAAGGATGAAGATGATGGCCTGGCATGCTGCACAGAAACTTGGCTGGGGGGTGATAGTGGCCCAATATGGGTACAGGCTTTTGCAACCAAGTATTATGTTAGTGAGCAGGCGAGGGAACATGCATGGGGAGGGTGGCTGTGGTCTATAGAGAATATCTTAATCTGATCAGAATATCTATTAGGGACCTAAGCCACATTGAGTATGCATACCCAAGTCTGAAAACCAGGGGATTCTATTAGCATAACGTCCACCCTGTCAGACTGATCAGGCTGAGCTCACAGAACTGGTCTTAGGGCTGTTATCTCCCAGACTTTTTCTTCTGGGTGACTTCAACCCATACCATTGGAAGCCAGTTTGTCAGGTACAGATTGGGAGTTCATGAGTCTGTCCAAAATAATATCAGGACCTACACATTCAGCAGGTCACACCCTTGGTGTGGTTTTCAGATGAGAACATGTGGATCTGTCAACATTAACATCTCTAAGTTGTCATGGATAGATAATTTTCTGGTCAGGGCTAACATCACAGCTATAGCCTTCCCCTGCAGGGTGTAGGACCTATTAAAATGATACACCCTCAAAGGCTAAAGGATCAAAGGATCCTTTGAGATTCCAGGAAGTCATAAAAAGCTTTAGGGCTGGTGACACCAAAGATCCAACTGAAGTTAATAAATAGAATTATTAGGTTAATAAATAGAATCAAAATCTAACCAGGGCTATTCACACAATAGCCCTCAAATGTCCTCTCTGACCTGTTAGTAAACAGGCTCCTCGGTATACAGAGACACTTATGGAGCTCAAACAGGAAGGATAATGACTATAGCACAGATGGAAAATGCAACAAGACATGACACATCTTGTGTTTCTGAATACATGTCCAACTGAGCTATTCAGGGTGGTGAAGAGTCTAATCCAGGCACCCTCACCCTGAACCCAATCTTAGTGCCTTTAGTAGTTCACTTTGATGCCTTTAATTACTATTTTGCAGATAAATTCTCTCACATAACAGCCAACTTAGATGCCATTTTTGAAGTAGAAGTTAACAATGAGGTGACTCTGAGTTGGTTATACTGGATCAGGTTCAATTGGTGAGTACTGCTGATGTGGATAAGCTGCTGGTGCAAGTAAGGAGGACAACTTGCTTTCTTGATCCCTGTCCATATTGATTGGTCATCCAGGCTAGAGATGCAATAAGACTTAAGTTAATGCATAAATTAATGCATCTTTTGGTGGGGAGTAGACTCACCATACTGTTCAAAAGGAGGCAGTGGTTAGACCAGTTCTGGATTCCTGGACCTTAATAATTATAGACCAGTACCTAATCTTCCTTTTTTGTGCAAGGTGATCAAAAAGGCAGTTGCCTTCCAACTCCAGGTGATCTCGGATGGCACACACTTCCTTGACCCATTTCAAACTGGCTTCAGAGTAAGATACAGAGTTTAGATTGCTATGGTTGCCTTAGTAGATGATCCCCATCTTAGCATGGACAGGCAGAGTGTGTCTCTGTTGGTGCTTTTAGACCTCTCAGCAGCATTCACTACCATCGACCATGGTATCCTTCTGAATTACCTGGGGGTGGGTCAGGAATTGGATGCACTGTGTTGCAGTGGTTGCATTCTTACCTCTCAGGCAGGCTCCATATGCTGGTGTCTTGAGATAGCTGGTCTTCAAAAAAGGAGCATACCACAAGGTGCCATTCTATCCCCAGTGCTTTTTAACATCTACATAAAACCATTGGGAGAGATCATCTGGAGGCAAGAGGCAGGTTGCTGTCAGTATGTTGATGACCCTCAAATATATTTCTCCATGCCTTCAAAAGCAGTCTTACCTAAGGATAGTATGTATCCTCTAAATGAATGCTTGGATGAGGAAATGGGCAGGATGAAGGAGAAAAACAAATCAAACTCAAACCAGATAAGACAGAGGTGCTTACTATTAAAGGACTTAATCTGGGGTTGGAGGTGTTTCAGTCAGTTCTGGATGGGGGTCACACTTTCCATAAAAGACTGTGTTCACAGGCTAGGAGTGCTCCTGGATCTGTCCCTCCAAATGTCAGCTCAAATAGATGTAATGGTCAGGAGTGCTTACAATCAGCTTTGGCTGATATACCAACTGCACTCCTTCCTAGAATTAGAAGACCTAATCCACATGCTGGTAACCTCAAGGCTGGATTTCTGTAATGAACTGTACGTTGGGCTATCTTTGTACCAAGTTTGGAAACTCCAACTGGTCCAAAATATGGCAGCCAGATTGGTTTCAGGTACATCAAGGAGTGAGCATATCACATCATTCCTCTGGCTGCCAATTAGTTTCTGGGCAATGTAGAAAGTGTTGCTTATTGCTTTTAAAGCCCTATGTGGTTTGGGTCCACTCATTCATCTATTGCAGACTAACTATTACATGTAACTTAATTTATCTGACTTTCCCCTTTACTCTTTCTATATTTCTGTATAAGAGCTGCTCGCTAAAATACAATAAAGTGAAACTGAAACTGGTTTGGGTCCAAGTAACCTGCAGGATCACCTCCTCCCATACAATCTGCTCTGTACATTCAAGTTCTCTGGGGGCCTTTTACTTAAACCAGCTAGGACTAGACTGGCAACTATCACACGGAGAACCTTCTTGTTGGCTACCCCTAGACTGTGGAATGACCTGCCAGAAAAGATTCAACAGCTGTCTGAATTTTAAGAAGAATTTTAAGAAGAACTAAGGATCTATCTCTTTTTGCAGGCCTACCCAGTCAATTTTAAACTATGAATTTTAAATTGGTGTGTTTCAAATGCTTTTCTTATTTTTAGTGTATTTTAATTTATGTTGCACTCTGTATCGAGCCTTTAGGGAGAGACAGATATGAAATAATAACAATAGCAACAACAACAACAGTAATACCAGGCTATGGAATGTGGCACTTGAAAACCTCTCCAGAACTGAATTTGGTTATCAGGTCCTATCAATTCTATCAATTCAGTCCTAGCTAGAAATTAGGAAGTTTCAAATTCACATCTCAACTTTGCCATTAACTCACCAAATGGTATCAGATAAACCGTTCCCTCTCTCAATAGCATATTGCTCTCCTACCTATAATATGGGGGACAATACTACTAGAGACAGTGAGAAAATTCTTCTTTGTGCTTTTTACTGAAGTATTACTGAATATCTAAGTCCTGGAAAACATTCTTTATGGTTGAAAATCCATGATTTCTGACCTTGCAATGTGATAGCCACGGCAGCAAACAGGTGTTCAAAAATGTGTATATTTGAAAACTATCCATGAAAAACGCATACACTTTTAAAAATGCACCTACAGTGCTTTAGCCAACAGGAAAAGACATCTATAAAGCTCAGTGCGCACATTCACCTTCCCCCACATGCTCTTTCTCTCTCACACACATGCACTGAAAAGATACTTTGTAATACATACACATTTCTATGTGGAGAAAAAGAGCATGAAATCTGATGCCAACCCAAGTAAAATCAAATTTAATGGTTGAAAAAAGAAGAGCCTAAATGAAACTGAGAGAAAGAGTTGCATATTGTTAAATTACATCAACTCACCTCAAACCAGACGATTGAAAAAAAATGTGGTTAGATAATAAAAGTAAAGTGCTTTGAAAGTGTTAAATAAATGTGTTAAACATAACCCAGATTTTTATTCTCATTTCTTCCTTTCCTAGCTTGGTTCCTTCCTTTTTGCTTCTGTAAACAAAAATGCAAATAAATTTTTCTACTCATAGTCCCTTGTAAATCCATTAATTGTGAATGCAGTGGTCACTTTAGAAATATCTAATGTCTTTTTAAATTCTTATTCTCTCTCCTTTTAAACACAGAATTATTTATTTCTTTATTTGAATGACAAGAGAAATTTTATGCACACATAACTGACTACATGCCTACAGGGAAATTTTTAAAGCTTCACTGGAATTGAGACCTTTGAAATTAAGAAATCGCTACTGCAAACATAAAAGTAGAGAAACTAGTTAAAGTCTTTGCTTGTATATATTATTGAGGCGAGACTTTTTGCAATTGCAATTCAAACCCAGTGCCCTTGGAAAAAGGAATAATACTTTGAGTCATTCTTCCATTAACATTTGAAAACAGTATTATATCATAGTTTTCTTTGTTTTCATTTAAATAGAATAGCTTTTTTTTCTTTATGTGGTACAGACTGTCTGTTACAGTACGTATGTACAATATATATAACAGCCTTGTCTAGTGGTGATAGCTATTGTTACAATGATTAATTTTCCTTGTTGAGATATGGTTCTTAAATTCCTATTGCTTTGGTTTCAGTTCCTACACGCAGTCACCTATGTAGATGCATCTTGCAAGAATGTCAAATATGTGCACACAACTCAATGGTGGATTTCATCCAGGCATACAATCTTGTTAAACTACAGTACCTGAATTTAAGTCAATTCATGGCTAGTGCACATAATTGTTTTAGTATGCTCCTGTGCTGTATGAATGATTCTATATAACAGCTCCTTTTTCAAATTAACTAATTTTCAGCTCACTCTTAGCTTTTGTGGGTTACAGCCTACCTCTTCAAATGTGAAAGTAGGACTTTAAGTGGCAAAAAGCAGTTGTAAAGAGGTTAATTAAATGTTTACTCTCAGCAATCCTCATTTTAAAGGGACAGTAATCTATACTGCAAGTAAGATGGGGAACATAGGCCATTTCTGCACCACACTGTTATAGTGCTATTATTCCACTTTCAACATCCTATGGAATTCTGGGGTTTGTAGTTTACTGAGACCCCTCCCTAACCTGCAAACCTCAGAATTCCATAGAATGTTGAAAGGGGAATAATAGCACTATAACAGTGTGGTGCAGAAATGACAATTTTTCACTCAACTTTAATTGAAGAAAGAAGAAACAACAGTTCCTGGTTAACATGGCCTTTCTTTTCTCTCCCCTCTGCCCTTTTAGTATGAATTCGGCTGCTACTCCTTCATATGACCTCTGGATTTGATTTTTTTTTCCTTTAACTAAACGGGCTTTGAATTCTCTTATGCAGTATCCAAGAAGGCTGCTAATGCGTGTTCAGAATCTTTATTGCATTTCTGATTTGTGCATCACCTGGTTATTATGGACATACAATAAATAATAAATATTATTATTGTGATGTTGGATGTATGACCGGCAAATATTTTTATCAACCTACATTTCTTCCTCTTTTCCTCTTGTGTTTTCTGATTCAAAGAAAATTGAACTATAAAGATGTTTTGAGTAGCTTACTAGTCAAGCCTCGTTCACAAATGGTGGCTCCAGCATCTGTACAAAAGTTGTAATTTAGTCATTCAGCAGATGTGAGAATTATCCTGGGGGGAAAAGAAGTAGCTCCCCAGGCAAACAAAATATCTTATTTACCAGTAGTTAACATTTCCTTTTATTGGTCTATGTTTATTATGATGTACAACATCAGCTGTTGGTAATATTTGAGCAAGAACTAAAGGCCACAGTCCAGCCTACTATAGCAGAATCTTTGAAAATCAAAAGCCAGGCTTCAGAGCTTATTAGGAGTTTCATAGTTTTAGCCTTTTTTTCTTCAGTACTCCAAAGAGAATAAGTAACTCTCAGAATAATGGGGCAAAATCTATTTTCCTCTTCAACTGAAAGCTTATAAAACTTTTCCTGAAAAATATGAGAATTGAACAGCCAACTAGAAGCTAGCTCATGAAAAGTTACTTTTTTTTGGTCTTATAGCTCCTCAAATACTTCAAGCAGGACTCTAGGAATAGTAGTCCAAAATGATGTTTTCCTACCCTGGTAGGAACTGCTACCTACCTCTTTTCTGATCCATTATTTCAATACAGTACCTATACTAAACTCTTGCTTAGTCACAGCTTTTCTTAGCATGCCAGATGAGGAAAAGTAAATAAAAATTTGTACTGAAAATTACTCCCATGAGTAAATCTCCATCAGTAAGACAGGCTTTGATCTCATAATAGTAGTTGAATTTTAAAGGAGACTGAAGTACATTGCTCAATGCAAGAATAATGAAGAAAAATTATAAAAGAAAATAAGACAATGAGTATGAACAAACAGGTTTGTTGGGAAGGGAATACTTTTTCAAATGTGTGTATAATAAAGAAAGTGTAATCAAAGTGTTCACCAGTCAAAAAGATGCAGAAGTGACTTGGGGTGAAAGGACCTCTGGAGTGTCGCACAATTGCGAGGAGCATTTCAGACAACATCCTCACAATTGTGCAATGCTGCCGGGGCCAGCAGGTGCCGATTGCACACTATATCATTTTTGGCTTTTAGCTGAAAATGGTGCACGATTGCATATCGCTCCAGAGCCCCAAATGCACTTACCTTGCATGTAGAGCCTCCAGAGATGTGGCCCTCACACTTCCTCTTCCAGCACAGCCTGGGAAAATACCTGGCCGTGCTGTAGAAGGAAGAGGTGGAGCCTTCACGTTGCCTGCCAGCCAGCCGACAACTCCTGCAGAGCAGAAGCAGCGGGGACGCAAGAACCTCACAGAAGAGGTTGCTCACGTGATCCCCACGTGACTGCGTTGGAAGCAGGTAAGTTGCAGAAAGGGCCTTTTGCTCCAGGCTTTGGTTAAAGGAGTGCTATTTTTTTTATGTATGTGATATCAGTTTCAAATGTACACACTCATGCGCATACTCCTATATAGATGTGTGTGCATATCTATATGTGTGTGTCTCTCTCTCTCTGTGTATATATATATATATAGAGAGAGAGAGACAGACAGACAGACAGACAGAGATTGAGAGAGATGAAATCTAAATTTGTTAAGTTTGGGAGTTTCCCAACATTCTAGAGAAGTTTATCAGTGTGGAATTTCCTGCAAAGTGGTGGTAAAACAGAATGTTGGCCTCTTTCAATCCATTTAGTTAATAGTCTGATTCAGAGGCTGACTGGAAAGCATAAAACAGGAGAGTTGTGAAGCAGCAAGAAAAGAGAACAAGGAAAAAGACTGAGAAGATTTTGTGGCACTTTGAAAATATGAGCAAAGTGATCGTAACATTGAGAATGAGAGAGCTAGCTGGGAAGCTAAAATTACTCAAGGCAAAGCAGAATGATCTACAGGGAAGAAAAATGCATTTGTGGTAGTCTTTGAAAGAAGGTGGAACATCAGTGGCTGAAGTCAGAAAGGTCAGTTGCTAGATATTCTTCCTGTGATATACAGGAAGATACCAAGGGGTAAAATAATTGATATTAGAATTGCATTGGCATTGTTAGCAGCATGCAGAGGTGAAAGCTGTATTAATGCATTAGATTACTATAATGCACTCTATTTGTGGGGCCATACTTGAGACGGTTTGGAAGCTGCAGTTCATGCAAAATGCAGCAGCCATACTGGTGTTAGGGACCACATAACACCAATCTTTCAAGGACTGCACTGGCTTCCAATCTGCTTCTCAAAAAAATTCAGGGTGCTGGTGTTGACCTACAAAGCCCTAAACAACTTGGGGCCAGCACATCTGAAAGGCTACCTCCTTCCATATTAAAGTTCGGATAGTATGTCCCAATGCCTCATGAAATTAGGTGAATGCATGCACATATCAGGGCTTTCTCTGTAACAGTGCTTCAAATGTGAAACTCCCTGTTCAAGGAAGTTAGGTTGGCCCCATTTAATTTAAGTTTCTGGAAGGTGGACCAAACAGTGATGACTTGAAAGTGCTGTTTTAACTGTTTTAAAACTGGATTGTATGATTGATATTAAACAGCTGTTAGGAGTTTTTAGAGTATTTTAATGTATTTTTAAAAATGTTTTTTTTTCTCAGCATTGTTTTAATTGGTTTTTATTTATTTATCTCCTCAGGAGCCTTTGTAGGATGGGAGGTGATAGAGAAATACTTTGAATAAATAATTAAGTGTAACTTATGTCTGTGTGTCTTTCCTTCCTTGTGGAAGTGGTTGATATTCCTTTCCACTTTGCTTCTGTATCCAGAAACAAAATAATTACATCTTCCACTGAGACCTCTGGAGGACAACTGTGGATAAGGGCATAATCAGATATTTTTTCAGACCCTTTCCGCTCTCCACTAGCCATAGAATGGCTATGGGAAGAGGCTAGAGCAGCTTTAGGCCATTTCTGCACAGGGAGAGAGAATCGTCCCGTGCTGCTACTTATCGGGTCTTATGGCTCCCCTTTCCGGTCCAGGCTGCTCTGGAACAGTGTGTGCTCGTCGCTCCACACTGCTCCAGTGTTGAAAATGGCGGCTTCCGAGTGGTCGAGGGTCTCAATCAACTGCTGAAGCTCGCCAGCCTAAAGCCCGCCCCCGACAGATCGCAGGCTTGCATTGGTGCAAGCCTGCGAATCTGCACAAGGGAGCAGGCTCACACTGGTGTGCTCCGTGCTTTTGAAAAACAAAAAACAAACAAACAGGTTTTTCAAAAGCACACTGGACAACCACTTGGGGTCGTTCCGAAGCGGGCTGAGGTGCAGATCTACGTTAAATAGTCCATACCCAGTCCATTCCCAGGTGCAGACATCCTCCCTGGAGGACAGACTGCACCGTTTCAAATACCCTGTGTGGAAATGGCCTTACAGTAAGGTCATTTCTGCACTACACTGTTATATCACTATTATCCCATTTTCAACATCCTGTGGAATTCTGGGGTTTGTAGTTTACTGAGACCAAAGAGCTCTCCTGCTGAGAATTCTAGATGTCCCTCCCTAAACTGCAAACCCCAGGATCCCATAGGTTGTTGAAAATGGAATAATAGCACTATAACAGTGTAGTGCGGAAATGGCCTAAATCTGGAGGATGTTGAACGGACAGCTACAGTTTAGTATAAAGTACAATCAGTGTGAAAACTATATACCATACTCTGAGTATGCGAATCAAGTGAAGAGAAGCTTGATAATGGAATTAGCTCATTGATTAGATAGGAAATAGGACTATACTCTACTCATTATTCTCAAGGACAATTGTAAATACACAAGAACATCTCATGAGTATCACCAACTACACTGTTGAACTAGCTATTGTACAGATATGTTGTTCATAGGTTTCCATATTATTTCACCTACAGAAAAGAATAGTGCATACTGTGTCCCCTCTCCCCACTTTTGTCAACTTGTTTTTCCTTTTTGGAGTCTCTGTGCCTCACATACATGGGTCTTTGTGCCTGTGCAAATCCATCCTCAGAAAGTTCCAGAGCTGAGCAGTTTTTGGTATTAATTCCCCCTACTTCAGGCACCAGGATAAATTGAACCAAGAACTATTCCTCTCAGTTCCTTTTTACCTATCTTTCAGAAGCTCTAGTGCTGAGTAGATGTTTTCCTCAAGTTTCTTCAATTTGCTTTCAATTCCTCCAACCTTGTTCTCAGTGAATTCTCTGTATGGCCTCCAAGGCCTTGTTTAAAAACTGTTCCTCATGCAGGGAAAAGATTGCTCACTCTGACAATCACTGTGAGTGTCCTTTCTGCCTCAGTAAAGGCCACAATGTGTATTCCTGCTCCATCTGCAAAGGATTCACTACACAAGGCCTCAAAAACCATCTGTCTTATCTTTGTCTGTTCCTCTGGGAACAGTCCCTGAAAGTTTCCAACATAGCTGCCCAGTACCGTCTGCTTTGCACGGCTTCTACCCCGAACTGCAAGAAACAGTTGTTGACTTCAGTCTTGGAAGGCCCATCTTCTTTTAGGACAATTTCTTCATCCTCAACATTTGACAGCTCAGAGAGCCACACCTACAGCATAATGGATGCCCTTTTCAAGGCTTGTACCCCATGAAGAAAATGGGGTTCAGACTGGCTGCATGTTCTTCTCACTCTATTTGGCTCTCCCTGAGAGGATGGCCTTTCTTCCCTCCTATTCAGCATCAAGCCTGTTGTTCCCCCATGCTCAGCAATCTTCTCAATGTGAGAGATCATACCACTCTTCCCAACAGCTGAGGTATTGGCCCTGCTTTGTTGGTCAAAAGTTCCACTCCTCCATCAAACTCTGGCTTTGGCTCTTGTAGGCTACCATTCTTTCTGCCTATGACCAGGCAGCACTGTCTCCTCATCTGCTCACATTCCTTTCTCCTTGACCAGCTTCCTGCATGGGAATTTATTTGTTGGGATTCCTAAGCTCTCACAATTGTCTGGCTCAGTTATTCTATTGAGCTCATATTCCCCCATCAGGCATTTTCCAACACACTCTATCGTCCAATATTCTCTGGCAGGAGGTCAACATCCTTTTTCAAAAAGATGCCATCTAACAGTTTCCCCAGAGGTCTGCACACACCAGGTTCTTATCCTGACATTTCACTATAAAGAAAAGGGATTAATCCTGACTTGAGAGTGGTGAACCTTTTATCCACCCCAGGAAGTTTTGTATGATCTCTTTGGCCTCAATTCTTGCTCTCTTTAAGCCAGGAGCTAGTTCACATTTATGGACCTCTAAGATGCTTACTTTCATATTCACATCCATCCCCAACATAAGAAATACCTCCACTTAACAGTTGGCCATGACATACACCAGTACAAGGTTCTGCCCTTTGGCCTTGACAGTCATCATCTCTTCCCTGCAAACATGAGGCTTAAGGGTGTTTCTATAACTCAGCTGATTAGTTGTGGCTTCAACAGAATCCCAGCCACACTAATACGTAAGCAGGACTCTACGCCTCCTGCTCAACCTCAGTCTCTGGATGAACATTTAGAAATCTTGTTTCATTCCATCCCAAAGTGTGCCATTCATAGAGGCCCTCCCTGACTCCAGATTGGACAAAGCCTTTCTTCCCCAAACCAGGTGCATGCAATATTCTCCCTTGTTTCCCAGGTTCCCTGCAAACCACTAGTTTGTGCTTATCTGATCTTGCAGCTTCCAGGCCTCTACAGCACCACAACCATGGTTGTGATTCCTTTGTCACTTCAACCCATGGCTGGACCCCCACAACAAATGCCTTTTCATGTCTCCTTACATCTGGTCAATTGTCCAGTGGTGGCTACACTTATCCAACCTGGCTAAAGATATGTCATTCTGTCCTCCTTAGTCAACTGCTCTTGTAACCTGTGATGCCTTCCACCTTGAATGGGGTTGCAATTTGATGGCCTCATGGTCCAAATGAAATCATCCCAGAAGACCAAGACCTTCATATCAATACCCTGGAGATGAAGGCAATAATCAAGGCTTTCAGAGTGTTTGAGTCCTCTCTCAAGGGCAAGGTAGTACAAATTGTATAGGACAACATGACAACAGTGTACTATATAAACAAGCCAGGTGTATCAGATCCTCCATAATGAATGGTTTGACAATGCAACTGTGTGACTGGTGCATTCCTTGACCCATGATCCAAATAGTTCTCCACATCCCTGGACTTGACAACATGTTGGTGGACTTCCTCAGCAGAACAGTTCTGGAGCTCCAGTCTCTCCAAGCAGGACATCACTCTTATATGGGACCCATGAGACAATCCCACAGTCAACATGTTCACTTCCAAGAAGAAGTGAAAGTGCACTTGTGACTTGCTAGGCAACCAGAATGCCACTTCAGAGGAAAACCCAGCCCCTTTTATTGGAAAGGAGGGGTTGGAGGCCTGAGTGAAAGTATAATTATATCAGGTGCACTGGTTCAGTTAAGAGAGATTTTGAGAACTGTCAGACTTTCAGGGATCAAGGGCAAAGGGTGAATCCTTCAGCCAGATGCGTTCTCATTCAATTGGCCTTGGAGCGGGGGAAGGTGAATGAGAGGGATGTTTTCTCAGGAAAAGCCTAGAGAAGGGGTAGAAGAGAAATCAATTTACTGTTAAATCTGGTCAGAGAGACTGGCTTAGATTTGGGGACATAGCCCAAGGCAAAAAGGGAAGCCAAAGAGCTGTGTGACTATGTGTGAGAGACCTGTGCCTTTATGCTTTTGTAAAGAGACAAGAAACTGTTTAAACACACTCTGAAGATGTGGTTGAACTTAGACATACATATAAAACCAATGTGTTATTTTGTTTGCTCTTTTTGTAAAGATTATACCATATTTTCTCATAAAATTGGTCTCAACTGAATGATTCTTGGTGGTTATAACCAACCAGAACCAAACTACCACAAATCTTTAAAGGGGATTTAATTAACAAGTGAAACGTTTTACCCTGGTTACATAAAGGTGGTATTTTTAGGGAAAACCAGAGTTGTGTATAAAGTGGCAAGGTTCTTTGGCAGATGTGGGGGGGGAGGGAGCTGCCATTCCAGCCTGAGAAAAAGGGGAAAACAAGGCCTTGTTGTTGTTGCTTTTTCCCATCAAGGAAGGCTGAGGCACAGACTTGATAGAGGATGTATTCCTTCAGTCCTGGACCAGACCTCTGTTATGTATTTCTGCTTGGCAGTGGGTTGGACTAGATGGCCCTTGTGATTCTTTCTATGATAATATGATTCTGCTTTATTATCTATTTATATGATTTATATTTTGCTACAAATATTATCTATTTATAATATGATTCCTTATACAGATTTTTTTCTCTTTCAGAACAATCACTAAGTTTATTTGATGTTTTGCTAATATAAATGAAACTTAGTATATATTTACTTATATTAATAATGCATAAATCATTTATTTGTTAGTACTGTATTCACATCCAGGTACCAATGGCCTAGGAAGAACTATTACATTGAGGAAGGATTTAAATTACATGGTAACAGAAGAAAGTTAGTAAGCTTCTTTTTTGAGGAGATTGTATTCCAAGTATATCATCTTATATTAAAGATGGTGTTCTGTCGCATGGGTGGTGAATCAATGGTACTAGCAGTCAGCATATTTTGACTAAGATGGTGGCCAGGCCTCAGCTCCTTCCATTCTTTTTGTCTCTAGAAATAGAAAGGAGACATTCACCATAGATCTCCATAAATAACATGAGGAGTGATAATCTTCATGCTTAACTGTTGCTTTCTGAGCTTTAGGATAGCTGCCGGTCTATTGGTGAAACATCTAATCATATTTTTAGACCCCTCCCAACCATCATCTTGTTAAAAAACCATTTAGCTTGATGAAGGTTTTTGGAAAACTCAAAAACTTGCACACTTTTCTAACATTTTTAGTTGGTTTTAACAGAAGTATTACAAAAAAAAAAAATCAATTCAGTAGGATTAAAAAGAAAGCAATATGGGGAATTATTCATATATAGTTTCATTGTATTTCTTCTGCTACAAGGGGTGAGAATCTTCCAGATGGTCTTCCACATGGTGTTGGACTGTAGCCCTCAGTATTCTTCATCATGTACTATGCTGGTTAGGACTCATGGGACTTGCAGTTAAACAAATCTGGAGGACTGTGCAAATTCCACCCTGTTCCAGGGTATTAATCTATAAGTAAATATTGAATAGACCATAGATGTTTCTACCTGCCTGAGGCAGATTTATTTATTTATAGAGCTAACAACTAGATATATAGATACACACACACATGCATATACAGATAGACATACACACATATATTCACAAATCAAAGAGATATAAACTATCAAGATTATAGTTGAAAAATAAGACAATGTCCCAAGGGGAATCAGATGTCCCTATGGTACTGATGATCTGAGTAAGCAAGCCTAATAATTTTGACAGCAGGCTCTTAGTTGTCCTTGTGTTAAAAAACTTAGATTTTGTGTTCCATGAAATGTCAGTGCAAGAGACAGCATCAGCGAAAAAAGGATGGCACAACAGTTCTTCCTGTCCATCAAGGAAAGTATAAAACTCTTTATCTTTCTGAAAGCTGTAGAGACTCATTTTTAATCACTGTGTGGTGATTTTGAAAAAGTCAGGGATCACTTTGAAGGGAAATAAATTATTCTAGATGTGCCGAACAAGTACAGAAAGAATAGTAACAATAATAGTAACAACAACAACATAAAAGGATTGAATGTGCATTACAGCATTATTGTCATGGACGTGGAAATAAACAACAGACTATTGTGTGCACTGTTAGTGCTTCTGTGATGTAGAGAGGGCCAGAAGACTGGAGTTGCAGTTTACTTGCTAGTACAAATTGTGAAGTGTAAAAAAATTACAATATACATACTTGGATTAAGAATAACTTGCAATTTCATTTCAGATAATTTTTTGATGAGGAATTTCATATTATTGGGTGAGAAAAATTTGATAGTGGGGAAAAAAATGCATGAAAAGCTGAAGAATATTTGTTCATCCAGGCTCAGGACTTTGGGTGTTTAGCTCTAATAGGTCATGATTTGAATCTCTTTGTGTTCAACCATGTTAGTGTGGAATAAGGGCTGCTATTATTTTTCCCTGACAAGTTGTTTCCTCCTGACATTTAGTTGACTGGCAGTAACAACAAAGTCCTCTTTATGCTAGAAATAGGATGCACCTTTTCAACGTGGCCAGGGCAGATAGCTGAGAATACTATTTTGATTGGCTTCAATAACTGTTGTCCAAAATTCTTCATATTCTAGAAGATGAAAATTTAGGATTTAAAAACATAAAAGTTGAAATGCAGGAGCATGTAAAACTGACTTTTCTGTCCATACTGTGATTATGCTTCCAGAGCTAAAGTTTTATTTGAAAGGAAACTGGGCTATATTTAAAAACACTAACTGAACCAAGTACTATGGGGTCTATCATGTCTCGACTATGTCATCAAAGATAGACTATATATCCTCTAAGGTTACACAGATGAAAACTGGGTCACGTGTGGCCAAGCAAGATCAGAGTGTGGTCAAGATGTCAATTTATTAATGAAGAAGAACACAGTAGCTAGGAGGGGATGAAGCAGTTGACATTTGCCTGAGCCTACAGTGAAGGGCAAAATTCTGCCTTCTTCTCTCTTCTCCCACTGCTGAGTTGAGTGCAAACTACCTTTGTACTTTGAACCCAGTTCACAGCAACTGAAGTAATCTGGGGATGAAAGGCACAAGTGGGAGGAAGAGAAAGAAACTGGAACCATTTTAGAAAGCATCTGGAAAGGTGAGATGACAGAGGATTAATTGGGTCACGTGTCTCCAAATTAGGACAATTGGAGGGTTGGACAATATGAGGCTAGGACCATCAGCAGACCTATTCAGGCCTGGACTCTGTGTATAGTAACACATGGAACATGGATAGAAATTAAATATAGGGTTCAAGCTTGAAGTGGACATGAACTTCCCAGCTGCACCTTCCTTATCCCAAGTGATGGAATTTCATGAAGTGAGCCTATGGACTGATGGATGAAGACTGAGAATTCTTGGGATGTCCTGCCAAAGTGCCTTTCAAAACAAAACAAGACCAACAGAACAAAACAAAACAAACAACCCTCCCCAACTCCATTTCCATTCACCTTCTTCCATTTCATTTATATCTCCTTTATTCTAGCCCTTGTCAAGCATTTGCAGAGGTGAACCTCACCTGAACAGCAGACAAGTTCATGCAGGAAATATCTGTGGAAGCTTGAAAGTTTGAAATCAACTGGTGTAGGTGAACAAAATATCCCTGCCAAGATTTCTTAGAGCTTGAATTTTGAACTTCCAAATTGTAAACGTTACATTTACTATGTAAATTATTTCCTCCCTTTTGCTCCTAGGCATTCGTATTGCTATTTTACAAGAGTGCCAACTGTTCCCTTGATTTGTCCTGTTTTTCCCCTTGTGATAAAAGAAACCTGGAAACAGAATAAATTCAAAAATGAAGAATGTGCTTCCCTCTCTCTCCCCCCCTCCCTCTCTCTCATCTGAACTTAACAATTGTGCCTTGGCAGGAGAGTTTATGATGAGTGATTAATAGGTGCATATTTTACTATTAGATGAACACAAATCACATGAATAGTGTTCTGCCAAAATATGATTGTGTGGTCCTTTATGCTAATATTTGAAATAGAATTGAATTATGTTGCAAAGCTGATAAAGGTCAACTTGAGATAATGTGGGATTCAGAATTATTTCTGCATTTCAGTCATGTCTCCCTTTTGGCTTCCAAATCTGTTTTTCCCTCCAGGTAACCATCCTATTTCACAGTAACTACTGTATTGAAAGAGACAAAACACTTTCTTTAATGCATACAAAACAACTTTAAACTGATTTTTTTACTTTGTGCTTTTTACATGAGGACTACTTCTGACCAGGACTGGGATCCAAAGCACCTACCTCTTTCCAGAACCCTCTGACCAGGAGCCTAGGACGCTGTTAGTTCTTTGTCCATATTGACCACATGCCTTACCTGTGCAGAAACCAATGTAATATTCAGAGCCTATATTTGGGGGTGTTGTCTTTGGAGACCTGCATTTAGGAGTCTCTGATGTAGGGATCTTCAAGTATGACATATACAGTCTGTGTCTCGTGGTTGGTGTGGTAGGGCCTAAGACAGTGGTCAGCACTACCATGACTTGAACTATCAGTCCTCTTAATCTTGCTGGGCCCTTTTCTCTAATATACATAAACCTCAATTCAAGCCTTGCCATCATGTATGATCTTGATTTAAGAGAAGCAAGAGCCTTGCTGGGCTATAATATTATTTTTTTTCTTCATCACTCCAAAGCTTTCTCTGGAACTTGAATGTCTACCTGCCTTGGACTTCATCAACTCATGGGCAGGGAAACTGCACAATATCAGGAGATGCACTCACTTCCCCAGACCGCATGTGGCTACCACACCACTATCAATGTACCTGACAAGTATTAAAAGCAAATCAAATTAAACTTGTGTAGGAACAAATTTGCCATGTTTTTACCCCCAGACCCTGGCATCTGCTGCATTTTGTTCACCTTTGAATAAATCTGAATCTGGTCTTTGTGCAGGCTTTATTGGCTGCTCATCTTTAGCTAGCAATGTGAGGACTATTTTCAAATATTTCTTGTCAATAAAAAGGGATGTTCAACATTTTGAGAATGCCAAACAAGCAAGCAAACACCTGTGAGATTTTTCGCATTTGGGATTTTTTTGTGTGTGTGAGTGTGAAAAAAGTTATCATTAGGTTTTGCACAGAAATCAATTTTGTGTAAAAACATTGTGTACAAAAATAATCCACTGGAATTTTTTACAAAAATGTGCAGAAATATGGAAAACCACCAAAAATGCACAAAATTCTTGCAGTTTCACCCAGTGACATCCAATAAAGAAAGATCACTTCCTAATTGAATGTTTGTGTGTGTGTGTGTGTGTGTGTGTGTGTATGTAAAGATGTACACCCCATCTCCAGTCTCCTTCTCCTAGGAGAGTGATTTGTACAGACCTAGATGAAAGCTTAAAGTGGAACTAAACATTCCAGTATCTCTCTTGCAATGCACTAAAACATATATCATGTATCAGTATTACTATCTTGTGGTGCTTATTAAACCACCACTACCAGTGGCAGCAAATAATTTGTGGTAACTGGTAACATTAAAAAAATGTGTACCTGTAGCTACATATCTCCCTATGTTATAATGGGTCCCCGAACAATTTCAGAGAGAAATCCATCATTGCTTTAAGGTTTACAAGGTCTTCATTTTATGCTTCATTTTATTTCAATTCATTTGACATTCACTGAATACTTTTTTATTATGACTTTAGCTTCTGTTAGAATTAATGTTAATCCATTTGTATATGTGGTCACGTTTGTAGGGATAAATGAACAGTTTGCATTTAGTTGAGATATTACATTTATTTTGACTCTTTCAGTCTGGTGGTTAGCAGTTCATTTTGACAAATCCTGCTTTAATGGGGGAGATCTTTTATATGGCATGTATTTATGTGTAATTGTCATGCCTTGTTTATATAATTTTACAGAGGTACCAGTAGTTATCTAGTGGTAATCCTTCTTTGTTTCCCACTGTTTCTTTTGTCTTTTTTTCCTTATCCCAGAAAATCCATTAAGAGCCTGTTTGTCTGTGGGAGAAGGCATGACGCCTAGATGGGAAGGGAACAGGAGTACCATCGAGTGTTCTCCTACTCCCTTGGCTTCCTCTGTTTCTTCCTCTAGTAATAGATAGGCAGGTCCCATATACTGAATTAGACCATTGATCCATTTAGTTCAGTATTGCCAAGTCTTATTGAGAGCAGCTGTCTGGGTTTTCAGGGGGAATTCTTTCTTAAACTGTCTTGGAAATCTCTGGTATTCTTTGTAAGTTCACAATCTAACTACTAACCAGGCCTAAACCTGCTTAACATCTGAAATCAGATGAAATTGGATGTCTTCAGGCAGCTAGATGAATATTGTTGCTGCCACACGTTTGACCACAGCACAGGCTGGCTTCATAAACTAACATGACCTTATTATACAATGATTAGAGTCATACTAGGACAGAACAGTGATGTGATACAGCTTGTGACATGTATTGATACTGTGCATTAAACTACTGTCTCCAAAAGGGCACAAGAGGAGAACACACAATGCTACACATTATTCAGGACATTGATATAATTGTAATGATATGAAACACAAGCAAGAAGGAAGAAAATCTGAATATATGTGTGTTTTTTTAAAAGGAATTATAGAAAGAGAAAAGAATCTGCCTAATATAGAGAAACAGATAAACACACAAATCAGACTGACAGTAGAATGTGCAAACAAAAGAAACAACAAACTATGAACTTGGGTAAGGGCTGAACAAATGCCTCCACCCTGGTACATGACTCCCAACATTACTATTATGGAACACACATACAAACAATCTTGGAGAGAGAAACTGCAGAAATTTGCACATCCATGTGGGCAGTGAAATTGATGGTATGGACTACTGAGTCAACTTAAACCTATGACAACTCCATGAATAAGAGATTTTCAAAAGACCATGCTTTTAGCAGACTTGTTGAAATCTTGCAAAGCCAGTGTTCTGGATTCCTTGATGGAGTCAATCCATGTGCAATGTGGTCTTTTTCTTTCCCTACTACTTTCCATTTTAACCAGAATTATTGCCGTTTCCAGTGAAACATATCATCTCATGATGTACGAAAAGAACATCAGCCTCATTCTAGTCATCTGGCTTTTGGTCAGGCTTGATTTCATCTCTGACCTCTTTATTTTATTTTATTTTATTTTATTTTATTTTATTTTAGCAGTTCATGGTTTCCACAGAACTCTCTTCCAGTACCACTTTTTAAGTAAGTTTCTTTTTTAACCTACCAGCTCTCTTCACTGTCCAGCTGTTATGTCTTTATACAGAAGTCTGGAATATTCTGGAATGGATGATCTTGATATTGGTATTCAGTGGTGCTATCTTTACATTTACAGAACGTATCTAGTACTTTCAGAGCTGCTGCTGTTCCAAGTCTTAATCTTCTTCTGGTTTCTCAACTAATATCAGTTTGGACTGAAAACTGAACCAAAACAGAAAATCTTTTTAAGAATTTTGAAGTTTTCATCATTGACCCTAAAGTTTTGTGAATCTTCTGTAGTTATTTTTTTTGCCTCCTTAATAACTGATTGTAGCTCTACCTTTCTTTCTACTTAACTTTCACCAGTAGTTGTTCCACATTTTTTCTTATTTTTATTCTGGTAATTCAATGTCATGTGCATATTTGTTGATAATTATTTCCTTAGTTTTCACACATCTTTCTTCTAAGTCACATCCCACTCTCTCCATGATATATTTCTGCATACATACTGAGTTATAAGATAACTTTCTTCTCTGATTGTCAATTGAAAACTATTCTGTCTCTCCATATTCCTTCCAAATCGTGGCCTCTTGTCCAAATTACTGGACAATTTTGTGGGACACCTTTATTTTTTTTTAGAGCAACGAGGAGAAAAACAATGGCAAACTGCCTCTGAACAAATCATTCCAAGAAAACTCCATGATAGATTCACCTAAAGGCTGTTATAAGTTGGAAACAACTTGGAGGCACAAAATATTAACAAGAAATGTACCTGACTCCTGTACGTACTCCTTATTCCAAACCATTGCAAACTGAGGTAACATCAGTATTGTACTACATTTGGATGAGGGGAGGAATTGACATATAGGACCATTAAACTTTTTTGGTGTGAATGTGAAACCAAATAGACTATGAAGTGGAAGGAAGATTGTTTTTAGTTTTGGAGGAAATCCACCAAATAAGAATCATTAGAATATGGAGAACAAAGAGACAGTGAAATCTCCTTATGTTGATACGTAATAATTTAATTGTTCTAAATGTCCTAAGACAAGTGAGAAATGAGGAACAGACATGTTAAAAGAAATACAAGATTGTAGTTTCCCTGGAAAATAGCTATGCAACTATGATAAGGGCGTAGGGTAGGGTTCATTTGCTTTGCACCTCAACCCATGTTATCCCAAGTGTCTAGGGCAGGAGAAAAGGAAATGGCCTCTATCCTTGCAAAGCTTCCCAATTAGCTTGGAGCCCTTGAGATTTGGCTGTATTTGGCAGCTGTCTGTACTGCCCATTGGGGTGGGCTTATTCTACCTTTATTATTTCCAATACTTATCTTGGTGTCATGAAGAGGAGAAAAATGAATCTATCTTTCTTACCACTGTGATTTATTGACAGGCAATTTCTTCTCAGGCATCTTATCCATGGAAAGATGCATCTGAGGTGTGAGCTTCCTGCTGTCTTGTCTGATTGCCTGTTACTTTGCTTTACTAATCCGGCAGCCATAAAGAAAAGTGGATAAATAGCTATTCTCTCTGTGTATAGTTTAACGTGTTCTAAAAAAAGAAAGAAGGAATTGCACTGCCCTGAGGGTCTGAGGAAACAAACTCTGTCATCACAAAGTCTATTTACATAACCGTTAGCTCTTAACATTTTCAATTTTACCTGATGATATATAAAATACATTTTTTTACTGCCAAGCTTACATAAAATGATAAAGAAATGAAATGCTTCTAGAAAACCAAGACATTAAATTCCTTGCTGGATGGGGGAAACAATCCAAAAGTCAGTGAAGCATTTATTTATTGTGCTTTAGTGATTTGAAAGGGGGAAAAAAATCAAAACTAGTCAAAATCTGTTAAATTTACAGCAGTACCATTGCATCACTGTTAAGGTAAAATCATACACCCAATCCTATATAGCTTCAGGGAGTCTTATTTAAGCAGAAACACAGAGAAAACTTCTTTAGCAAATTTAAGCTGAATAGGATGGGCTTCCCAAACAACACAGCAGCTCTTTATAATCTTCTCTGATTTCCATAAAAGAGTAATTTCAAGGAAAAACTTGAAACTTTATTTAGTAAGTAAATGTTATCTTGCCTAAGATCTCAGGGAAACATTATCTTTCCTGGGTTACTACTGGAATACTAAACCTGTCCTTTAGCTACAGTACAAAAAGATAGTTAATTAAGAATTTATTAATATTTTATGACATGAGTTTATGGCAACTTATCTGGCCAAACAATAGCGGAATACACTGTTCATGCACCCCACTGTCTTTTCCCTTCTAGAGATATAAAAAAACTATTCAAAAATATTTGAAAACATGGTTGGAAAATATATTTTTTGGATGCCAAGAACCCCTGATGAGGAAAAACCACAAAGGACAGAAATCCTTACAGTGTGTGACTTCTTCAGAGCAAAATGTACACATTATGGTGTACAAAACAGTATGCAGAAAAAGAGCTGTTTCCTCCACAGAAGATTATATTCTTCACAGGAAAAGAAAAACAAACACCCCCCACAAAAAAAAAAGCCCCCCACACTTGCAATTTTTGATCATAATAAGCACAAATAGCCTTCAAGACTTTCTTCTAGTGGTAAGAAAATTACTAATTACTCATTGCTTCTTTTGAGAAACAAATAATGAAAAATTATATCCGTATTCTATTTTCCAATTAGAAGGTTCCACTTTTGGTTAAGGATCTGGACAGTAAATATGGCCCCCTTCTTCGTTATACAATAACAGTTGCAAGAATATTTTTTGCACAAAGTTGGAAATGGACTGAAGAATGGGTAACAGAGGACTGGATTGTTAAAGTTGATGAATATCCTAAATGCCCAAATTAACATGAGTTTTAAAGGATAAAGATTGGAACCTGTTTATAGTTTTTTTTGAGCAATAAGAAACCAAACACTGCAATAATTTGTAGACATGGTTATTAGTAGTTTGTTTAGTTGAATCTATAATGATATAACAATAATATTCTGTCTTTTTCTATTTTTGCTTTTGATTACAATTTGGGAGGTGTCAGGGTCTTTTTGTGTATTAGTATGCTAGTGTTAGTGTTTAGTTGTTTATTTTAGCTAAGTTAGTGTTCTAGTGAGCTGTTTTTCTTAATTTATTGTATTATATTTTATTTATAGTTTTAAATTCAGTTTATTTTTGTGTTAGAAATATTACTTAAAGTTTATACTATTTTCTCTGAAAAACTGATAAATATAAAAATCAGCTTGATGTAGTGGTTTGAGCACTGGACTACAGCCCTGGAGAACAAGGTTTGATTCTCCACATAGCTATAGAAACCCATCAACTTTGGGCATGTCACACACTGTCAACCCCAGAAACCCCCATCATAGGTTCACTTGAGGGTTGTCATAAGCTGGATACAACTTGAAGGTACACAAACAACAAATGTGTGTGTGTGTGTGTGTGTGTGAGAGAGAGAGAGAGAGAGGAAGCTAAGGTTTCACTTTCAGGGGTGGGGTATAAAACCTTAATTATGGCCTGTGACAGCTATTACACAGCAAAAAATTGTGTCTATCATACAATAAATTATTGTTGTTATTCATTTCTTAAAAAAATTATTGTTGTTGTTGTTGACATTTTTATATCACTTTCAATTTTTACAAATCCAAAAGTTTGCAAATGTTCAGTGTTCAAAACCAGGAGATGAAACAACATCAAATGATTAAAAAGTGATACAATGATTTTTTTAAAAAATCATTATGATTGCTAGGGATAAAAGATAGGTAAGAAATCAGGAAAATCCCTGGGCAAACAAGTAAGTTTCCATTTGGCACCATCTGGTGGGCACCACAGCAGAGAAGGCCCTGCTTCAGACTCGAAATGTAGATTGTAATTTGCTAATTTGGACCTTCCCATCACAATGCAGAGACCGTGGAAATGATATAAGGTGATCAAATTTTATGGTAGGATTTTTGTAACTCATAGCAGCTCAGAAGGAAAGAAGTATCTCATCTGCCAAGTGCAGAAGAGATTCTATTTGCACTGTGGATATATAACGGTATAAATCAGACTGTAAATTACTGTCTACAGGCAGAAGGAGAGAGAGAGTCAGAAAGGGGAGGGACAAAAGATGGCCTCTATGTAATTTCATGGTAATTAACATTTGAGTAAGGAACTCCATCTGGAATGAAAGGGGCAAGGCATTCTCATGTGAATGATACGTAGTCTTTTGCAAAAGTTCAAACATGACATCTTTTTACTGCTATATTTTGAATGTTACACTGCACAGTCGAAAACTCTTATCCTCTATGTTAGGGAATAATTCATTTACCAAAGGCCTGGGTTGTGAAAATAAAATGTGATCAGGTTTATGGGGTAGGGGAAGACTCATATTGTTATACTCATAATAATAGCTTTAAATTGCTCTCATAAAAAAATCCAAATTGCTGTAATCAAAAGAAACATTTTAAAGCTATTTAAGTAAAGTGGCAACTTCATTTGTTGTGGTAACTTGTGACTTCAAGCACCAAAAAAGCATATTTGCTAATTAAAATGAAAATTATCATTCATAAATACTCCATAAAGCTATCTCAAATGGTGGCATTATTATAATAATTGTTTTTTTTCCCCATCCTCTGTGGTCTAACAAGGCCGAGAATTAAAAATGGTCCAAGACAATAGTTTTGTGTGTGCAAAGCATGGAAGCTTGTTACCAGAATAACTCCAAAAGTACTGCTTCTTTTACATAAATAAAGCAAGCAGGAAACCATGCTTACTGTCTCAGCTACCCATGACAACACTAAGGACTTTCTGTGTTATTGTGGACCTTCAAGCCATTTCTTACTTATGGTGACTTTAAGGCAAACCTACCACTGGAGTTTCTTAGTAAGATTTGTTCAAAAGGGAGGAGGGAGTTGCCTTTCCCTTCCTTTGAGGCTGAGAGAGTATGACTTGAGCAAGGTCCCGCAGTGGCTTTCCATGGTTGACTAGGGATTTGTACCATGGTCTCAGTGTCCTAGTCCAGTGCTCAAGCCCCTTCATTATGCTGTCTCATAAGGACATTCTAGAACAGGGGAGCTCTCCTTCAATGTGGTTAAAGTGCAATTCCTAGCATTCTTCACCATTAGTTGCATGATTTCCCCTCGTGGGGGAATAGTTTGACCATGACTGTTGTAAGTCCTCACAATTTCCATCCCTGTTCTGAGCAATGGAGAATTTTCGAGAGCTTAATTGCCAGTGCTTTCATATAATGGAATAAAAGTTATAACTGTATCGTCCAGACCATAGTGTATTCTTTCCACTTCTTATATGTGTTATATCATATGCCCAATGCAGTTATTGCCAAGGAATATAAGTATGGTAGGAATTGGATTTTTTCCTCAGTTATTCCCCAGTCATATTGGGAGTCTCTTAATGAGCGATGAGAAGAAATTAATTTGGTTTGTGTTTTACACTTTTGTTTTACTTTGATTCATCACCTTCCCAAATTTTGTGATACCATTCTCCGATGAGAAAAGTATAAAGATGTATATATTAAAGGAAAGTACAATTTTTTTAAAAAAAAAAATACACACACTAAGGAAAACAACATTAAAAACACATTATATCTTACTTTCAGAAAGTGCATCTGTTAGACAAAATTGCAAACAAAATTATTTTAGGAGACAAAAGCAAGAAAATGGCTATGAGTTTTCATGCAGACTCTTATAACCAGTTTCATAAACTGATATGAAAATAGGATGAAGCATATGTCAGGACGGAAAAATGAGAAAGAGAATAAAGAGAAACTCATCCTTTCCCAGGATGAGTTTTGATGAATCTGGTCCAGGGGAAAAGGCAGGGTATAATTAGAAAAAAAACAAATAAAGGAAGAAATATTGTACAGTTGGCCCTCCATATCCACAGATTCTGTATCCATGGATTTTACTATTCATGACTTGCAAATATTTTTTAAAAAATCTAAAAAGCTAACTTTGTTTTTTGTCATTTTATATAAGGGATACCATTTGACTACGCATTATGCATAATGGGACTTGAGCACCATGAATGTTGATATCCAAGGAGGATCCTAGAATCAAATCAGATATCAAGGCCTCACTGTACATTTCGATCATTTTTCCATGATCTTAATTACTGGGGTACAGGTATCACTTTGCAATACCAGATTAATATTCCTAGTATTGCTATTGTCCCAGACACATAATTTACAATGATGCATGAACAATAACTGAGAATAATGCCAGTACCTCCTGCTCTGAGCACTGCTTTACTGCCGTGACAAATATAAGCTTTGAACTGTCAATTCTGAACTGTCAATTCCTGGGACTTCCAAAGGAGCACCTGTATAAGTCTGTTGCAGCATAATTAATAATAATAATTTTTAAAATTGCATGTGACATATTAAATATTAATTTATTGTAGTATGAGCTTCAATGGACTATAACTCACTTTGTCATATGCATAAAGCATTATGCAAAGGTTTCAAGGACTACATCTCCCTATATGGGAATCTCTATGGAATAAGACAAGGGTGATCAACTGTGGAAAGCTAGGGAGCCACATTAACCTTCCCAGGAGATCTTGGAGAGTCATACTCCCACCACACCAGCTCCTAAAAGCCAATCAACCAGCCAACCAACCAACCTACCACCCTCCAAATGCCCCCCTAGAGACATAGAATCATTCTCATTATGTTTATCATGTTTAGGAGGCCTTCCTGGGCAACTAAAGGACATTTTGGTCATTTCAAGACAAAAAATATTTGTTTTGTATTTTTTTGAAAATATTTGAAAAACTTGTTTTGATCCCTACTTCAAGTATGGTAGAAATGCCCTCCACATCTCCTAGAGGTCATTTTGGGGCACTTTGGAGTAAAATGCCTTTTTTTCAAAAGCATGCAAAAAAGTGGTCCCTGGGAGGCTGTAGGGGAAACAAAAAAATGAATTTGGGGGCTGCATATAGCCCACAGGTCACACGTTACCCATCTATTCTCTAAGATCTTCAGGAGAGACCCTTCATCCTGTCTAAATATCTTCCTAGACATATTTGGTGGGGACAAGGAAGGGGGCCTTCTCAGTGGTGCTCTCATATTACCAAAGTCACTCCATAAAGATACTAGAATAGCTGTCTCTTTGCTATTCGTCCAACAAGTGAAAACTTTCCAATTTTGTCAGGCTTTGAGGAATTGTCTGCAATTGGCTTTTAATGGTGCACTGGCTTGTTCGTTTTTCATATTCTGTCTTTTAGTTAATTTTAAATGGTTTTTAACTCTGTAGATTTAGTTTAAAAAGGAAGGGTTGATTTACAGCTATTTATGTATGTTTTTATCTGTAGGCTCTAATAATTTTAAGCCACCTTGAATCCCATTATTTGGGATAAGATATAAAATCATCCTTACCACCACCACCACCACCACCACCACCACCATTTCAGATATAAGTAGCTTACATCCAGGTGATCCCTCTCTCTTTCCTGCAAAAAAATAAAAATAAAAAAATGGATGTATAATCACAGTTAATTCTCTTTCATGTTGGGTGATCAACCACAAACCAGGAAACCAAAAACTACGGTTGAAACCTTAACAGAGGTGCTCCACAGCCAGGAATCATGGTGTACATTATCACAACATGTAATTCCTTACAACTTGTCCTGCATGAACCCACACTTTGTCTTGGTCTTTCGGGCACAGTAGAACTACTAAGACCAGAAAGGTAGTCCATCTTATCCTGGGAAAACCTGAAGGAACTAGAAATATCCAATTAACCAGACACAAAGAGGGCAAGTCTCAAGATAGGAAAAAAGGCTTTATTGCACAATGTAATTTTTGTAAAATAAAACTCAAAGAAGAATCCTGAAACTCAGTCTTTCTTTCAAATCTTCCACCTTCTTCCAATTCCATATTGCTTTGTGAAGCATCTACATCTTGCTGTATTGTTAGTGCAATCCTTCTGTGAATTGATGCTTGCCCATTTGAGCCTTGTATAAACTAGAACAGTGGTTCTCAACCTGTGGGTCCCCAGATGTTCGTGGACTTCAGCTCCCAGAAGCCCCAGCCACTATGGTCAATGCTGAGGGCTTCTGGGAGCTGAAGTCCACAAACATCTGGGGACCCACAGGTTGAGAACCACTGAACTAGAAGGATGTATTAAACTGTGTGTGTGCATATTAAATATACAGAAAGTAGTGACAGTAACAATTACCTTATCAACAGTAACCATTCATCAAATTGATGCTAATAATTCAATGCTACTGGGTTACCATTTAACATGTGTGCTAAGAATGCAATCCCAGTTCAAACCCTTGGTGATAGACTGAAACTTGCTACAAATTGTAACTTAGTGGTATCCGTCTCTCGATCTCCCTTTGAAGTTAATTTGTTCACTCTTCTAAAGTCAGTCCAATATGTCCTGAGAGGCTAAAGTGGTCTTCCATGGGTTTGCCAGTAAAAATCAATAATGTGATACTTATGAAAGAGCATCCCAGGAACAGCTGAATCTGTAACACTTACCCTACTCTAGCCCTAAACAAGATACCAATTATCTCTCATCAGACAGAAACAAAAAATCTGATAGTATTTACTAACAGAAGACAAAAATGGATTATTTCACCATTAACAATGAACTTGAGAGAATTCCCTTCATCTCCAGTTGAAGTTTTCTATTTATATTACATATAACCTCAGGGAGAAAACTTTTCCAGGAATTGTGCATATATGGGCCTTCAAGTTGCTTGTCAACTTATGGCAGCCCTATGAATGTCATAGTGTTTTCTAAGGCATGAAATACTCAGAAGTAGTTTTGCCTAATCCTTCAACTGAAAAATAGTCTACAGCACCTGGTATTCATCGGTGAGCTTTCATCCAAGTACTAACCAAGGCTGCCCCTTCTTAGCTTCCAAGATCAGGAAGAATCTGGTGCCTTTCAGGTATTTAGAACTACAGCAAAAAAACAAACAAACAAACAAAAAACAACAACAACACCCAGTAGTTTTTTTTTTAAAAAAAAGCCAACCACACATTTATTTATTTATTCATACATAGTATTTCTATATTGCTTCCAGACCACCAAGGTCCCCAAGATGATGGACTGAATATGAAAACATTTACTTATTGTTAGTTTATTTATTTATATCCTACCTTTTTCCCAATAAAGGAACTAAAGGTAATTTACAATATATTTACAAACACTGCAGATTAAAAACAATAAAAATGTTCAATAACAATCTAAGGCTATCAAAGTTATTAAAGTTATTTAAAAGACAATTCAATAAAATGTATGAAGTTAAAAAAATCAAAATTCATTAAAACACAATATACAGACCATAAAATAACACAGCATACCATTAAATGCCTATCCTAGTAAATTTCTAAAAGGCTGATGGCATAAAAATGTTTTAACTTTCTAGCAGAAGAAGAGCAAGGATGGAATCATCTGGACCTTCCTAGGGGAGGAGTTCCAATGTCTGGGAGTAGCCACCAAGAAGGCTCTGTTCCTTGTTCCCATCAATAAGCCTTAGAAGGTGATGAGACAGAAGATCTCTTCAGATGATCTTAAGAGCTCTAATGGATTAATTAAGGGAGATATGAGATATGGTTCTTCAAATAGTCTGCAATCATCTATACTTTATTTTTTTTTACATTATTACAGTTTGAATTTTATGAAACATTCTTTCATCCTTGGATCAATTAAGGTTTCCAAGCAGCTCAACACAGAGTACATTACAGTAATCCAAATGAGATGTAATCAAGACATGTGTTCCCATGGGCAGATTTGACCACAGTTGGTGTACTAGCTTTAACTGTATAAATGCTCTCCTAATCAGTGATGAAACCTGGGCTGAATCCAGGAGTGTGCCCAAGCTGCAAACTCTTGCAGTCCCACCCATCAGAGACTAAACTCATATCTTATATATTTTTTTGATAGAGTTACTAGCTTGGTACATGATGGGAATGCTGTGTGAATATAGCACATCTTGATTTCAGTAAAGCTTTTGACAAGTTGCCTCCTGATATTTTAGAAAACAAGCTAGTGAAATCTGGCCTAGATGATGCTACTGTTAGGTGGATTTGTAGTTACAAGTTGAAGACCCAGCCTGAAGGGTTCTTACCAATGGCTCCTCTTTATCCTGGAGAGAAATGACTAGTGTAGTGCTACAGGGTCTGTCCTGGGCCCAGTGCTATTGAATATATTTATAAATGGCTTGAATGATGTAACATTCTTTGTAGATGACACCAAATTAGGAGGGGTAGTTAATACACGATGGGACTGGATCTGAATTCAAGATGATCTTAAGACATTAACTAAAAACTAACAAAATGAATTTCAACAGCACTTATGAAATGCACGTACATAGGATAGATGACACCTGTCCTCAACACAGTACCTGAGGAAGGGATATAGGAGCCTTCATAGAACACAAGCTGAACATGAGTCAATAGTATGATGTGGCAGGTAAAAAGGCCAATGTGATTCTAGGTTGCATCAATAGAAGTATAGTGTCTGGGTCAAGTGAAGTAATAGTATCACTCTTTTCTGCTTTGGTCAGACTCACCTGGAATATTGTGTCAGCTTCTAGGCACCACAATTCAAGAAGGATATTTACAATTTGGAAGGCAACCAAAAGGGCTGAAAACCATGCCCTGTGAGGAGTGACTCAGGGAACTGGGTATGTTTAGTCTGAAGCAAAAGAAGCAAAGGAGGTGACATGATAACCATGCTTGAATATTTGACCCAGGATACCATGCTTGATGGTATCAAAAGCCACTAAGAGGTCCAGCAGGACCAACAAGAAGGCACTCCCTCTGTCTAGTTCTCTGTGCAGGGCATCCACCGAGGTGACCAAAGCTGTCTCCATCCCATAAATAGGCCTGAAAGCAGACTGGAATGGATTTTAAAAGCTTTAAAAGCACAAAAGCTTTAAGCACAAATTAAGATACTAAGAGCTTTGAAAAACAATGTGAAAATATGTTTAAATATTTACAAATTTAAAATATTTTAAAATATTTTAAAATATTTTAAAAGCAAATAGCTAAAATAGAAAGAGATGTTTCAAACACCAAAGGCTATGAGGGGCAACATCATGCTAACTTTGTGATGGAAGCTTAAAACAGATGGAGCCAGCCTAACTTTTCTTGTCAGGGAGTTCCAGTCAAGATGCTGCTACAGAGAAAGCTCTGCTATGGGAATCCACAAACCTACACTTGTAAGATGTGTACATGCAACGAAACTTTCAGTGACAATCTCAAACTTCAGACAGGGTCATATGAGAGGTGGTAATCTTCCACATTGGATTTTGTAGGTCAAAACCAGCACCTTGCTCAGAAACAATTTGTAAAACAGTGCAGTTCTTGTAAGATCCATGTTATATGGTCTCAAAAAAAGGCACACCTGACACCTGTCTGGCTGCCATTTTGAACCAGCTGCAGCTTTTGAATACTTTTCAAAAGCAGTCCCTGAAATCCTTTCAAGAGTTCAGCTTTCTCTCTTCTCTCACAGTTTACATTAATGCCATTCCCAATTAACATTTGGTCCTGACTGTCAGGGTTGACAGGATTTGGCTCCTCTGAGCATGAGCAGAGTGTAATCTGTGAAGTAAGGCTTTGCCACACCAGAGAGTCCCAGTGAAGCAGAAACAATTCCAGAGGCTCATTAAGTAAGACTTAGAGGCTTGATTTATTGCCGCACTCTAAGATAAGGCTTAGCTAAAAACACGCTAGCATTCCAGCAATTAGACGAACAGGAATAACAGAAGATAATGAAGAAAAATTGAGCAGCATCTCCCCTTACTATCAGTATACTGCCAACGGCATGGCAGGTCCAGCTAGGGCATCTAACTGGCAGCTGGTCAAGGCAAATACTAGCCTTTTTATGCTACCTTGTCACCCTGAAACTGTTGCAGGAGCCCAGAGAATGCAGAGGCCACAGAGCAAGAAAAAGAGTAATTTATTATGCGCGGGCTTTTGGCTGGATGTCTCCAAAAGACCAAAAGCCCTGAATTCAAGTTTCACAGCTCTTTTATAGACAACGTTCACAGCATACACACAGATCACAGGCATGTCTCGGTCCGCCCCTCCGGGGTCACAAATACCACATGCTGTTACTAGCTAATTACCCCCGCACTCAGACCCTGGAAAGTGCTTATCTACAATCTGCAACCTATATCAAAACTAGTGGGGTGACCCAATCAGTGCTCTGGTGTGTGGCCTTCTCTAATACACAAGACATAGACATAACAATCCTGCTGGCCTTGCAGCTGTCTGTCTGGCCACACTGCCTCTTCCCTTTGCTGTCCACTCATAGGAAATCTTTGCCTGCCCAGCAACAATCTTGACATTGACTATGGAGGACAGCCAGGAATCCTGTAAACATCACCTTATGTTGATTTAACTGCCATGGCTTTGCACCCAGACTCCTGAATATCACAATGCAATGTTGAGCTGAAGATTGTTATGGCAGGTTCCTAACCTTTTCTCTCAAATAGTTATTGGTTACATTGCTACCCAAGGAAATGAAAATAATTTCTTCGTGCTTTTTGGCCTGGTTCTTGCTGCCTGAATCTGAATTGCACCAAGTTGTTGAAAATGGGGGTGACACGGTGAAATACTTATAACAGAAACAACGACAAATGCCTTTGCAATGAGAACTAGATGTTACTGGAAGGATGGGAATGATTCTAGTCTAGTGTTCTCCTTGTAATCTACTTACATTTCTTTAGGAACTGTATATAGGAATATTATCTTAACTACAGTGCAGGCTTTCCATCTTAGGAGAAGCAGGAATGCATAGTCAGAAGCTGGTTCCATTTCTCCTTGTCATAAAGGACAGCTCTCCCCCACAACCACTATACATCTTAAGCAAAAAGAATCTTCATTTAATTTATATTTCAAGATCCCTTCACAACTCTTAATGTGTTCCAGGTTTCATACCTGGGCTCATGCTGATTAGAAAAGAAAAGTTTCAGAGGAAGATGTAGCTTTACAGAGCTCATTCTAGTTTCTTCTGTCATAATTTTTAACCCACCCAAGACATATAAATCGAATGGCTCATGTAATTAACTCAGCCATTGGCCTTGAACTAAAGGGTGAACTAATTGCAGAGACTTTTCTCTTGGCAGCATTTTGTTTTCTGCACTTTTAATCTTTCCTGGCCTCTTAGCTGCAAATAACAAGTGAGTTGAAAATAGTTTGCTGATATGTCAGAGGAATTTTTCACTTGTAAAGTTTAGAGAGACAAAAACAGCCAGATAGTTATTTGTAAAAAATTCCTTCAGTTAAGGTAGATACTTAATAGAAAACATTCCAGAAAAATACAAAAAAACGCAAGAATAATTTTTCAAAATATGAGATATGATTTTATTTGAATTAGGAAAGAAAAAGGTTATATAAAGCAAACTGCACAATAATTAAGCTCTACTGCTCCTAAGAATCAGCACAAAGCAGTGAAACATCTTTCAGTATACGTTCTTCCTGCTTCCCTCCCTAAAGCACAGTGACTGAAGATCTTGATATGTCATATCCTAATTAATAGCTAAAACAGTCAAACATAATCCCATCTCTCTTTCCCATATCAAACCTCTGAGATTTGAGGCAGTTCAGAGTAGTAGATACCAAGAACAGGGACAGGGACTTTTTATTGATGGCCCCATAGCTGAGGAATATTATTCTTGGGGAGATATATTATATTATTATTGTTTATTCATTCATTCATTCTTTCATTTGGCACTGTGTTTTAATATAATTTTGAAGAATTTTTTTTCAGACTGCTTTTTGTTTAATAGGCTCATTTCTGAGTTATTTCATGCTGCTCACTTAACTAGAGAAATTAATTTATAAATTATTTATATAATTCTATGTGATTTTATTAAAAGTTTGAAAACCACTTTGTAAGAGCTTTGCCCTGCCAAGTAGCTTAGAAACCTTTTAAATGAATATCATAAAAATAAGCCCAGTACTCTTGTACTACAACATTCACATAAAGTTGTAAAATATGTGTGCTTACCCACAGTTCTGCACATTCTAAACTACCTTGTTAAAAGCTGGACTTGAAATATAAAAAACATGAAACTGTTTTGCAGTAATGAAATATATACTTGAAAAGTTGTTTGTACGTCACAGCACCAGTAGATATTAGATAACTAATTCTATTTGAAGAATAGAAATATATCCAGAAATACCCCAATACTCCTTCTTTATATGCTAAAAATAGCATGACAATGAGATAACCGTAAGAAAGTACTGGCCTTAAGATGTGTCTTAAGCCAGCCAGGTACTGCTTGAGACTTCCTCTATCCTTTGTAACAACCTTTACTTTTTAATGATCTTCTTTCTGCATCAATACAGACATATCAAAACATTTCTTTATTATAGCCAGTTTACTAATGACAACCAGCAATATTTCTTCTTGCTAATCAGCTCCAAAAAAGTTGTTTCACTAGTACTGTTACCCCAAAATGTGGGTACCACAAGGGCCAACCTGCAATGTCAGTACCTCCTTACAAAGGTGGAGAATTAATTAGCTCAAAATCAGGAGGCTAATGACAGGGAGGCAATTTAGTGAGATCTTGCTACCAATGTTTATGGGCTCACACAGGAAAAGAACCAGCCAGAGATTTAAAAGTAAGCTAAAAATGTGTTTTATTCAGGAGAATTCACTCATGCATACACATAAGATACACACAAACTCACATAAGAGCTAACTGAAAGATAAAAGGGATGAAAAATTATAGAGAGGCTAAGGGGTTTTTGGGTTTATAATTACCAGTCCAGAAGAGTAGTGAAGAAGTTGAAATGTGACTTAGACTTGAGTCTAAGGGCAGACAGATCAGGATTCAGAGTAACATAGTGGAGTTTCACTTGACTGCATCTGACTTCTCAATACCAAGGGCTTATATACTCTGTTACCCTCTCTGAAGGGGTGTGAGTTGATTGCTTTTGCTCTCCCAGTCTAGTGAACAATGGAAGTTGCAACAGAGACAATGGGGTCTGGAATGGACTGATTGGCTTTAATGTCTTGGTTGAGAGGGGGTTTCTGGGCCAGGCTCAGTAGGAAATGCACACAGTAGGGGTCCTGGCCTCTGCATCTGGGCACCTTATTGTTTTCTGAGGCTGACAGTCAATAGGATTAGCTCAGAGTCATTAAGTCAGGCTTTCTTGGCTAATTTCAGTGAACTTTGGACCTGGCCATGTTGTGGTTACCTTTTGGCCTGTTTTTCAGAAGAGGTCCCTTCTTCCATGTGGCTTCCAGTCAGTGTGTATAATTTGTATTTTCTGCCAATACATCTGCCAATGAATATATTTTGCCAGGTAGGCCATATCAAAATGTGGGGGTATATGGCCTGGTAACAGTAGATGAGTCTTTAATGATAGTTGCAAATTGGATAATAATAAACATATTTAAGATGAAGAAAAACAGTCAATCAAAAGCAAGATCAAGAAGCTAGAATTCAGCCATTCCTAAATGGGGTTACATTGCCCCTGAACATTCACAGTCTGAGAGTTCTGCTGGATTAAGGCCTCACCTGCTGGAGTCCAAGATTTCTGCAATGGATGGAAATGTGTTTACACAGCTAAAACTAGTGTGCCATCTGTCCCCATTTCTGGAAGTACAGAATAAAATTGATTTTACCATGATGGTACATGCCTTAGTAACATCCTGTTTGGGTTCTATGTGGATGTGTCTTTGAAAAGTGTTAAGTAACTTCAGTTGGACCAAACAAATGTAGCCAGATAATGGACCAGGACCAATTACAAGTATAACTTCACTACTGGGTACTAGTCTGTTTCTGTAGGTATAAAACATTACTGGTTATTACCCAAAAAGCACTTGGGTCCATTATCTTGACAGGTATGTTCAGAGAGGATACATGGGGAGGCCTTCTTAATGGCCACTTCTACCCTGAGGAACACCTCTTTTCTTCCATTGATAGGTAAAGATCTTTTTATTCTGATGGCTGTTTAGCAATTGACTTGCTGTTCAATTTCTTCTAATTCCATCACATTTTATAATTTGTTAAGTGGTGTTTTAACACTATAACTTTTTGTCTGGTTTTATAGATAGCTACTTGTTATAATGTTGTGAACTGCCTTCATTCCTGATTCAGTGAAAAAGGGACAAAGTCAAATAACTAAATAAAATATAAATCATATCTAAAATTTTTATTAATATAATAGTCAAGATGGCTGACAAACATCATTAAAACCAAATCAAACAATAAAGCCATTAAAATTATCATAGTAACAAAAAATAAAATCAAAACAGTTTAAAATGCCAGACTGGAGAGATGTATCTTGAACCCAAGAAAAAATTAACAATAGTAAGTGATGGTGGCTCTGAGGGGAATGCATTCCACAATTTTACAGTAACAGAGTAGAAAGCCCTTTCCAATATGCAAACCCAAGATCTCACTGCAGAGAACTATGAATATGATCTATTCAGTTTTCTTGCTTCTTCTTTCCATCAGCTATGTTCTCGTGTCACTCACTTATAACCATATAGTATGGCTTACAAAAAGGACCTGCTGGTGTAACTTTTTTTCCTGTCTTATCCATCAACATCCTTCCAGCTTCCTGTGATTGAACCTGTAAATACTGTTGTAGACTTGTACATTCTCCAGCTATGTAATGTTTGGAACTTACATATATTTACTTCATTTATTGTCCTCACGCTTTCTTAGACAGAAACCCTCTCCAACCTGGATGCTTCCTGTTGCACCCCTGCTAAGCTGCTTCAGAATGATGCAGGGACATGGTGCTCTAATTCTGATATTTACTTCTATTTCAACCACTCTAATGGTTCCCTTGGTGACAGTAAGTTTGAATTTTCAATCAGTTCTCTGGCATAGTGCTGCAAATTTTGTTTAGATGATTGTTTAGCACAGGCCTAATGAGTGCAGTCAGGCTTGTAATGGAAAAAAAGAGTTTATTGAGTAGGCAGATCTCACAAGTTAGAAGAAATTTCTGGCCTTCAGCTAGGCCTCAACAGGCTGGGAATTGTTAACTCCAACCTGTGGGATATGTTTAGTTTTTCTGCAAGTGTTTTTTTTTTTAAAAGCTTCACATTCCAATTCTTTTTGGATGTACTATTGTAATACAAAGGTACTTATATGATTTGTTCTACAGAAGTCGTCATTGTCATCACCATCATCAGTAACTGTGGTCAAGCTAAGTAGTCAGACAGTTGTTGCCCTGAGCTTTTCACCCATATGACCTCTGAACTATGACTGGCTGGTGTGAAGAAGGGAAGCCAAGGCTCCAGAGAGCCTGAAGAGCATCTTTCTTTTTGGGAAAGATAGGTGGGATTGTGAGGTCTGATATAAAAGCTCCTCTATGGTTGTTTGAACTAGGTGCTCAGGTTAGGGGTCTCATTGCTGCATTTGCAAAGTCAGCTCCCTCCCTTTATACCATGGAGATGTAAAACTAAAGCAGGTGAGGTATCTCCAGGCAGTATATGAGCTACTGATTCTGCTGTACCATGTGCTGCTTTCTTAGGCCTTTTCCTCACTTTGTTTTTGCAATGGGGCAGAGCATCCTCCAGCAAGGACATTTGCACTTGGAGGCAGACTAGGTCCAGACTACTTTCTGTAGTTCCGGACTTCAGCCTGCTCTGGAATGAGCAGAAGTGGTTGCTCGCCGTGCTATTGAAAGACTGCTTAAAACAGGTCTTTCAACAGCATGGCACGCCTCACTCCGTGGCTGTGCTCCAGTATAGATTTGCAGGCTTGCACCAGTGTGAGCCTGCAGATCTTCCAGGGGTGGGCTTTAGGCTGGCGAGCTTCACCAGTTGGAGAGCCTCCACCAACTGGAAGCTGCCATTTTTCTCCCCGGAGCAGTGTGTAGCGCGGCCACGCACTGCTCCAGATCAGCATGGATCCTCCGAGGGAGTACTCCAGTCCGGTGAGTACCAGAATGGGGCAATTTCTTCGCTAAGTTCGAAAAGGCGCTCATTCTCTGCTGTGGGTGCTGATGGAACAACAAAGTAGACAAAAGGATAAAATGTTTACCATCAGAGACCAGCAACTTCTAGCATTCAGATGTCTTCTCCTTCTCCCCAAAGGTAGCTGAAAGAATAAATGACAACTAACTACTTTGTTGAAACTCAAAGGCCTCTCCCTACACTGCAAACCCCAGGATTCCATAGGAGGTTGAAAGTGGAATAATAGCCCTATAACAGCCTAGTGAGGAAATGGCCTGAGTTCCATATAGGTAAATAATCACTTTTTAAAATTTAACTTTTCAGACTCTGGGAGAGACTTTAAACCTCTCATACACTCATCCTATTGAGGAACTAATTGCTTTCAGTTTTCATTAGGGAGATTCCATGTGCCTGGCATATCTCCAAAGGACATTCCTATTTTATCAGATCCATACACACCCCTTTTCTGATTATAAAAAACCATTGGCAGTAGAAAGCTACAACCTCGTAAAGCCTAATGAATAGAGTGAGTTATGGTCTGACATTGCTTGGTTATAGTGAGTATGTGAAGAATAAAAGTTAACATACTGTGAGGGCTATTTATTGGCATAAATTTAAAGAAGGGCATACAAAAGAGAAAGGGCTTTTCAAATGAAACCCTCTGTGATAAAATCAGAGCATCGTTAGCATCTGCAAATCACATTTCCTGGAAGCTAGAACATTTAGGAAGTTAAAAGACTTCTTGATTAAGAGGTTTCTATAGCCATACAATTTCTTCCATTGCAAGACTAATAAAAAACGCTTGAGACAAATCAAGTTGAGTAAAATGAGCAGTCAATTAATTTTCATTGAATCCAATAGTGAAAGTTATATTGATTGAATGTGCACCACATTTTTGAATTACGTCTCAACATTACAGGAAGAAATGGAAATTACTATTAGATGGCTTGTGTTGCTATTCCTTTCCAAAGACTGGGAGCCATGGCTTCTCTTCCTCATTCTGAGTCTAGTCCTTTCATCTGTCCCTCTGTCTCTCATCTGCTATGGTGAATAAGTCTCCAGGTGATCTACATAGCAGGCAAGGGACAAGCCAGATGATCTAATTATGGAGGCAGTGGTGTGGAGGAACTCTCTTCCTTTTGCTTTTTCTCATGTTCCATTGATATCTATAGTGTCTGTTATACTCAGGATAGCATAACAAAATGGAACACAATCTTCCATGTTCTTTCTTTTCCTTGGTGCTTTTTGAACAAGGTCATCTACCGTGATGGAAGGTAGAAGCGACTGCATTAGATCATAAAATGGTTTACTGTTGTTGCTGAGCATCTCCCTGAGGAAGAACGTATATGCTCAAAACAGATCAATAAGTATTTCCTGTAGCCATTAGCTTTTTCTTTTTCATCCTTTTGCTGAACTGCATGAACCTGTTGTAAAGAGTCAAATGTCACAAATTAATCTCTATTTGTGGGCTTTCACTACTGGGTTTCTAAATCAAAATCTCCTTTTTAAGATCCATAAATGCCATAATTTCTTGTATATATTTTCTCCACAGAGAGACTTTTAGTAGAGGAAATGATATTATATTTCAAAGTACCTCACAAAACTAAGGTTTTAAAAATTGCTTTTTTTCCTCCAAAACCTTGCAGAATACCAGAAGAAAGCCTAAGCAGATGGTAGAAAATAAAACCAAAACCAAAACCAGTAGTATAAGAATTACCCATTGTCCTTAGCTATTATAGTATCCTATTGTAGTCCTTCAATCATTCTCAGCGACTTGTGGTGGTCTTTTCATGTTCACACCATTGCTTTCAATCTGCTTAATGGAAAATCTCAAGAAGGAAGAAAACAGTGGGGAGAACAAATTTAAATTAACCTTTTGAGCTTTGTTCTTTCCTGTGGCTCATTAATTTAAAGGCAACTGTAGTTCTTTTTCTGCAAGACAAAGCTGATAATGTTTAGCAGGAACTATAAAAATGAATGTAAACCTGAAATGCTTAAACTTTAGAAATGCTATTGTAAATTTTTGAATGTGTAGCATATTTGGTTTCAATTTTTTTTTTAGTTCCCTCAAGTACAAAAACCTAATATAGAGCAATATTGTTCAACAAAGTGACCATGTGGGATATCTAGATAGCTGGGTAGATAGAAAAATGCCTCTTCTCTAACATTTCATAGATGAAAACTCATGTTTTTATATACCTAAAACATGAAACAAAGTTAAATGTGCTGATCCACATGGGGGGGAGAATCTAAAATTCACAATCAGTTAGTTCTTTTATTAAGACCCACCATGAATGTGTGAAAGAATGTATACACTTTCAAGTTTTCTAAATCTTTTCACCAAGAAAGATGTTGTGGAGTCAAGGAATGTTGGGTTGGGTGAAAACAGTTTTTAACAGTTTTTAAATTAGCAAAACTAAATTAATTTGAGATTGTGCACTTGATCAGAGAAAAATCAGCAGGACCAAAATTTTAGGGCTTTGATTCTCATACTGATTCTCCTTCCCCCATGTTAATGTATGATGATTGTTCTCTTCCTTCTGCATGGAATATTTTCATTTTCTGAGAAGCCTGTCTTGCACCAGCTTCTGAAGCTACAGTAAAGTATGTTGCAATTTGCCATAGGAGTTTCTCTCTTATTTTTAACAAATTTTGAAAATTTTATATATTACATCAGAATAAGGTCGCTGCATTTTTTCTTTAGTGTGAAATAGCTTCAACTCAAGTAAAAAATGTACTGGGTTTTCAGGCTTTGTGGGGGGGGGAGAGAAAGGCTTGTTACTTAAAGAGGTGATAACACACTAGGAAAACAATAATAATGACTGCAACTACAAAGTAGTCTATAATATGCTGCCCACATATAGAGCATTTCAAAATAAATTGACCAAGTACAGCGTTGTGCGCCAGACAGTACTGCAATGGGATTGAACATGCATTTTGTACACAGGTAAATTAACATAATAGAATCTCAGGATTGAAATGGACAGTAATCTAGTACATTTCTTTACTCAGCGCAGGAATATGAAACTACAGCATCCTCAACAGATCACCTTCCAGCATCTGCTAAAATGTATCCAAGAGATCTCTTGAAGTAATCTGTTGGGCTGCCTAACAGTGCATATCCTTAGGCAGTATCATCTAATATTTTGACTAAATCTACTTCCTTCCCATTTCCTTCTGGCTTTGCCATCCTTAGTTAAGATGAGAAAATGAACTTCTTCCATACTGAGGTTCAACCTGTCTGAAAAAATCTTCAAAACTATGTTATTCTGGCAGGCACCTTGAGCTAATTTTCCTCTCTCTCTCTCTTTTAAGAAAAACATGTCTGCTTCTGTTCTTTGAATCATTTGGTTTATTATTTGATCCTACTTCGTATTGGTTTGTTACCGATATTTGCATTTTAAAGCACTTGGATAGGCATTTTAGATTAGAACACATCTTCTGTTAGGTGAACAAGGGGGCAGGGAGAGTGTTTTCTGTGTCTACTTCCAGCTTGTAGCATTCTCTCTTACAGGAAATTTGGTTGACTCACTGTCTGCTTTCTTTCCACTGACTTTTCCTTTAGCCTTTTCATACATTCTGGAATTTACCTTTAAAGTTGTTGTACCATTGCAATGACCAAAAGTATACCCCTAAACTCTACCTTTTTGTCAGGGTTCACATTGTAACTGTCTGTTGTACAGTTCCTTGCTGCTGGGAAAGAGCAGGAGACATTATTGCACACTGCCCCACTCTTCAGCCCCTTGGAAAATGTTCTGTGGCAGGAATCTGTTACATAAATGGTAAGTTTTGGGCAAGATGCCATCAGGAAATATAGCAATGCTGATGAAGATCCATCACTGTAGATTTGTCTACCAGTGCAGAATCTCAGTACAGGATCTCAGGAGAATGTGTGATTTTTGCAGAATAAATCCTGTATTCTGAATTGTCTTTTTGAGGACATTTCAGGACAATTCATAGTTTGGGATTTATTTCGAGTACTTTCTTGCAGTGAGGCAAAAATTGTAATTTTTTTCTTTCAACTCTCTCTCTGTCTTTCTTTCTGTGTGTGTGCCCTCAGGTCACTTGAATAACTTCATGAATTTCATAGTTTGTTTGTTTGTTGTTCTTTCCTAGAAGAACAAAATTTATGACTTATAACCACGGTATTACTTCAATTGCTTCAAAATGTAAGAAAACTCTCTTGCTCATTTTATCATTTTATCTCTGGAATTTGCCCCAAAGTCCTACTTGGATGACACCAGTGTCAACAAACAATGGCAGGGTCAGAGACAGTGAGTTATTAGAAACAAGACAGCTGATTCCAACTGGGCACTGTACCTTTTAGATAAAGAAAGCCAGAACTTAGATAAATGGGCTAGCTACTTAGATATGTATGGGATAATCTGGAATTGAAGGAAGAGAAAAACACATGTAGTTTGAAAAACTACAAATCCTTAATGTGTGGTCTGTGCTATGGCTTTATCTTATAGTGAGAATTATTTTCTATCCCTGGAGCTTGCCTCTGGCAAGTAATTCATATAGACTTCACTATGGCTTGATAATAACTTAACATATGTTTATGGCCCATGTAAAATGGCCCTGGACACTATCTGGACAAATTAAAGGTGTAATTCTCCATTCTCTATCCCTTTGCTGAATCAGGAGACTTTTCAGAAGACATTTTCTCCCAACACATTGAGCACTTTCTGCTAAAGGCCATTATTTTCCAAAGATTGTATAAAACTAATGAGATGGGTTGTAAGAAGCAGCTGGAGATTAGACTGTTCCAGACAAATGTTGGCAGGCATTCTTTATTTTAAGACTTTTATAACATTCAGGTACAGTATAATCTACAATACCATCTTAAAATACTTGTAAGGCCTGATATGAGTCTACCACTGAAAATGACAATCTCAGCCTGCAATGGAGACTGCTGGGGTTTCCAATCCAACAATATCTAGGGGTGCCCATGATTTCAACCTCACTTCCGGTTTTTGCACAAACTTTTCAAGGATGTTAATATTTTCTTCAGTCCTACTACAAAGAAAACCCAGTGGATGTCATTACACCCTGAACTGGAACTGCTTTATGAACTGAAGCTGTCAAATCCCAGGAGGGGCTTCCTTCAGACCAATAAGTGTTAAAATACTCTTCTGGGTAATCTTTTCATTCCTAATTTGTCTCATAATGCTCCCGAGTGTCCACCATGAGGCCTGCATGAATGTACCCTAAACCAGTTTACAGCTCCTTTATATGAGAAAAGCACTATGGCAGATGAAGCCAGTTCTTGACCCAACAGATGACAATGCAGAGAAAGCAAAGAAACAGTAACATCTTTCTTTTGGTCAGTTTTGAATGGAGCTGGGTAGTCTTTCTTAGCCACACTGAGCAACTAAACAACCAATTCTGCACTGTACAATAAATAACATTTAAAGCAAAGTCATTGGCAAAACCATGCCCAGCTCTGATTGTCTGTGATGCCAGAGCCAATCATGTATCCTCCGTTCTTTGACAAAAACATATTTCACAATGTTTTGAAAAGGAAACAGGTGTTTTACCACATGTGGGTGCATCTATTAAGGCAGGGGTAGGAAGTATGCAGCCCAGAGGCTATATACGTCTTCTTTAAGCCATTTGTGCTCTGCTAAACCCCACTGGAACCACCCTTAATCTTCTAGTCAATTTTCTTTTTGCCAAAAAAGAACAATTGTTGTTTCTGGAATCCTTTGCGGGGGGGGGGGCAATTCTCCTTTGAAGCAAGGTACAGCTACCTGCTGCACTTTTTTTGAAATCAAAGTACCTTTAAAAAAATTTGAAGCTGACTTCTGGCCCCTCCCCTCCCCTCCTCTTTCATCTTTATTAGAATTTTTAAAGTTAGAAGAGATAAGATAATACATGCTTGAACAGGTATGATACATAAAGAGCGTTGCCTTCAATGGGTTACAGAGTGAAAAACTAGTTCATGTCCTCCAGGGATTTCTGAGTACCAGAAAAATGTTCTTCTACCTTTTAGTTAGGGCCACAAGTTGCTTAAAGACATTCAAATTAATTTAACATTGTCACCAGATTTTGGATTTGGGCATAATATCTATCACTCTACTCCTTATTTCTATAAATTTGTTCAATTTGTTTTCATGATACTGGAAAAAAACAATGTTCCTGAATCTTCTGTAGGAGATAATAGTCCAAAGTTGGAGTTGTGGGAGTCATGGCTAGACTGATGTCCAGAATGGATGTTGTCCAACTCTTAAAGTCACCACAGTGAATTACTCCATCAGATGCTAAAACCGGAGTTCATTAGGAACATGAAGAACCAGGACCAACATTTTGATATTTATTAAAAACCCTATAATGGGACACTACAGATATAAATAGTATTGAAATATTATATAATATATAATCAATATATTATCAGTCTATCTCTCTCTCTCTCTCTCTCTCTCTCTCTCTCTCTCTCTATCTATCTATTGTCAATATATGATATTCACAGCTTATATTGTTATATTTTGGAATACACTGGAGTCTCAAAATGTGTCAGGTATAACTTTCTTCTTTCTTCACTGGCAAAACTGTCATCCCATTTCCTTTATGCCATATCTTAATTAAATTGTAAGCCTGAGTTCAGGAAACTGCTTTGTTGTTCCTTTGCTTATAAAGACTTCTGTACAGCGATGGTGCTAAATAAATACATGATAATGATGATCATGATGGCAATGATGAAGCTAAATATCTGATTTTTATTTACCTCTGGACAGTCTCAATACCCTGTACTGCCAGCCAATTCCAAGGGTAGATACTGTATACACCAGTTTTCCCCAGTATGGTGCTCTGCAGATGAGCAGCCACTGCCATGTGGCCCATCCTGAATGTCCAATGATGAGAAAACAGCGCAAAACATTCAGTACTGGCTGGTGAATCCCATGCCACTGGTACAACAATTAAAGCAATTATCTGAAGGTCTGACCTTCTACCCTATATAGATGCAACACCTTGGACAGCTCCTTTAAAGTTTAAGCTAAGCCTTCCATAGATTTACTACCTCATTGATGTGGCAGTCACCACTGAAAGTATTTAGATAACACTAGGCTGTATTCCAAACACTGTATTCCAACACTAGGCTGAGGATGACCGATCTCTCTCTCTCTCTCTCTCTCTCTCTCATTTCCTTCTGTGGCTCTAGCTCTGTGAGTTCTGAGAATAAACATTTGTGCATCTATGAACATCTCACTACGTTCAGTCCTTCCAAGGACATATGCAATTGAAAGTTAAGAGGGGACGTGATAGCCATGTTTAAATATTTGAAGGGATGTCATGTTGAGGAAGGAGTGGGCTTGTTTGCTGCTGCTCCAGAGACTAGGACAAGGAGCAACGGATTCAAACTACAGGAAAAGAGATTTCACCTACGGCTCAAGAAGAACTTCCCGACAGTCAGAACTGTTTGGCAATGGAATATGCTGTGTTGGAGGGTGATGAAGTCTCTTTCTTTGAAGGTTTTTAAGCAGAGGCTGGATGGCCATCTGTCAGGAGTGCTTTGATGTGAGTTCCTGAATAACGGGGGTTTTGGCTGGATGGCCCCTGTAGTCTCTTCCAACTCTATGATTCTATGAAGTGTATGTTTTAGCCCCATAACATTTACAACAGAGTTTTGCTTTGTATCTCACAATTTAAATGAATTTTAATTATAACAATAGAGACAGATAACTGGACATATCAAACCATTAGGGAAAGACTTGGCAGACTCTTAGCTGTTTGTTTCTGCAGTTCTTTTGCAAGGTTCATTTTATAGCTCTGAGAACAGTCTTCACTTTTGTTGTTTTGGATAAGATTTAAATATTATTGAAAATCCATTAGGAACTGGGACAATTTTCAATTGCTTGACAAAGTTAATGGGATTTATGTGAAGCAGGTCCTCAGCATGTGACACAGGGACTTATATCTACAGTATTAGTAATATAATAAGTGTTGTTTAAATTTAGAAATATATTTATAGTGTGCCTGGTGCAAATGGCGGCTAGCACAATGGAAGGGAAAAGCTTTTTTAGACATAGTATATTATCAAAGAAAAAAAATATAATGGCACAATTTGTTCCAGATCTTCTGTGAGGTTTAAGTTCAAAAATCATCTGTTCAAGGATGCTTTGCTTTTTTGAGTGCTGCTACTGTTAATAAAATGGACCTTGAATGGATTTAATAGCCTATGTCTGATGCTGAATACATAAGCTTTGCATGGTTACTTGTGTTAATGTAATTGTGATCAGCATTTCATTTTGGATTTCAGTTAATATTGCCAACATTTTATAGACAACTTAAAAAGGACCAGTTTTTCCATACATTATTAGTATAACTATTAAGTAGAATTAGGAATGTGCCAATGGTAGACTTAAAGGGAAGTCTGCGTTATGAAAAATCACTAAATGCAGGGGATAGTTTATAGTGTCTCATTATCTTGGTCATCAGAAAGTCCTCACTTGCAAATGTTAGGAGTATAGCCAGCTGGGAGGAGGAGAAAGAAGTTTTCCTTCTGTAAGTAGTGGAGCACCAACTAATGTAATAGAGTGATCTATTTCAGCAGCTGGGCCATAGGTAAGAAAAGTAAATCAAGAAGCCAGTGGCGTGAGGCACTAAACACCCCTGGAAAGATGGGGCTTAGAGTATATAAGACACTAAACTACTTTATCTTGCTTGCAGGCTAGTATAAATGCTTTGAGTTAGATTTAACACTTTAATATTTATCGGCACTGCACCAACAGGCTATGAAAAGCTGACAGACTTGTATGTGGTTACTGCCCCACTGTGGGAGAAGCCTCATGGGTTTTGTCAAGATTTTTACCAGAAGCAGAGATTAAGTATTCTTCTTTGACACTTCACAAAGAACATAGGTCTCTTAATCAAAATGCTAGCCCTGAAATGAATCTGCCTCCTTTATAAAGTCTATTTCAGCTATCTCTGTGTTCAGATTTCACTGTGATTTGTGTTTACCTCTGTCCTTGCCAGTGGCAGCCATTAATACACAAGAGCTTTGGCTGGTGAGGTATTTTAGGGAAAGCTTCCACCTGCCATGCCTTGCCAGCAGAGGGAGGAGGCTTTGTGCCCATTTGTTCCTACAAGGCAGCAGCAACAGTGGGGGTGGGAAAGTCAACAGACAGCACTATTCCAGGAGACAACTGTTGAATGGATAGACGTCTCTGAGGAAGTCAGCATTCTCCTGCACTTGAATAAGACTGAGCCCAGTTAAGGATAATGTAAAATCCACTTTGACTTTGCTGGAGATTCTGCCTGTGTTCTCATCTCATCATGGAATTTGTATTATGTTGTGAGACTTCTTTTTCCTGCTTAGCTCTGAGTTTATGTAAATTTTTCCTGCATTATTTTAGAACATGAATGCCTGTTTTTCTACAGATTTTACTGCATGTATTTTGAATGAATTTCCCCCATAGACTATACTGGGTCTTTTCAAGTGTATGCTTTGTTATCTGTGTGCATTTTAAAATTAATCCATCCAGCCATCGCTTTATTTACATCACACATTTTTTCCAAACTGGATCTCAAGGTGGCTCACAGAAGAGAGAAGACTGAATCTGAATTACAGTATGAATACATAATGGTCACAAAATAGAAAAAACTGAGATTAAAAAGTATTAAACAAACAAAAAATTAAAACCGTTCAAAACATTGCTTTAAAACAAAGAGTAAAAGCAGGACAGCATCATAAAAAGCCCTTCTCTTGTAAAAAAATAAATCTCCAAAGACATGCTGAAATAGCTTTTTCCTTCCACCAAAAAGAGAGCAAAGAAGGAGCTATCCTAGCTTGCATAGGAAGGGAGTTCCAAAAACTGAAGCAGCCACAGATAGGTACTTCTTCAGCATTCCCACCAAAGATGACTCTGAAGATGGTGAGATTGAGATATGTGCTTAGAGCTTGGACAGGTTTGTAAGAGAAAATATTTTCCTTCAGATAGCTTGGACCTGATCTGTAAAATACTATTTTGTGCATATTTTATCTCTCCATATTTTTTCCACAGGTCTCATAGATGTCTATACTTGGAAATAAATCATACTAGCATATTTACTTGCTTTTGCCCTGGATTTTTTTTTCCTCTTAAGAACTTACCAAACTGTCTTCTCCCATACTTGTAACTTATCCCGATATTCCCCAATCCAATCTATATTCAGAGTTGTTAACATACAGAGGTGCGGTTTCTGAGGGACATACAATGTCTTCCTTGCTTGCTAGGCCTCGTCTCCTCAGCAACTGGCCTGAGGGCCAAGTACTCTCTGGCTGAGAAGTCTAAAGGCCCCTCCCTAAACTGCCAACGCCAGGATTCCATAGAATCTTCACAATCAGCCAATCATATGAGGTCTTATTGCCTCACACAGCCAATCATACAAGGTCTTCACGTGCCTGACGCAGACAAACAGACAAACTCACAAACACAGAGACAAACTTTGACTTTTATACATCTCACACTGAGTCTTGGGAAGTGTGAAATGAATACTATCATCAAGAACTTTAAACCCCATTGAACTCTTTTCCCAAGCTGTGTTACCTTTACCACCTTATACTTTATCTCAGAAATGGCAGATGTAGTTGGGTAGGCCTTTCCTCTTTATAGTCATAGCACAAAAGCTTTCACTTGGTACATTGCCTCACTGGCCCCTGGTTAAGTGGACAGTCATAGAGAATTACAAATCACAATGATGTTATCCTATGCCCCTTTTAATATGTAGTTTAACCCTCATTGTTTCTATTTTAGGCTATTTTTTTTAAAATGTGCATTTCACTTTCAAGAACAGTTTATGTTCTATCCTGAGCCAGAGGAAAAAAACATCTTTTTCTGGTTAGAAAACATTGTGATATAGAATCTAAAAAAAAATGAGATTTTTCCTTTATCCATATAAATATTAAAAGTGAATTCTTATTGGATATTTTTGTGTCTCTCCATTCTACCTAGAAAAATAACAAAGGGAGATAATCAAGCCAGTTTTAAATATGTAAAAGTCCTACTTATTACACTGGAAAAAATGAGCAAATAGCAATCAGAGCTATGTGTGTCGCATAGCCTTCTCTTTGCCCACTAAACTGGTCTTTTCTGCTCAGGTGCAACAGAGCACAATACAACTTCATCAATGTGGAACTAAGAGTCAGCTGCCAGTCCAGTTGCCCTTTCTATATGCAGTGGAAGAGGCACCATCTTGTCCTTAAGCTCAGACATCTTTTTTTCCCCACCCTGATCTTCTATTTGGCATAACAGGAGGATAAAATCCACTAGACGTTTCAGTGTAAATGGCCTCCAGGAAAGGCAACTACTTGTACAGTAGAGTTGGATGCGCTCTATAGCAAGGTCCAACTGTTTGCAAAATTCTTGTCCTGAAGATCTATGACAATGCTGCATATGATATATGCTCAGGTAAGCGGTAAATGGAGTGTTATGGTGAGTTTTGAAAGAAGCTTGAATGTTTGTCTCATAATTGCTACTGAAATTCCACCTGAAATTAAATTTAAACCAAGGGATTTTTGATATGGGAAATATAGAGGGCAATTGAAAGTAATTGGACAGATTTAATTCATTGTTGTGTGACTTCTTGTAGTTTCTGACCTATAATGACCCTAACAGAAGTCTATCATAGGGGTTTCTTGGCATGATTTGCTTAGAGGGAGTTTACTGTGGTTTCTGAAGCTGAGAGAGTATGACTTGATCAAGGCTGAGTGAGAATTCAAATCCTGTTCCCCCTGAATTTTAGTCAAACACTCAAGCATAGATAATAAACCTAATTAAGTTTATTATAAGTTCCTATGCTTCACTAGCTTGTTACTTGATTTGATATTTGAGGTGGGAAAAATTCAGTTTATTTTCTTCTGTGTTTGAATTTTAAGATCTAAAAATTTAAAAATTTCAAGTTCTTAATGTCTTGAATATGAAGAAAATTGTGAATTTTGGCAAGTTCTTCAAAAACAATGGGAAGTAAAAAAAAATCTCCCCAATTTACAGAAGACAATTCAGTAACTACAAAATAGCCAGAATAGCTAGAATGACGAGGACTATGTTGCAACTGCCTACCATGTAAACGGGGCAGGAAAGAAAAAAAGTGGAGCAGGGGAAAAAAAAAGGAGACCACCCTAATTCAGCAGTTACATGGGGTCCTTTCTATTCTGAAATGTGTGAATTTTCGCAAATTCTTATCAAAGCCAAACTAAAACAAAATATTCACTCAACCTTATTTGAGATAAAGCAAACCGTAAAGTGAATTTGAACACGCTTAAACAACCTGAAGCATCTGAGAAATTATGACTCTTGGGAAAGGACATAGGTTTCCACATTTGTACTGTTTTAACATAGAAATACAATGTTATGTGCTGTGTTCTTTTTAGAATTTGTCAGAAAACTAGCTGGCATAAATTGTGACCCATAAAGTTGAACACAACTGTACATTAATTGTGGATAAGTACCTTTGTAATTTTTGGTCTCAGAAGCAATAACAACTTGCTGTGAAAAAAAAATCTAAAAAACTGTGCAGTTTTTAAGGACTATTAAATTTCAAGATTTACTCCACAGAAAATATTCTCTCTCACAGAAACACACACAAACACACATATTACAAAGAAAGCAACATTTTCTGTGCTAAAGAAATTCTGTTTTCTGCATAGAAAATCATGTTTTCTGTTCAGAAAACCATGTATTCTGAGCATGAAACCATGGCTGGAAATCACAATTTCAGTTACAAATGGGTAACCTAGAGTTACTCATGGAGTGGGATGGGGTAAAAATGTCAGTTTGCTGCACGTTTATCAACAGGTGAATGAACTTTTGTCATTCATAATAACTGCTGCCCAGTAAGTCAGAGAGGAGTCAGGCCAGGAGATGCTGCTTAATTAAGTAGCTGATCTAGATCTTGGTGCATGTTTTCTGTATAGGAAACATGTTTGCTGCACAAAAAGCAACATTTCTGTGCAGAAAAATGACATTTTCTGCACAACAAAACCCATATGCATTTTCACAAACAATAAGTGAAGAGCTGCAAAAAAAATTGTGTCCATCCAAATTTCTTCTCAACAGGGTTTCCTAATACTCTGGAATCAACTTTTTCACCAGGGATTCAAATATTTATGAATATTTTGTTTCTATTCCCAACATTCATATATGGAACAAAACATCAGTAATTCATTTTTTGTTTGTTTTTGCAGTCCCACATAGGCAATATGTAGAGAAGTGTAACCAATAATTTGGTGGGCATTCATACATGCATTTTATAAGGTATGTCTAACCAGCCGTAACAAGACAAATCACCAATTCCAGCAGCAAATAGTGCTGTAGGAAACTGGTAATTATTGCAATGGTGTCCTAGCAACATTCTCAAAGAGAGAATGCCCTGACAACATTCTCAAAAAGTGAGACACTTTGATAGACTTTAGTAATCCTTTTGGTTCATGAAAATTGCTAAGCATTTGCCTTCTGCATGTCCAGTTCATCAACTGTTTCCCTGCTTGCTTGTCCCCTACCTGAGGTTCAGTGTCATCAAAGGTGAAAAGCTGTGGGGAAGACTGAATGAAATGTAGTATGTGAACTGTGAATCAACCCTGAGAGAGTCTAATGAAAAATTCTGCAAAAGAATCATAACATGTTAAGTACTTCCAGTCTCCAAATATGTCAGCATGCATCACATCAAAGAGTAGTACTAGAAAACCATAGCTCTAACTGCCAAATTCCAGATTTCTATTGGACATTAATCCTTCTTTTGTTTCAAAGGGTGCATTAAAAAAAAAAAAACCTCTACAAACTTATTAAACATCATTATTAAAATTAGTTTGACTCTAATAGTACTCGTGCTCTGAATGCTACAACCAAGGCTGTATCTGTATACTTTGCTTCTTTAACAGTGCAAGTTAAGGTAGTCTGTGTGTAAAAATTAGGTTTCCGGGAAATCCAGCTTTCTGTTTTTTATAAAGTAAATTTATAATTCTTATGGTTTCAAAAACAGCATTGAAAGCGTAGTTTACAACAAATTATGATGCAGATCTCTGCCTTGTTCTTCCCTATTACAAGCAAAAGTAGATAGTATTATGCGGTGTAGCAAATAATATATTGTTCAATTGTTCAGTTTTCATAATGCATAATGAGTTTTTTTTCTGATTGACAAGGTGTAACATTTTAAAACTTTAGCCTATCAAGTACACATTCTCTTTATGTTCTGTATAAACAACTATTGAAAGAAGTATATTCACTATATACTGTAAACTAAGACATGAAAACAGATAGTAAATGAGTATTCCTGTCCACAAATTTTTGCCTGCAAAGCTTTATAGACAAATAAGAGACGAGGAGGAAGTTGATTGTTTCAATTTCTCTGTTTATTAGATCAATAAGTCTCCCTGTATAGTGTAGAAGTGTGCACATACCTCTCCCCTCTACCTCATAATGATACCTTTAGTACCATGAAGACCAGAAATTTCATTGATATAAACTACACTTATTCCATGCGTCATAACTATAGCCAACTGGTCACTGGCAGCTGTTTTTCTGATGAAGAGCCACTCCATATTTAGTTCATATGCTCCTCAGATGATAAAAACATAATACACCACTGGAGCTACACTCAAAGCATAGAGTGGTCTGACTTCCTTACCACAAAGACATGCCAGAGAAGAAGTCTGTGAAGGAATTGTAGATACAACATATCTTGTATTTATTTATTTACTTACTTACTTATAATTTTTTTAGGGTGATCTTTAGGTATCTTTTTGGATTAAATCCCCTTTAAAGTGGCTGCTAATACACAGATTCATTGTATACAATATCCATTGAATTTTGAAACCGTAAAACATCACCATAAGAGGGAAGCCTGATGAATCAGGATTGAGGGACTTTTATGGTTCCTACTTATTCCTTACACAATTTAATATGTAGAGATTATGCATACAAACCAGTTATGAATGTGTAACCCTAGGTTACACATCTGTAACTGCATCTGTGAGTTACAGCCAATGTCCAGGCATCCAGCAAAAAAAAGGCAGATAAAGTTACCCAGGGGATGTGAACACAGCAGATGCAAGAGTTCTAAGTATGAATGATTTTCTGTGCCTCATTCTCTGCAATGCTAGAAATTTGAAGGAAAGTTTCATCTGGGAGGGAATTCTTAAAGGGAACAATTAACTCATCCCCTGTGATAACGGGGCTTCCCATTATCTAGACTTGGCTGAAGGGGGATACTTCCCTCTTCAGGTAAACCAAGGGTTAATGGGGTGTTGAGATTAGGTTACATTTTTATTGTGGGTCAGCCTCACATGTGGGCGGGGGAGAATTGCCCAATCAAGGGGGGAAAGGTGAGATGCTTCGAGATGCTTCGAAGGAGAAGTTATAAAAATCCTTGAGAGGCCATGTGGCAGAGAGACAACAAAGGAACCTCCTGGAGATGGGATCTGTGCCAGTCGTAGGCTCCAGGCCCTAGGCCTCCCCTCCTGGTCTCATTCCTTTCTTAGACCATCTAAGCCTATGAACCCAAATGTGAGTAACTAGAATAAGGTAGTTAGTCGCGTTAGGGCTGTTTATTATTTTAGAGGTTGGCTGACCTTAAATAATGTATCTGTGTTTTTATAACTACTTGTAACTTAAGCGTACCTGGGAGGGGGGAACCTCTCACGTGTAGTATTGTCTTGTTTATTTGCTTACCTTGAAATAAATGCTTTTCTGTAAAACCTCTGTTTCCTCTCCATTCCCACGCCATTCTTCAGCACACACTAGATAGAAATTCCTCCACTCAGAAGGAGAGGGAAGGGAAGGTCCTTAAGCCTAGGGATTGTCAATCCACTGAGCAAGGTCCCACTGTATTGTTCAATTAATTCAGAATTCAGTGGGTGGTGGCAGCAAGAATTAATGAACGCTGGGGAATTTCCTGATCCTTTCCAAGGGTAGAAGTCCGGCTTGGGGGGAGCTGGAAATAAACTTCAGTATGACGTTCCCCCTCCATATTTAACCCCTGTTTCCCACTCAAACACTATAAGTTCAGTTTACCATGTGCAGGTGGAGAGCATGGTCAACCTAGCATGAATTGATATTTAGCATGATGTTATATTATGTGCATGCAGCTGGTCTTTTTATAAATTCCTCCCCATGGGAATCTGGCAGGTAATTGAAAATGGTGGCTGCTGTGCCAGAGGTATTTATTAGTGCTGCTGATGAGCTATGCAATAATATGTTTTTCTCTGTGCATGGCTGGGATGGAAATTACCTTCATGTAAATAGCAAATAGGCTGCCTGCCAACAGGTTATGTATGCAGCTGAGAAAGCCCTCAGAACTATTAAGGAATGGACATTGCAGCGCTGAAATAATTGGTTTGACTTTTGTCTTGTTGTGATTGCTAAAACTTATTCCAGATTCTGGTGAAGTAGCAAATACATTTTAAAGAAAACACTGCAGCCATTTATTTGCACCTATAGTGGTGGGCACTATATTAGAGTGTAAGTGAGGACAAAGCAGATTTCTGAAGGATGGGAAAATGTTTAAGATGTTGTTCACAGAGCTGAGAAAATGAAACTGCTATTAAAAATGATACAACTGCAAAATGAGACAATATCCATTAATGCCAAAGCCATGTCTTTTCTTTAAAAAAAAATTCTCTGTGCATGGTTGCTTGGAATATGGATCCCTTGTGGTTGACTGGAAACTAAAAAATTAAAAAGGAAAGTCTCCTACAACAGTGTCCTTAACTCACCCCTTTGTGGCCATGTACAGCAATGATTTTTAGATACCTGTGTAACTCGCTAAAGCTCTAATAAGACTTTTATTAAACTGTCTTATCCTTTCTCACTTCACACACACCAAGGCTTTTTAAAGTGAAAATTAAGCAGTGTATGGATTTCCCCCTCTCCATTGCTTGTGCTTCTGGTATGGACTGAGTTCAGATCTGCCTGACCTGGCATCCAGCCACCACATGCAATCTACTGGCCAGAAGATGGGGGTAGGCTTGCTGCTTGGATAGGTTTTTGAAAACAGAGGTGCCATCAGGTGGTTGGCAGGCTGCAACATATGGCTAGTTGACTTAATTGGCTTGGCAGCTGCGACAGTTTGCAGGTCTGGCTCCAGCATTCAGACCCAAGGAAAAGGCAAGGGTGGATGTATTGTTATACTAAGTGAATCACTATAAATAAAAAGATGTGCTTTCATTAACTACTGGAACTTGCAATCAAAACTACAAAAAGGAGGAATGAGTATTGGAATAAGCAAACAAAGAAACAGAAAACAGATTAATATTTTGCTTCCAGACATTCTTTGTATGACTGAGCTTTTTAAGAGACTTGAAAACTGACTAGATGTTCTTCTGCATCCCATAGCCAATATTGGTTCCTCTCTCTTTAAGTGGTATCATACAGTCTGGAAATATACCAGTAGAAAATCATGATTACGACTACTGGAAATAATTATGATTATGACCAGTAGAAAAATATAATCATTAATTATTAGTATATAATTGAGTCCATTTGAAAAATCTCTGAATTTATTCATCAATTAACATTATATATCACAAATCAAAGTAGATGCTTCTTGTGAAATAATCTGAATTTTCTTACATAGTACTAGCAAAATATTTGTCACTCAGTTTGTTTATTGGGTAAATACCTGAGAGATGAAATATAAATGTACATTGGATATGATCCCTGTCAATGGGGTCTGGGTTTGTGTGGCCAGAGTTTCAAAAATTACTTTTTAGATTACATTTCCTGGAATCCTCCAATAAGAAGATATCTTGTGGACCATGTCTAAGAAGTCTTATTTTATTCTCATTGAAACAGTATTCTCTGGGGAGCTAAACTTTATTCTCAAGCATGAAACTCAACAGGTCATATATATATAATGCAGGAAATAGACCCTGGAAACCAGGGTTCAGTTCATCACTTGACCATGGAAACATGTTGGGTGACTTTGGGTGCACCACACATTCTCAGCCTCAGAAAACTCTGTGGTAGTTCAACCTTAAGGTCACAATAATTCAGGAATGACTTGAAGGCACACAACAACAGTTTCTTTTACTGTATTTGTTTCTAGTCAGCCTTTGGCCATGAAGGAGTGTGGCCTAAACTTTCTATCTGCATTGATTCTCCATCTATACCACCTTAAATACCATGTTAAGAAACTACATTAAGCAACATGAAAAACTGTCATGCTAACTCTTGTCACTTTTATTTCCCTGTACAATTTTTTTTAATCATCTTCGCCTGATGAAAAAGCTGGTAGGATCTGAAACCTAGTGTGATGGATTTTGCACGCTTAGGTTAGCCTAATAAATGTACCACCACAATGTGTGTAGTAGATTTTTGTTTTATGGTCGTTGTTTTTCTATATCTTGTCTTATGTTTAACAATGTGGTATAGCAATTAGAGTGATAAACCAGGACTCTATGAGACCAAGCTTCAAATACCCCTTCAGCCACAGGAACCCACTGCTGACTTTGGGCAAGTCACACTCTTTTAGCCTCTGTGGAAGGGAATAGTAAACATTCTCTGAAGAAATATTGCCAAGAAAAATATATGAAAGTGTCACCAAAAGTCAGGATTGACATGAAAACATATAACAAAAGGCATGAGATTTTTACTAAGGGCCTTTCCACACTACACTGTTATAGTGCTATTATTCCACTTTCAACATCCCATGGAATTTGGAGTCTGTAGTTTGCTGAGGCCAAAGAGCTCTCTGGCTGAGAATTCTTAAAGCTCCTCCCTAACTTCCATAGGATGTTGAAAGTGGAATAGTAGCACTATAACAATGTAGTGTGGAAACGGACTGAGTTTACAACCCTTTTTTACCACCATCTATAAGACCCAGCCTAAGATCCCCTTCTTGGTTGCAACAGTATAACAGAACATTGTATAGTATGCTGTGAGTTAGGTAGGTAGATGGGTAGATAGCTAGATAGACAGACAGACAGACAGACAGAAAAATAGATTAACCTTCTCCATTTGTTACAGGCTTGTTTAAAAACCATATGCCCCATTTTTGCAGTTTTTCCTTTATTCTATCATCTTACCCTTAGTAATTTTACTATATTGTTATTGTACTTGAAACAAAGTCATTTTGTCCTTAAATTCACTCAAAACCTCTCTTGCTAAAATATAGCTACCCCAAGGGCTTCCCATTCACAAGCCAGTAATTTTACTCTATCTATCCAGACCCCTTGTGAACTGAATAGATATTATTTCTTCAGATACTCTTACACTTAGATGCACTTACACTTAGATGCATGATATTGTCCTTGAACAGCTTTTGCTTGGGGACAACAATTTTAAGAAATATTGCCTTCCATACCTGGTCTTTTCTGAAATTTAAATTTCCTGCTTCAAATAGTGTGTATGTTAATTTAAGGAGTACTTGAAAGTACTGAATGCATTAATTTTATCTTATCATTATAATTCCATGAGCTTCACCTGAAAAAAATAATAATGCATATATAATTACTAAACACAGGTCAGATAATGTAGTATTTTTAGATAGTGTGAATATTTCAGGTTATGGAAAAATGTTGCTGGGGGGGAAGAACCTTAGCTAACCTTTATGCTGAACATTTCCCTGTGTACTTTGTATTTCATTTTATTCCTGAAGTTGTTTACCAGGACAGCAGGCAAGATTGTGCACTTTTGTGGAAATAACTCCTGTATGTATCAAGTTACCCATGTTAACCATTTGTTGGCTACAGAACAAGAGATGCTTGCTTCCTTTTCATATGGAAGAAGACAAATTTAAGCTCGCTTATGTGTGTAGACTGAATGTGTGTAACTCTCAGGGAGCAGGAATAGACGACAATTTTCTTCTGTTTAGGTTTTTTATAAAAACATATCCAAAGTCACACATGGATGCACACATAGATGCAAAGAGCATGCTATCACATAAATCTGAGTGTGAGTGAGTGTGAAAGCGACACATCTGCCTACTCACAAAAAGACCTTTGATATTTCAGTTCTTTGAATTTTGGATTTAAATCCCCATATACTCATTACACTTTTTAGTGCTGAATTTATCATCTTTTTGTTGTGACAGACTTAATCCTTATTTTTTAACAGCTATTTGGCAGGATAGTACCAAAAAGCTTTCTCCCTGTTGGACATAACTGACCTTGGTGAGTTTGGATTGTACAGACAAGTGAGAATTTCATTCGATTGATCCTTGCCAAAGACCTTACCAAAATGTAATAAGATGTTCATAAATGGAATAGAGTATTTGCATTTGGGAGAAAGCAGTACTAGCAGATTTGTCCTCCTTTAGTAAGAACAGAATATATGTTTGGATTAGCATATTTCAGTGGAAATATAACATATAGGCATATTGTCAAGCTACAAAGCTTATAGAAAAATCCAAATGATCAGTATGGTCAAATAATTACCAAAGTAATATATTTCTTTAGAGAAAGATATTTCTCTGAAAGCAAGTGACCTTGGCTGCAGATTTACCAGGGAATAAATCATACTGAGCTTAATGGGACCTATTTCTAAATGTACATGATTACTCTGGAAAGTTGGGTGAGCAACTGCCAGGGACAGAGGAGTCACAACAAAGGGCACTGGGTGTCTGTACCATAATTCTTCCCCCCTTTTGGAGTCACTCTCCCCCTCCCCAACAAAGCCTCCTGGAGCTTACTGTGTTTGGGAACCTTTTCCAGTCCCAGCTAGGTCCTCCCCCCCCCCAAATAGGAAGTCACCAAATAATCACTACCTGTTTGGAACTATGTCTGTCCATGCATACAAAAGAAAGCAAAATAATCTTTACCCCCCCCCCCGAGAATGGGAACATTATCAGACATATTTTGGATAAAATATTGACTCCTAATATTTTGGAGATGTGTCAGAACACATGGAAACTATAGCCATTTCCGCACTACACTGTTATAGTGCTATTATTCCACTTTCAACATCCTTTGGAAACCTGGGGTTTGCAGTTTAAGGGAGGGGCATTTAGGCTTCTCAGCCAGAGAGCTCTTTGGCCTCAGCATACTACAAACCCCAGAATTCCAAAGAATGTTGAAAGTGGAATAATAGCAATATAACAGTGTAGAGCAGAAATGGCCTGTATACGCTGTCTTACAGGGTACCTATCAACTGTACTTTCCACATTCTTACTGTAAGGAATATGTAGTAGAAATCTCTCAAATAAATTTCTAAAAATGATAATTAGTGTAGAGTTTTACTTACAGTCCACTGCCGTATAATTCTAGAACCTGGGGCCATTCAAGAAAACTTGCAGATGATTCAGGATTCACAAACATTAAAAAGCTGCTTTATCTAACTTGTATCATGGGATTAATTTTCATTGAGTGGTGATGTTTTTTGGCCCTTTCCACAGAACGTCGCTGTTTCATTCTCCCACAGGATGCCAGCGGTCAGCAGGTTGCACTTCTGCTTGACGCCATTGCCATCCTGCTGCCGTCCTGTCGCAGAGCGTTGCACTCGAGCAGTTTTCACAAATGGAAAAAATCCATTTCGCGTCTGCGATCATGCAGTGCTCCCGTGACTTCTGGCCATGTGGAAGCTGCAGAACTGCATTAGCAACGCTTCCTTACGTAGTGCAGCAATGGAAAAAGGCTGGCTGTGCTGCGGAAGGAAGGAAGGAAGGAAGGAAGGAAGGAAGGAAGGAAGGAAGGAAGGAAGGAAGGAAGGAAGATGTGGCACCATTGTGTTTGCTTCCACATGGACTGAGTGGGTGCAGAGGGGAACGTTGCGGACACACTCCCTTCTGGACCCAGGACTGCAGTGAGATGACACAGAAGAGTGTCATCGTGTGGAAATGGCCTTAGTTTAGTTGCCTAAATCCATGAACAATGCATATATTTTTAACTATCTGGGGACTGAACTATAGCTTCCACATATGCTTGCAAAATCTTGAAATATAAAATGGAAGAAGTGGAGCACAAAATATTAATATTGCTTCCATGCTCATTTCTCGCTCCCTGACATGAGATCATCCTGGACACTATCCACATTTTTTGAACCACTGTTCATAAACAGAGGGACACTATTCTGCTTTCCATTTTCTTTCTGGAAGGTTTAATTTCATAATTTTATGGCCATTGTGCAGGATGACACTTGAAAAATCTGGATACTGACTTGCTGCATGTTAACTTTGTCAAAATGCTGCAACAGATTTATTCACACATACCTGTTTTTGAGGGGTTTTTTAATCTCTCTTTTTTAGTGTAAATGTTAAAGACAAATTGAAAAAGTAATTCCATCTTGAGTATGTGGAACATATTCTACATAAACCTCTGGTGTCTGATATTTTTATTTTCTGTTATTTTCATCATTTATAGGGGACTATGTGAAGTAAAACATGCACAGCACTTTAACCCTCTCCACTCTAGAATAAAAACACTTAACACTCTGTGAAATTTCTTGACCTCTAATGACATCTTATGTATTGAGGTGCTTATTTTTGCAGAAGTGAACGCAGAAACACCCAGAGCCAGAGAACTGCAAAGTAAAAATAAAAATAAAAAATACTCTCTTTGTTTTATTGGTGGGTATTTCCAAGGTTTAAGGAACTCAAATTTCTCCTTAATGCAGCCAAACTACTGGCAACCAGAATATGTTCCTTTTGTTTCATTGCATCATTGTTCACCAGAACAATGTGTCAAAAAAAAAAGCAATAACAGGGACCTTTAACACTACACAGTTGTTGTGTTCTGATTCTACTCTAACTGCTATGTCAACATCCTTTGGAATCCTGGGATTTGCAATTTAGGGAGACATATGTAGAATTCTAAACAAGAGAGCTCCTCTGGTGCCTCTGTCCACAATACAAATTGCATTATTGCATAGGATGAAGCCATGGTGATTAAAGTGGAATCAGGACTGTCATTGCTTAGTGTAAAAGGTCCAGCATAGGACATTCATTGTACCAATATACTATGCTGTCTGTGACAAAAACAAAACAAAACTCCAGTGGTACCAATCAATTGTGTGTGTGTGTGTGTGTGTGTGTGTGTGTGTGTGTGTGTGTCTGGTTTCGTGAAAAATTATAAATTATACATGTTAAATGGTTGTAATTTGTGAACATGATATGTTGCTGTGAAGGTATCAGTGTCATGGACTGCCAATATTGTTTGTGTAGATCCAGCAATAAAACTTATCTCTTTAACAAAAATTTCCCACTGTAAAGCAAGAAATTAATAGAATACTGATTTAAACTATATTGTTCATGGTATACCAAGTGACATATTATATAGAGGATTCTAAGCTATATATCACATCCATATTTTTATTTATAATAAGGTAGATTAAAAATTTAATGCATAGCTGGTGAATAGTAATGATGATATTGACCTTGCTTACAAGATGTGAGGCTTTCTGCATATGTATCCTGCAAAATAAAGGTTGATGTTATGATATATCTGTTAGCAGATTGAAAATGTTTCTAGAGAGTTTTCTAATCTTTTGTACTTTTGTGTGTCATCCAGCTTCTTGGATTCACTGTTTAAATCAAACCATCTAGCTATGAATGTATGTAAAGATGGTGCAGAGCTCCTATTGATTTTATCAGTGTTGTCAGAGAAGTGGGAGGGATGTCTTTTAGGAAAGCTGAAAGCTGATTTCTGAGATTAAGCACAGCTGCTGAATGACTGGAAATGGTATGTCATAACACTATTTATAAGCACTTTGAGAGGGTTCACAAACTTCCTATGCATTGTCTAAATGCAGTCCTTATAGCAAATTGTAAGGAAGGTTAGTGTGATAACCCCTGCATTGCAGATTGGTAGCTGAAATTTAGAGAGGCTTCCCTAACTTCACCCAGTGAGATAATGGGAGGAGTGGGATTTGGACCTGAGAGTTCCCGATTCATAGCTCAGTCTGTTAATCACTGTGCTTATGCCACCTCTTATCTGCCGGTGGATTAGTCAACAGCTCACCATTTAAGCATACTTGTTTACTTTCTTAGTATCAATGGGTCAAATCTCTATTTTCTCTTGGGAGGAAGAGAGTGGAATGGAATGACCCTGCAACTTAATCTCCTACAGGTCAGTTTCTATCCAGTCCAGTTATCCAGTCATTCACTCTTGATTTCTCTGGAGGGATAAAAGAGAATTTGCAAGCATTCTGGGTATATTTAGTTTGTTTAAGTTGCTTGTTCCAACTAATTTGCCATGTATTTATGCAGACATGATACATTTAGGTATCTTAAGAAGACCTTTAATGACTTCAGTCTATAAGGACCTGCAACATGTTTGTGAAAGATATCTGGTGCCACTAGAGAGCTTTTGCTTATGTCCCCAAGCATTGATTCTTTGAGAACCTATGTGGGTTAGTGAAAACTACAAGTTCTTAATTATGTCCCACAGCTCTAGCTTCAATATGGCCTATGGCATAGGCTAGGAATGCTTGAGGATTTCATTCAGTCCACATTTGTAAGTGAATAAACCCAATGTCCATTTTCTAATTCATTACACATTCCCAAAGGATACTTTCTTTTGATTTTTGCACTTTTCTGATTTTTTTCAATATAGATTTTAGCAAAAGAAAAACTACCCAAATACATATAAAAATTCCTATTTTATGATGAATGTATGCAACCATGCATTATTTTTGTTTAATATACTGTAGTTTGAAAGAATGAGGTATAAATTAGTTTAAATAACAGTATAATTAATGTCAGGACATTGCTATGTTGTAACAGAGTGGAACATAGAGACTATATACAAATTTTGGTCACATGGAGATTGAGAAAGAGATCAAAAGTTCCCTCTAGATGAGACAGCTCTGAGAAAACACGTGCTGAAAACATAAGCCAAAATCCTATTGGGAAGTTACAAATGTGTAAGTACCATAGTTATGGTACTATGCAATAACTCTTACTCTGATCCCCCCCCCCAATGCTTCCTTATGGGGCAGGAGCTGCTTTGGTTGATAAGGGTATGTTTCTCTGTTGACAGGGATGCAGTTAACAGATTTTCTTACCCCTCCTATGAACAATCTGCTGTTGAACAGACTCCCATCAGTCACAGCAACTGCTTCCCAGTAAGTGGGCATTGGGAGACTTTCACTGTCCTTATGTCTCCCCTAAACTAGAAACTATGTACTGATCTTGAACATGAAACAATCACAAGTACATAATACTAAGTTACACATTTGTAACTGTCCAACAGTATTCTGGCCATATTTAAGGATCTCTTATAAATCTCAAAAAAACAAAAAGCAAAAACAAAAACTATGAAATTGAAAGGGTTTGCTGTGATATTAGACTCTCTGAAGAAGCCATAACCAGGCCTGAATAATATGTGACTCATCAAGTGGTTATGCATAGGGATCCCTAGAGAGGGATGGACAATAATTTTATGGGCTTCAAGATGCTTGGCAAAACTCCATTTTGCACCTACCCAAATTTTTTAAAAGACAAGATGCACCTTGCTTTAGAAATTTACACATTTGCAAGGTTATTGGTATGTACAAATTTAAAAATATGAATAAGAATGGATATCATCCTTATTCATGAATTGCAAGAGTGTAGATCTGACTTTTTTTTTATTTCCCTCAAGTCATTTCTGTCCTGTGGTGTCCCGAAGGTGAACCTGTCTTGGGGTTTTCTTGGCAAGGTTTGGGGTTGCCTTTGTCTTCCTCTGAGGCTGAGACAGTTTGACTTGCCCACAGTCACTTTCTGAGTTTCCATGACTGAGTCAGGATTTGAACTCTGGTGTCCAGAGTCTTGGTGCAACATTAAAATGACTACATCCCACTGGCTCTCAATGACTTACTCACTGACTTTCAGACTCTCAGTCTGACTTATCCCACCACAGTTCCCTTTTATGGTCATTGTACAGGTCAGAAATCTCTTCCAACTACACAATGGCCAAAATTTCCCCCCAAATCTACCTTCTAAGCAGTTCACCCCCACTGTACAGTCAATGTGTACAAATGGAAAGGAAAAATGTGCACACAAATGTGTTTCTTTGACAAAATGCATATGGAAAGTGAATAGAAATTATCATACTGGAAGAAAGAAGCAAAGCTTTGCAACCTGCCACAAACAAAGGAGAAAGTGGAAATGTGTTTGAGACTCAGGGAAACATGACATAACCAACAAAGAGAGTCTTTCAAATCTCTATCAGAGATTTGATAAGCCACCAACATGATGAAAAATAGGAAATTGCAAACAGCTGAATGAGTATAGTACATAGCTGGTGAGATTCATACATTTAGCCAAGTGAGTAATAGATAATGCAGTTCTAATTCCTATTTGTGTCTGCTTCCAATATCAAAATGTTTCCAAGAACCAGAACATTAAAAGGAACCTGGTGATGCCTGATGTGTTTGTACAATATGTCCTACTGCTTCATTTTAGAAATTATAGTTTCTAGGTACTAGAAGACATTGTGTAAGCAAATGGATATTCCCAGTGCATTTGGAAACACACATTCCTTACTCATTTTCTCAAATTACTTACATTGCTGTGATGGAAAAATTACTACCTAGTATTGCATAGTCCTTTTTATATGGCATAACTCAAACAGAACATGTGAACTGCAGGAAGAAAAGCACTTGATTGTAGCCCTTAGTATTTTACCAGACATCAGACACAAAATAAAAGAGTTACTGATTGTTATAGACCATTTGCTGAAAATGACTATGGTTGGTAAAAGCTATATATGCCAAAGTTAAGAAATAAAGAAATATCGACTTCAGCAGGTATGATATTGACAAAATAGATTCGAAGAATTAACTTTGAGTATGGAGATGCTTCCTTGCAAGTTAGTTTTATAAAAGAAGTATGAGGTACCTTATAGAGTTTTGACGTGTTTGGGATGACAAAATCACTGGTATTCATTGGTTTACTTCCCTATATGTCATATGGCCCATTTCCACCCTACATTGCTATAGTGCTATTATTCCACTTTCAACATCCTATGGAATCCTGGTGCTTGCAGTTTAGGAAAAGGCATTTAGAATTCTCATCTAGATTGCTCTTTGGCCTCAGTAAACTGCAAATCCCAAAATTCTTTGTTAAAAGTGCAATAATAGCATTATAACAGTGTAGTGCAGAAATGGTCTGTAAGTCAGATGCAGGCATTCTCGGGAAATATGAGAGGTTGTTGTCATTAACTGCTGTCAAGCCAATCTCAACTTATTGCAACCTTATGGAGGAGAGATCTCCATCAAGCCACTCTGTCCTCAACCAATCTGCTCAAGTCTTGCAAATTCAGGAAAGTCTCTTCCTTGGTTGAGTCTAACCATCTGTAATGTGGTCTTCTTTTTTCCCTACTGCTTTCTATCTTACCACAATTGTCTTTTCTAGTGAGTCACATCTTCTCATGATATGGCCAAAGTACAAGAGACTCACTTTACTCATCTCGGTTTTCAGGGAGAGTTCAGGCTTGATTTGCTCTAGGACCTATTTATTTGTCTTTTTAGCACTCTGGGGTAACTGTAGAACAATTTTGCAGCATCACATTTCGAATATTTTTTTTTGCCTATTCGCTTTCTTCACTGTCCATCCATATATAGAAATTGAGAATTAGTAACTTTATTAATTAATGATATATCTTGACACTTGAAGTTCTTGTCTAGTTTCTTTATAGCTACCTTTCCAAATCCTAGTCTTCTGATTTCTTGATTGCAGTTTCCATTCCCATGAATGAGTGAGCCAAGGTATGGAAAATCCTGAACAGTTTCAAGTCTTCACCGTGTACTTTAAAGTTATGGAAATCGACTGTGGTCATTATTTCTATTTTCTTAATGTTCAACAGTAACTATGATATATCTGTATTTATATGGCTTTATGTGTTTTTAGTGTATTTTAATTTATGAAGCATTTTTAATTTATTTTAATTTATGCTGTACAAAATAATGGGTAATAATAATAATAATAATAATAATAATAAACCTGCCTTTGTACTTTCTGCCTTAACTTTCTTCAGTAGTTGCTCGAAGTCTTTGCTGTTTTTTGGCTGTTTGTTGTTTTTGGTTAGTAGTGTGGTAGTAGTAGTGTGGCGTCATATGCATAGCATAGAGCAATTCCAAATGTGTGTGTGGGGAGAGTTTGCATGTGTATGTGTATGTACCTTTTGTAGTAGAAAACTTACTAGCTCACAAGGATTACTAGCTATGGGAAATAAGAGTGGTTTGTGTTTTGATTGATGGCTCTTTTTTAAAGAATGTAATTCTTCATTAATTTCATTCTTGAAGAAAGCAAAGAGTAGTTTTAGCTATTTTCTTCCAGTGTGAGAAAGTCCTCAAAAACTAGGCAGTTTTCAAAGACTATTCTCAGTTCAGAATTAATTCTGCACAAAATTCTTACATGGATTTTTGTGCAGAAAACAGCATTTCTTTTTCAGGAAACATTTTTCCCACAGAAATATTTTCTGTATAGAAAATACTATTCTTGGAACAGAAAATGCTTTCCCTGCAGAGAAAATGCCTTTTTCAGTGAAAATAACAAACACGTGTACAAATTTTGCACAGAATAACTCCTGAGATGCAAAGATATTGCTTATCATGTTTTTCTGACACTTGAGAAACATGTTTTACACCCATTTCCCTGTATTTTTGAATATTCTTTCCTACTCTTTTCCATTCGTACTCTTTCTAAATACTTACCCTCTCACACAAAAAGGGGAATTTAGCTAGAACAAAATCAGGCTGGCTAAAGACCCATTCTAAGGAGTGAGATCTAGGACTATGCTGGGGAGCAAGGGAGATTTCAAGAAGTTCCAAGACCATCCCATCCTGTTTTCACAGTGTTCTATTCCAGCTTTCAACACCAACAGTAATACTGTCAGTGAAGTTCTCATGTCCATGGCATTTTCTATGAGAATAATGGAGGCTTCCAGGGTCAATGTTCTGCTTTGACAGTAGAGTAACTTCTACTCCTTTCAGTGGAGAGAGTGGAACATTTACTCTATGCCAGGTTTTAAATCTGAGCTTAAACAGAACTATCTAGGCTGCTGTACCCTATGTTCAGCACCTTGGATGGTTCTAAAACCCAGACAGGGTAACTGTTCCAGTGCTGTTGGAGCTACCAATTTTATACTGCCTTCCCATATATACGCACACCAATAGATAGGAGAATTTCACTGTAAGTAGCTTTTCTTTATACAACCTTCAGACAATTATAATTTGTTTCAAAGTTCCAGTCATGTGTGGTTGATGTTTCTGGGAAACAGGTTAAAGCACAAGTCTGGAGTTGCTATAGATTTTTTTTCTCCTAAAACTACTTATTGTAAAGAACTTTGTATTCCTTCCTTATCCTGTATGTGTATGTGTATATTAAAGAGTTTCCTATCCTTTGACAAGACTGGCATAATTTCTCTGGAGAGTCCCTAACATCCTCAAATTGTTGTCAGATTTTTCCCCTCTACAATGAAATTTGAAGCATATTTCAGAGTTCCATAAATGAAACATGAAGGGTATTAATGAAGGACAAACTCATTTTGATAAGAGTAACTGAGTTTCTAAGTGTTGGTCAGTTTACACACATTCCTAGATGGACAATGACCTGAAAAATGTCTGAAAACAAATTCTATGATCCCACCAGTATTTTAAAAATGAATTAAAAAAAATTAAAAATGAATTAAAAAAAAAATCAGTAAGACTGGTAAAACATAATTTGTCATAAATGCAACAACTCCCCTAGCTCTCTGAAATTCTTAGGATGTTCAGAAGATGTCTTTAAATTCCTGAATAAAAGCATGAATATTAGTGTTTTTCCCCTCCCCATTATTCTGTTCCATGATCCTGTCTCTTTCTGCATCTCTCTTCACCCTCCTCAATACAACACAAATGTACTGCCCAACCAAAGTTTCTTTCCTGAGAAGAAAATATGAAATTTAAGGAGAAGCTATGTTGATAAGCAAAGTGTAATACCAATCAGGAAACTTAACTGGATCTGTGTTGGGGATAAACTGGCATTCCAAAGATGTTGTATAGTGGGATGTTATGACAGACCGTGCTTGCTTTGGAGTTATTCATTTATTCACTTTATATACTAGTTTTTACTCATTAATAAGCCAAGGGTTTTTACTTGTAAAGGCATTTTACTGTGCTCCTTTTCAAGAATCCACATTTAGAATTGGTCTACCAGTGAAAACAATCTTTTTCAGATCCTTTTTGGAGTTGTGTCTCTGTACAGAAAGACAACAAAATGAGTGCAGGAGGCAATTTTGAAATCATGTGCTCTTCCTCTCCCCAATCAGTATATGCTGTAGGCAATGAGCCTACAATACCTACCATATTGTCTACTTGGGATCTGGGAGCATAATAGGAAATTATGCTTCAATACCTTCCCTAGCTTGAATGAAAAGGAACAAAGTGTGGAATTTTGGAAATCCGAAGTATGGAATAAAGGTATAATTCAAATCTTACTTGCTACTTGGAAACTATTACACTGATTTACTCTTGCTGTGAACCACAGGATATATGAAAAATAAATATGGAATCAAACATGGAATCAGTATAGCAAGATGATGACAGTGCACAAATACATATATTAAAGAATTTATCTACAATAATGCATAGGAATTTCTATGTGCATATACTTGGTTCAGACTTTAACAAAAACATTTGCAAATTGATGGGGACATGGTATGGAATGAACTTGTGGTTGTGACAAAATATGACTCTCATACATCAAATATCTCTGTCTGTCTGTATATCTAACTATTTATCAATCATCTATCTATCTTATGGCTGAAATAATGTTTTAAAACTAGGCAATAGTTTTTTAATGTATATGTGTCAGTGTGACAAAAATCCATTAGCAAGAGAGTACAGTCTGTTCTGTACTCCAAATCCTAATGTGTTATGCCAGTTGCAATAATATTGTATATTACCAATATAAGAGTTTTCATTGTACCTGAATAAAATTAAATGTATTACTGAAGATCTGAAGAATTACATTTTTTGTTATGAGAAAGCAAAGTCTGTAAAGCCATGTAAGAATAAAGCAATGTTAAATCATACTGTGAGCTTTGCATAAAATACTTCTCATGTATAACAAATCCTTCTTGCTCTTTTAGAGAATGAAAAGAACTAGAGACTGTGGAATCAGGCTGATCTTTAGTTAAAGATGGAAATCATTGTTCTCAAGGAAATCTTAGTGCTTCACAGTTTACACAGAATAGTCCCACACAATTGATACAGGGTCCATTTCTATAAAGTTATAGTCACCTCACTGACAGTTACAATCTGGTCCACAGGATGTGGGACTCCCCCCCCCCGTCCCAGGGCACTTGCTCTTTCCTGGTAGCATAGTTGTCTTTAAAGCCCTTAAAGACACCCTACATTCAATTTCTCAGTTTGCTTGATTATCTCAATAGTTAAAAGGTGTTAAGTCAGATTGGTGGGGCATTTCATACCCAACAATAGACTGGAATTTTATTTGGAGTAAGAAATACACAGCAATATGAACAGTGTAAGATTTTTATCCTAGCGCATGAGGGTTTTTTTTAAGTTTAACTGCTGTAAGCTACCTCAAACACAAAGAGAAAGGACATAAATGTTTTAAATGTATCAGTGTTTCTAATAAACTATGAAGATAGCATGCTCCCACTCACTGCCCAGAGGACTGACTGCCGCTGGAAATGTGCACACTCTTCATTCTAGCAGAAACTCAGTCAGAACTGACAATTGTCTCTTAGATTATTGCACAAGGCTCTGGCTCATATTAAGGCTCTTCGTGGAATTACCACAGGAAAATTATCTTATCTTATCTTATCTTATCTTATCTTATCTTATCTTATCTTATCTTATCTTATCTTATCTTATTTTTTTTTTTTTTTTTAAGAAAAATGCTTTCCCCTGTGTTTTCAGAATATGAAATTTCAAACTATAAGCTGCTTTGAGCCCTAGGGATAAGATGAAAAAAAAGAAGAAGAAGAAGCCATAGTTATTGCACATACACATACTATTTTTTTAAAAAAATAACTTTGCAACTTGGTGTCTGTCATTATGACCTTGAATCTTGAAGCAAAACAAAGTGGGTATTTTGGTCAGTAAACCGTATTCTGAATGATCCATATTTCATTAAATTTACCAGACATCCATAACCAGGGATGCCAGTAAGTGAACTAAAAGAACAATATTCTAAACCAGAAGAACCACAGTCCCTGGAGAGAAATATTAAAGAAACCCTTTCAAGTTAGAATAAATTCCTGGCAGATTTGCTTTTCTCTTCAGTGTTTTAAAGAAAGACCACTGAGAAGCTGCTCTTTTGAGCACAGAACAAAACAATATGACCAAGTTTGAGGCTTACATACATACCAGCTCAATATCCTTCCATTTGTCTCTTCCATGTGAAAAAAACAGCCCACTACTTTGGTTCAAAGTCTGTTAGCATCATTTTTCAAGGTCAGGATATAAATAAAAGACTTAGAATCATAATAAGGAAAGTAGAATTCAAGGACACTACTGTGTTATTCTGGATCGGCATGCATAGGGATATTGTAGCACCTTTGAGACAGAGAGAAAAAGGTTTGTAGCATCACCTTTTGTAGACTGAGTCTACTTCCTCAGATATATGGAGTGAAGTACTTATAGCCAGATATTTATGCCCAAGAATGAGCAGCTGTGGATGTCAATAGTAACAGAAATGCAAAAGATGTGGGTGCGACAAATTCAAGTTTAATGATGGTTGTTGAAGGACAATTTTGGAAGAGAGAGATATTGCCTAAAGTCAAGATAAATAGATAATTATATCAATAGTAGAGAGAGATCATGAAATGAAGTATGAAGTTGGCTGCAAACCAGAAACACCCTCCAATGAAATTTCTTGAACAGAAGTATAGGCATAATTGGCATTGGGGTTAGTGCCACAAGATCTTGCACAAACTCAGATGCCAAATCTGGCCACACATCTATTTGGAAACTGTCGTCATATGACCTAATCACATCACCCACATTAGAAGTATTTTCATTGTAATGTGCTGTATGCCAGCCTCTATCAACAGAGCCATTCAACACTCTATGTTGGACAAATAGGCCAGTCTCTGTGTCAGAGGATAAATGGACATAAATCAGTCATTAGGAACAGAAATACACAAACACTTAAGTGTTCCTGGACATTCCATCTCAGACCTCAGAACAACAATAATTTACCAAAGCCTTTAAAGGAAGGTTGAAAAAGGGAACAGCAGAATTGCTATATATCCACAAACTTATCCAATGACAGTGAGTTGAAAAGAAACATTCGTTTCCGGTCACAAGCTTCATGAGGGCTTTCTTGGTCAGTTTATTGCATCTCGTTTATGGTTCCCAGTGAGCATGACACTACATTCCAGCAACTCCCTCCACCGTTCATACGGTTATCTACTCCCTCTGACTTTAGAAAACATCTTTCCGTTACCCTATTTACTGGGTGTCCCAGGAGGGACCCCTAAATAACCAAACCATAAAACACAATTTTGGGGAAAATTAGCTGGAGTACTCACTTAAACTAGTGAGAGGCAGGGTAACTTAGTGGGATCTTGCAACCCATCGTCTACAGGGTCAGGTCAGTCAAGCAGCCAGACGGGTTTAAAGTAATAAAATGATGTTTTATTAAATACAAACAAATATTAAAGACACCACAGTCACACAGCTAACTAAGAAATTAGAGAATGGATTAAGGATAGGGACTTTCAGAGGAAAATGGGTGATACAACACCTGTCTCGTCGTCCTGGACCTCGGGAGAGAAGCCAGGGGTGCAGAGAAGAAGCTCAACTCAGTTGGCTGAGGGGAGCTTGCCAAGCAATGCAGTAACAAGACGGGATGAAACTCAGGAGCAATCCGAGGAAGGTCTTGGAATCAGGGGTTTTTATAGGGTGAATTGGGACTGCAGGCTATGTCTTACTCAGGGAAAACAATGAGTTTTGGGTGCGAGACAATGTCTCGGAAAGGTCACAACTTTGCATGATGGAATCAGGGCCTAATTAATAATAGTGTGGCCAGTATGCAAATGTGCAGCACTTACCAGTGGACAGCACAACCTTTGTCCAGTAGCCTGCTAAGGGCAGGAAGCCTTTGTTAGTATCGCGCGTATGTAATGAGGTGTTTGCTGGAGAGGAGAGGTCCCTGAAGTGACGAACCGGCTGTGTCTGGCCTGCCTGGGTGGAGAATGGAATGTCCAGCAATTACTGGCCGTGCCTGTTTGCGTGCTTGTCCGGTGGCCTCACAAACACAAGGAGCAGGGTGGCAGGGGAAAGCCAAATTATTTGATATCAAAATGATATTGGGTGCTATCTCCGGGTAGGCCTAGGCTGCAGTAACATTTCCTCATGCCTTTACCCCCAATGAGTATCATTAAAACTGAACTTGTTGCCTAATCACCATATCCACAAGTTTGACATTTCTACTACTATACACGGACTGCTAATTTGTGGGCATAAATGACTGTCTATAAGCATTTCACTCTATGCACCTCATGAAGTAGATTCAGGCCATTTCTGTACTGCACAGTTATATTGCTATTATTCCACTTTCAACATCCTGTGGAATTGTGGGGCTTGTAGTTTTAGTGAGGACAAAGAGCTCTCTGGCTGAGAATTCTAAATGCCCCTCCCTAAACTGAAAACCCCAGGATTCCATAGGATGTTGAAAGTGGGATAATAACACTATAACAGTGTAGTGAGGAAATGATCTCAGTTTGTAAAAGCTTATACTCTAAACTTCTTTGTGGAATCTCTTAAATTGGTTCTTGTTCTAGTCTTTGCAGCAGCAGAAAACAATTACTTTCCTTCAACTGGACACTATAATTCTGTTGATGCAGCCTAGAATTGTTATTACCTTTTTTTTTTTTTTTTTGGGCTTCATATCACACTGGTGACCCATGTATAGCTTGTGGTCTCTTGAGACCCTTTCAAGTCAGGTGTCATCCATCCAATATTTGTGCATTTTTTTCCTGCCTAGAAATGTTTCTTTAGACTTCTTCCTGTTGAAATCCATTGTATTACTTTTGGCCCATCTTCGCTATCTTAGGGATGGAAAGGATGTTTGAAAATATTTTTTCAAAAATGGTCAAAAACATGGTTTTGAGCATGGAGCATCGAGAAACCCTGATGAGAAGAAGAAGCCTGGACTGACGAGAATCTTCATAGTGCAAAACTTATTCTGTGGAAAATTCACATATTTTCCTCAGAACCAGCATTTTCTACAGGAAAAACTATTTTTGAGTGGAAGTATTACTTCCTGAGTGGAAAATGGTGCAATGAGAGATTTACATAGAAAAAGAAATTGCACAGAAAATAACATTTTTTTTTTTGCAGGAAATACTATTTCTGCAATTTCTATGAAGAAAAATGCTGCACATAAAATGATGTTTTCTCAGCAAAACATCCATGTGTGAATTTTGTGCAGAATAAGTCCTTAATTGTGAATGTCTTTTAAAAACGGTGTGTTTTTTGAAGACTTTCTCACAGCGTGAAGAAGTTTGCTTGAATTACTCATTCCTACCTTTAAGAAGAAACCTGACTAGCTAGTAATTGCTTGAGACCTCTTCTCTTCTCTTCTCTCTCCCTCCCCACTTTTCTTTCTCTTTTTGCCATCAGGATCTCTTTTTCATCATTATATCCTCCTCATCGCCATCATACTGAAGGTAGTAGCAACGTGATTATCATAAAAGGAATAGCAAAATAATGATCCTTTTTCAAAATTTGCCTGTTTGGGAATCAGTAGAAATTGTTTTTCGTTACCCTTACTTGACTTGTTTAGACAGCATTTCTTCACCTGATTTGCACTACTGGGGACATGGTCTGGCTTAATAGTCTTGGCAGGGCGGTCATTTCTATCTGGACAGAAGCACAGGCCTGGAGAGAGTCATATGGTTTTATACAAACACAGGAAACCTGAAGCTGGTGGGATATACCATTCCCCTAGAATTGGTGAAGGTTTATTGTTCTATATATTGTTTGCCTTTTAAGGCCACACATCCTGAGGTAGTTCTTTTAGAGGTTTTCTTCCCCTTTTCCAAATTTCAAGAGTGGTAAAGGGGAGCCAACGGGGCCTCAACTTTGCTTTCCTTTTACCTGCTTCAAATATTTTGAGGATCTGCTTTAAGTCAGGTTGGTACTGCCCTTATTTGTGAATAGAGTATCTCACATTTTAGTAGGACTGCACCTGAAGTTGCTCGTTCCGGGTTATTGACTTCAATAAATGTAGAGCATCGTTATCAATCTCCTCCGGTCTTGTGGAGAAAGACTTGCCAATCTCAAGTCTTTCTTTGAGAGACTGGGACTGTTTTATGCCTCTATTTTCTCTTTTTCTAGTCCAAAACATGAAAAAGTATATTTTTGAATATGTAGTCCAACAATTTCCACAGAACAGGGCTTGTGCTAATATAATGTTAATACAGCATTAGAAAGAAAAAGAAAAAATGCCCTCCTCTCATATAGTAGCCTCTATTTTGTCCAAAGAATTTTATAATTTTGGGGCTTCTTAAAAAGTGGTCAATATGTGATTGAATACCAAAGTCAGAACTTTCCATGCCATGGTATTATGATTTTTATGTATGGTTGTGAAAGCTAACAGGTAGAAAATACACTCAATTGAATATGTAGTGCTGGAGGAGAATTCTACAGATAACATAGACCTGCAGAAAGACAAATGGATAGGTTATAGATCAAATCAGACATGAAATCTCACTAGGAGCCAATATGACTCTGAAACTATTGTACTTTTGTCATATCATGAGATGGTGTGAATTCTTATAAAAGATTATGATTCTCAGTAATTTGGAAGCAGAAGGAAAAGTAGAAAACCACTTTACAAATGGGATTGATTCCATAAAGGAAGACAGAGCCCCAAATTTGCAAGACTTTAGTGGCACTGTTAATAACTTAGTGGATCTGTCCTACGTTCACCATACATTAAAGCTGAATTGGTAGTGAAATGGACAAGGCTATCAAAGCACATGAGAGAAATAAATCTACAGGAACAGATAACATACAGAAAAAGCTGTTTTTAAGATGCAGAGAAACAACTCACTCAAATTCAAACAAAAATCTACTAACAACAAATATGGAAATGTTCAATGTACATTCCAGTGTCCAAGAAAGGGGACACCAGGGATTATAGTAACCATATGACTATTGCACTGATTTCTCAAGCAATAAAAACAAGGCAAGCTTTTACAACATAATAAGTTAGAAATGACAGAAGGCCAAGCTGAATTCAGAAGAGGAAGAGGCACTAGGGATTACATTGCAAACCTACGTTGTATAATGGAATGTACCAAAGACTTTGAAAAGAAAACCAACCTGTGTTTTACAGCAAAGATTACAGTAAAGTTTTTGACTGAGTTGATCATGAGAAGTTACAGTCCACAGTGTATTCTAAAACAAATGAAAGTGCCACAAATTCTGGTTTTCCTGATGCATAAATTATACTCCAGGCAAGAAGTTCACTGTCAGAACAAAATCCAAAAAAAACAGAATGGTTTTCCATGGACAAGAGGACCAGTCAAACCTGCATTTTATCATTCTTTCTCTTTGATTTAAATGCAGAACATCTGATACAGGATTCCATAGGATGTTGAAAGAGGAATAATAGCACTATAAGAAATGCTCTTAGAGAGACTACTAATGAAAATTAATTAAGAAAGTACAAGAGTAGGTTTGAATACTAAAAGAAATAAAATTATGAATACAGATGATATTACATAACTTTAAAGTAGGTACAGAGAACAGAAATAGTTAAAGGTTTTCAAGAACTCAATCATTAATAAAAATTGAGAATGTAGTCAAAAAATTGGAAAAAAGATTATGATTTGGAAAAGTAGGCAGGAAAGAATGAGAAAAAATCCTCAAGTATAAATATAAGTGTAAATATCCCAAAGTCAGAACTATCCAGGCCGCAATATTTCTGATTTCTATGAATGGGTATGAAAGCTGAACAGTGAGGAAAGCTAAGAGGAAAAAAAAACTCATTTGAAATTTATTGCTGGATAAGAGTTCTACAAGTACTGTTAAAAAGGCAAATGAATGGGTAGTTGAAAAACTCAAGTCTGAATTCTCACTAGAACTGAAGATGACCAGACCACGACCCTTTCCGCACGGGGGTGTGTGAAACGCGGGGAAACGGGGCAGCGCACGCGGGAACGGAGCTTACCTCGATCCGTCACCATGGGGAGCAGCACACGTTCACCGCTCTACACGGTAGTGGTGTCCGGTGGTGCCTGGAGGTGCCCAAAATGGCGGATGGTGGCTTCCGGCGGCTCTCCGCCAATTGGAGAAGCGCACCAGCTGGAAGCCTGCCCCGAGGCAGCTCTGCAATGGAGCGCTGTGACGGGCTAGCATGCACGTGTTTCATAAAGACCACATGAAATGAAATGTGGTCTTTATAAAACACGCGGCGCCACCCCCACGGCCATGCGAGATCGGTTTGAGTTGGGGAAACTCCACATTTCTAACTGCCCTAGCGCACTCCACAGTGTAGACGACTTCCGGGTGAGGTTGTCCTACCCCGTGTTACCCCGTGTTTTTCCCCCATTTGGAAAGGTCTCATGTCTGTCCTACTTTTGATATATCATGGGACAACATGGCTTAATTTGAAAAGGCAATAATAAAGTGGAAAGTAGCAGGATAAAGGGGAAATCACTATATGGGTGGTTTAATGTAGTCAAGGAAGCTGAGTTTGCAAGACCTGAGCAAGGCAGTTAATGACAAGGGAATCTTAAAGTTCTCTTGTTCAAAGATTTGTCATTAGTCAAAACCACCATGATGGCAAATAAAACAATGTCTAGCATACCTCTTACGTGAAAAACTCATTTAAATCACATTGTAAAGTATCCTCAACAAGTAAAGTGTTCAAAGGTCTTACAAACTCAGGCACCAATACTTTTGGATTGGCCAAAATGCTTTGCAGAAACATTCGTCAAACAGACAGGGGAAGGTTAAATGTAAACTGGATGTCATGTCCACATTTATTATAAGAAAGGAAGCTGAGTTTATTTAAGAAAATTGGGAAGAGAAGGCAAAAGGGTTTTTAAAAAATGCAGAGGAATAAACATAGCAAGCTCCTCTCTAAAAAAAAAAAAAATACAATGAAAACAGATCGTTCTATGTGATCTTACGGTGTTCTCAAGGGGTAGGCCCCACAGCCACCTTCTCATGGTATTACACTGTATATGTATGTGTGTACACCTCCCAGATAAACAGAATTCTAAAAATGATGCAATATATTCCAAGTACTGCTCTGTGGGACATGTAACGAAGCACCTGTGATGTGTTAACTTTATTATAACCACCATCGCCATAGGCTGATGTTAAATTTGTGTAATCATTTACAGTTGCTAACAGCACACATCCAACAGTATGTAACAGGGGAGAACAGCTTGAGACATGCTAGACGGGGAGACATTTTATGCTAAAGGAATGATATGCTCGATGCACGTGCATGAACACAGTGTACAGGGAAATGGGCTGTTTCCAAATTAGGCTCCAGGCCTGCATAATACAGCATGTTCACAAATATTGTAAAATGAAGATGCATACATTCTTCGAACAATATTCTCAGTGTCAAAAGTTTGCTGTCACAGAATGTCCTCAAGACTTCATAAAGACTCAGGATGTACTGAAAGAAGATGCAGCAGCAGCAACAGAAACCTACTTTTCCCCTTATGGAAAACATCTGCTTGCTTCTTTGCACAATTATCAGCAATTGAATTTTTGAACCTGAATGTGCGGCTTTATGCAGCCAGCCATGTAAGAATTTTTGATAAGATGCTGGGGGCTGAAACATGATTTGAGCCTGACAGGGTGTATGAAGCTACATATGTTTTGCCCTTTCAGAAGCCTGAGATTTTCAAGATATTCTTATTCTATACAGTCTGTGGATTTTTTTAATTTTTTAAAAAAGATATTTATTTATTTATTTGCTTTGGCTTGTTTGTTTCTTGTGGGATGGAGTTCTTTATGTGCCCTTTCCCCCTGTTTCTAAAATGTTAAATGTTTTGTTAGGTTTGCATTTCAAATAGGCTCAGTGTTCCAGGGGACAGAAAAAACCACAACTTGTTGGCAGAACCCTTACCCAGTTTCTTCAAATATTTGATGCCTTCATCAGTACTGGTTGGACACAAGGTTTCTCTCATTTTGACCCTTCAGTGCTTTGTGACGGAAATTTCTTTTCCATTGTGCTATGTCCAGTATCCTATCATCTGAGGTTGCCTTGCGAAAGCTGGGATAGTGGTATGTCACTGTCTCCATTAATTAAACATCTCTAGGTACATTGGATCAGCTAAACACATTATGTCTTTCATAGTGAGATTTCATAATACCATGAGAGGTAACTGTGGTGCTGTCATTCCACAGTGAAGAGTAGCATGAGTGAAAATAACCATTTAAATTTTATTGCTCTGAATGACAGGAACAAAACCAAGGAGGTCTAAATAAACTGATCCAGAAAAAGTCAGCTTTAATACAACCTTATTTTCAGTGCCTCAAATCTTGCATTTGAATAAGGGATGCTGACTCTAGGGGCATGTGTGTCTGAGCTTTTTGACTGGACTCCCTTGGAGTTTGTCTCTCAGTGAACACAAAGATGGAAGAAACATCTAAATGGAAGCATAAAATGCTAGGCCAGCTAAAGTAATTAATTTGATTTAGTTCACCTGAAACCACAGCAAAAAAATAAACAAAATAAACAAATCAGCAAATCTCTGGAGCTGCTTGTGTTTTGGAAGAATCCTGTGTTGGTTGGCTTGAATAATGACCAGTTATGATAGGTCTGTACTAAATGAAACTTAGGCCCTTTCCACAGCTTACTGTTACCCTGTGAACTGGGGGTTCTGGGAGGGGCACCCAAATGACCAAACAAACCAAGCAATAATGGGGAAATTAGCTGGAGCACTCTCTTAAGCTAGCGAAAGGCAGGGTAACTTAGCAGGAATCTTTTACCCTGTGCATACAGGTTCAGGTCAGTGAGCAGTCAGACAGTTAAAGTAGCAACAATGATATTTATTAACAAGCAGACAAATTATTAAGAAAACACAACCACACAGCTAACTAGAAAGAGGAAATGAGAGTTTTTGGGGAAGATGGGTAATACGATACCTTTCTCGTAGTCCTGAAGAAGACCAATTGAAGAGAGGAAGCTCGGCCTAGCGGCCAAAGGGAATTCACTGAACAGAGTGGCAGCAAGGCTGGGTGGAAGTCTGAAGCGATCCGAGGGTGAATCCAAGGAGCTCTCGGAGCTTGGAATTTTTATTGGAGAAAGTATGACCATGGGCTAGTCTGTACTTGGGAGAGAACAATGAGGTTTGGGCGTGAGACAATGTCTCCAAAAAGTCAGAATTTAACATGATTGAGTTGACAGTGGGTTGGCCAGTATGCAGATACAGCTTGCCTGGGCAGTGGAGTGTCCAGCTCGCCAGGGTGCCTGCTCGGGACAGGGGACTCTTTGTGTGAGCATGTATCTTTAATTAAGGTGTTTGTTTTGGGAGGTCTCCTAAAGCAGATCTGGCAGTTTCTGCTTTGCCTTGGTGTAAACAAGTATGAGTCAGCATATAATAGCCATGCCTAGCTTCGTGCTTGTTCTGCTGCCTCACAGACACTTGGCTGAGGTGGCAAAACAAGACCGAATTGTGATATCAAAATGATATCTAATGTCTACTGAAGCCAGGCCAGTTCACAGTGGTAACATTACCATTGTCCTGATGGAGTCCAGTGATAATAGTGATAGTGGCTCTCCTGGGAGGAGAAGATGATGAAGTGCTCTTCTCTGCACCAGCTGCTTCTGGAAACCAAGAAGCATGATGGCCACACCTCTTTCTGCTGCAGCACTGTCCTGGACTATGCTGAGGCAGGAAGTGCAGCCATTGCACTTCCAGGACCTCCACAAGCAAGGTAAGTGCAGGTGCACAGTAGGAGCGTGGCACAATCACTGGTCATTGATGGGGAAACCCATCAATGATTTGCAACACAATCACACCACCTGTAGTTGGGAGAAGGATGGGACCAGCATGACATCGTGCATAAGTATTGTCCTGGCCTTGTCCTTCTTCTGTCCTCATGGTAAGTTAGGTACATCAAGTGGAAAGGGCCTTAGCAAGCTGATAATGTGTTTATCTACCTCCAGATCAATAGCTTTTTTCCCTAGTTTGGCTTAGAGACAGGACAAATATTTGAAAATATTAAAAAATAGTTGAAAAATATATTTCTCAAATGTGAAGAAATCCAGATGAGAAGAAATCTGGACTGAGAAGACTGTTCACAGCTTGGGACTTACTATAAGCTAAATAAGTATACAGTTGTTTTGTGAGGGAAACACCATTTTCTGTGCAAGAAACAGCATTTCCTGCCCGCAAAAAATCATATGCAAATTTGTTCAGAATAAATCTCATATTGTGAATAGTCTTTAAAAACTGCAAAATGTTTGAAGACTTTCTCAGTGAAAAGATAATAGCTCATTACTAATTGCTTCCTTCATGAGGAAACTAAGAAAGACATTCTTCTTCTTGTTGTCATTGTCGTTGTTGTGTGCCTTCAAGTAATTTCTGACCTTAGGACAAACCTATCATAAGGTTTTCTTGTCAAGATTAGTTCAGAGGGAGTTTCCCTTTACCTTCTACTGAGGCTAAAAGAGTGTGACTTGCCCAAGGTCACCTAATGGGTTTCCATGGCTGAATGGGGATCTGAACCCTCTATTTCCTGTGCTCAAACCATAACACTATGCTGGTTGTCTAAGAAAGACTTACATCGCTAATTTTGCTCCCTGTTTCTGCATTTTCAGGAAAAAGACAGGGGGGCTTTGTGCGGGAAGGGGTAATCCATCCCTGATCAGGAGGTCCTAGACCAAGTAGATTGACTCCAGGTGACCATGGTCATCTACAATTATAACATATTCCATTCAGTAGCTAGGTCTAAGGGGCTTCAACTGCTTGTCCATTCCAGATGCTCCTCCCCATTAGTTGCATTGTTCAGCTAGTGGATCTCCACCTTAACCATACACTCCTGAGGGACTCTAGAAGACAACAGCTTTTCTATGGCACACAACAGTGCACTGGGTACCTCACTTGAGAACTAAGTTTGTGCGAGTGCTTAAGCTGTCCATTTACCAATGCTAAGAGCTTCATGATAAGCCTCTGCCTATCCAAAGCATTGTATAAATAGACAATGAGGTTGTCAGTTTTCCAATGGACCAAGCCACAGAGGTTGCCAGAAAAATATTGCAACAGAAGATTGTAGATGAACTGAAATACTATTACTATGCACTTCACTTGCTTTGAATAGAAACTAAAGTTGATTCTAGCATGATCTGAAGACTGCTACATGAGCAAGTCCTTACTAGGAGGGAAAGATGAAGACTGATGTGAACATCTCCTGATCTCTTCTGTTTTGTTCTGTTCTTGGTGTTCATCACTGTACCCTTTCTGGACTTCCTATTACCAATGTTTCTGAAACTGTTTCCTGAGATACTTCCCTCATCCTTTGAAAATGAATCAAAAGCCTTGGTGGCATGGTGGTTAAATGCTGGTACTGCAGCCACAACGTTGTGAGTTTGATCCTGTAGGGCTCCAGGATGACTCGTCCTTCCATCCTTCCAAAGGTCAGTAAAATGAGTACCAGCTTGTTGGGGCAATTAGCTAACACATTATAAAACCACTTAGAGAGTGTTCGGTGCTATAAAGCAATACAGAAGTATAAATGCTTTTGCTACTGCTAAAAGAGGAAGAAACGCAAAGAAGAATGAGTACAAAGTAGCTAGAGCTAGACAAATTCTAACAGGAGGCCATTGAAGAGATGGCCTGAAGAAACAAAGCCAGTACAGGAGAAGCTAATCAGCAATCTTCTTCTCTGCTTTGAGGCCCGATATTGGGCAAAAAGCAGGATACTACTACTACTACTACTAACAACAACAACTTCAAAGATGTCAGTACAGTGGCCAACAGCCCAGCACCCAGAAGACTGTACAGTTTTACAAGCTCTTTGAAGATGAGCTGACCCTGGAACACTTAAAGAGGCCACAGAGGATCATCTTCTGCAAACTGCTTGTGTTGCAACCCATTGGCAGCAATAACCTCCTCTGCTTCCAGTTTCTGATGAAGCTCAGGTCTACCAAAGCAGATGATGAAATGATTGCCAGAGAATGTGTTAATGGCTTGAGTGTTTCTGACCCACAAGGTGTGTGCAGGGCAAGAGGAATGAGGCTATAAGCCCTTATGGAGGAGAAGCTGAAAGAGTAACTCAGCCAGAGGCTGGATCTGCATCTTACATAGAGCATACTCCTCCTTCTTCATTGTTGCTTTGCTGTGCTTTATATTTGACAGAGGTGAAGCCCAAACCAATTCCAGTGACTCCAGCAGCTGAGCTTCTGAAGAGTAAGGAACGTCATGAAATCTTGCTGGATTCTGCACCCAAGGTGTTGGGAACAAAGATTTTATTTTGTAGACAAAAGAGAAATTACCAGTCCCTGAGGTATCAGTTGAGCCTCCTGGAAACAAAATTAGGAACCCCTCAGAGCAGCAAAGTCAGTGCTAATAGAGTCTAGCTATTCTCCCAGCATGGATTTAGAACTTCTGAACCTGATCTGGAATCTTAGACCATTTCTGCACTGCACTGTTATAATGCTGTCATTCCACTTTCAACATCCTATGGAATCCTGGGACTTGCAGTTTAGGAAGGGACTTTCACAATTTTTAGCTAGAGAACTCTTTGGCCTCAGTAAACTGCAAACCCCAGAATTCCACAGGAAGTTGAAAATGGAATAATAGCACTATAACAGTGTACTGTGGAAATGACCACAGTGTATAGGCATTTATTGTAGACAAACTCCTTTCCACACACAGTACCCCACCAACTCCTCTGATATGATCTAGATGGTTTTGTTTGCATTTAGGTCAGATGAGAAGCATCTTGCATATAGTGGAAACATCTCCATTTATTTACCATGTGCAAGGTAACTTATTTTTGTGGATACATGTGTAATCCACAGTCAAGACAATACGGTATCTTATGCAATATTGTCAGATGTTAAGATTTGTATATCCTAAAATTTTAGTAGAGAAGTGATTTAGTGCCCGTTTGGGATGATGCAAGGAGGGAGATTCCCAGATGTCCCTAAGGCTGCAGTGGGTTATGTTTTTTTTTTTTTCATGGAGACACAAATTGTGTAGAACTGAATATGGCTGTGTTAGCCTAGCCATTACTGTGGAGGATGGGCACTTTGCCTTATTGAAAGATTGACTCTGCAAAGTAGTGGTAGTAGTGATATATACTTCATAGTGCAGAACTCTAGCTTGGCAATAGCAATGAGGTCTCCACAGTTCTTTTATAGATGTTGCAAAGTGGCATGAAAGAGGTTCATGCCAGCATCTTCATTTTTATCCTTGAAGTAGTTGTTGCTGGAGCCTGGGATTGGTTGTGTTTGTTTTGTTTTATGAATATGCTGTCATGCTTTGGACTACAGTCCCATTTCAGGCTGTTAGCTGTAACTCCTTTTTGTTTGGCATTTCTGATGTTGTGTTTATATGTGTGTATTTGTGTGTACTAAACATGATTCCAAATGCGTGTACTAAACACCATTCTGCATTTCTACAGTATGAGATACTGGGGTCTTAGTGTCTTGCTAAGTTAATAAAAAAAAAAAAGGAAGAATGGGACTTAGAGGATCTAACAGTGTCCATTTGCTGTTTTTGCAGACAAGAACCTTGCTGAGGTTTTTCACTGTTGGGGAGAGGGTAAGCAAAACATGGCCTTGGCAGCTTTCTTTCTTGCAGTTCTGTTTGAGATGATTCTGTTCACCAGTGAATTGCTAAGATGAAAAGTGTGATGTTTCAAGCCTGTCTGGATGTCACACTAACTGACAACCTATTCCCTTTCTCCAAAACTGGAAAATGATCTTTCTAATCTTGGATATATGGAGGCTGGTGATGATTACTGAGAAGTGAGAAGTACTCTTACCAATTGGAGATTATTGCTTCACATTTCTTGGACTGTTCTTTTATACAGCATTACAAATGCACTCCAATGCTAAGGACTGGCAGGCCCTGACTCAAAAGCAGTTCACATTGGTAAAACAATTCATTCTCTTTTTAGGGCAATAATAGAGAGGCAAATTGAGAGAGAAAGAGAGTGAATAGAATTTTGATACTCTCTGCAAGTACCCCCAGGTATTCCATATTTTTCTTTTAATTCCAGGACTAACAGATTTATATACAGTTTTTAATCCATAAGTATGCTGGCATTGCATTTGCATGCTTGGTGCATTCATTTTTAACCTTTGGGACAATGCAATCCTTTGTCCTACTAATGCCCTGCCTGACCACTCAGCTCCTCCAGCTCTTACCACTCCCACTGGCAGCTGCCAGTCTTGCCTCCTGCACCCCTCCTGTGCACCCCCGCGCACCCCCCACGCCTCCCGCCCCATCTCATTGCTTACCTGCTTGCCCTACCTCATTCTCCATATGTTCACTGTTCAGCTCATGCCATATTACAGTTCCTTTGTGAATGCAAAATGAATAGTGGTTGCAGCAGTGGCACCACTGTATGTGTCTATATGTTGATGCGTTTGACAACAGAGGTTCCACAATATTTTATGAAGTATTGTTGGGTTATTTTTTTCACCAGTGGCACATATCTTTAATATTCAGTAAATTTCAAAGATTGTTTCCAAAAGCCAGTTCCATCAGTCTATGGCCCTTTCCGCACTGGGCTATTAAAATGGTGCAGAGCGACCTTCAATGGAGGTCTTCTGCACCATGGAGTGGACTGGGGTTGACTGCTTTTTGTAGTTCCGCACTTCAGTCCGGTTCGGAGTGACCAGAACTGGTCATGCAGCGTGCTTTTTAAAAACCTCTTTTAAGAGGTTTTTAAAAAGCACAGAGCGCGCGACTCCGTGTCACTCTGTCGCCGTGCTCTGGTGCAGATTTGCAGGCGTGCGCTAGTGCGTGCCTGCAGATCTCCCGGGGTTGGGCTTTAGGCTGGCGACAGCCTCCACCAACCGGAAGCCGCCATTTTGGATACCAGAGCAGTGCGGAGTGACAAGCTCACACTGCTCCTTGTCCCGACGGACTCGCTCGGATGCTGAAGAAATCCAGTGAGTCCCGTTTTTGTGCTGTTCCTTTCCCATGTGCGGAAAGGGCCTATGTCTACTTTCTCCTGTTTGTCTTTTAATAGTGATTTACATTTGGGAAAGTGTAAATTCCCTCTCCACACTCGTTTTGATTCCATCAATTATTGCCACAGTGTGGTGGCTCCAATTTCAAATGAGGCAAAAAAGACTGGTGGGATTCTGAGTAACACCACATAAATGAAAATGACAGACTTTCATATCTACAATTGTCTTTTTTTTTTAAAGAAACCGGTACAGTTACATTGTTATTGATTATGTATAATTCTACCATTATACAGTATGCCATTCTGGGTACTATTAGTAAACTAACAGGATATAAATACATGATAGACCTTTTCCACAACTCACCTTTTTGCAGAGATCACACGAGCAGCCTCTTGCGAGAGGCTTTTGCGTCCCCGTTGTTTCAGCTCTGCAGCTGCTGCCTGCTCACGAGTAGGTAGTGCAAGAGCCCCTACTCTTCCTTCCTCAGTGCAGCCTGGGATTTTCCCAGGCTGTGCTGGGGCAGGAAACATGAATGCAACAGCTCTGGAGCTCTGCACTCACAGCAAGTGTGCGTGGGGCCCCAGAGCGATGCGTGATCACTCACCATTTTCAGCTCAAAGCCAAAAACAAAATAGTGTGCAATTGACACCTGCCAGGCCCTGAAGCATCATGCGATTGCGAGTGCATTGTGTGGACCGCTCCTCGCAGTCACACAATGCTCCAGGGGCCCTTTTGCATGGCAAATGCCGTGTGAAAAGGTCCATAGTCTCAATTCTGTAGGGCTCAGTGTAGTTCTGCAAGAGGACCTACACTAATTGAGCTATGTTTCAGTCCTTGGACTTAACATACAGCCTCTGAAGTCCTCCCTTCCCAAGTGTCTGGCTATTGGGGTGGGGGGACTTTGGTCATAGCTGGGGTAGAAAGAATATATCAACCTTCACAGTCCCCACATAAGGACATACATAGGTGTAAAGGAAACCTATGCACGTGTATGCCACTAACAGGATGCCAGCCTATAAATAGAAAATCCTCAAGATGTCATTGTGTTAATATCATACTTGCACACATGTTTGTATGTCTCCTTTTGAACTAGGTACAAGAGGGTATTCTCTAGCCCTCTGTGCCTCATCGAAAACTTCATTCAGGCAGCTGTCAATCCACAGCTGTTTCTGCTTACTGGTGTGGATGAGAGGAGGCAATTCAGATGATGATGAATATGCAGTCATTCTGGGACAGGAAGATGTCCTCCATTCCTAAGTGCTCATTGTTTCTTCCTGTTTTAAGCTGAGACCAGGGCTTGACAGCTGCTGGAGTGGGTGAGGCCACGGAACTGCTTGGAACAGTGTTGTACTCTGCTTGCTTAGTGTAAGATCTTGAGATCAGTTTCAGTTTCACTGCATTTCTGTAAATCCCACCTGCGTGTTTGTCTCATCCTTCATTCAAATCAAGTTGCAAAATTTTGTTTTCTTTCTTCCCATGTGGACATTCTAACACATTTTCCACTTGCATTTTTCCTCATATATGTATTTTGGTGTATCTTTGCTAATGTACACATTTTCCTTACTTGGTAAAGAACTGTTCAGTTCTCCATATGCAGTTGGATTGCAACTCCCAGCATTCCTCACTACTGGCTGTGCTGGCTAGAACTTCTAGGACTTGCAGTCAGGAACAATTCCATCTCTGGGCTAAAGCATATTTAGATATATTTTACAATGGTACATATTTTCATCATCCACATTTTTAACCCTGCTGCACTATTTAAACAAATCACATCATGTAAACTTGGTACATTTTTTTTTGAGCAAAATGAGAGTCACGGTGTATTCAAGATATATTAAAAAAATATATACAATTGAACGCTAATGTATACTCAGAAATCAGATGTGTTCAACTCATTTACTCAGAGGCAGGAAAAAGTAAAATAAAAAGTAAATTAAATTATAGACACACGGGTGTGTGTGTATAATATTTTAGACTGTTGGCATTTCCTGACCAAAACAAATTCCAGCTCCCTTCCCACTGGAAAAAAAATCAGATTCCTCCAAATGAGGCCAGCCAAATAACAAGTGTAGCATGCTACTTCTGTTTTACTATGCCATGGCTACTGAAAAATGGCATGGGACATTTCCCCCCCCCCCGAATACATTGCACTGGCTTGGACAAAAAAAATATTTCCGTGACCTCCCCCACATAAATATACATACATGCACATACAGTTTTTCCCTCAAAACTTTCCCTTTTGTCCTCTCACATGTCCCATCATTATAGAGCTATCATGATTCCCATCAGTCCTTTGTCAGCTAATGCTAAGGCCAGTAGCTCATTCTAGACAGCAGTGTTGACTCGCCAGGTATCATTGTTTACTCTGCCAGAGAGCCATTAATTCCTTCCCCCTCAGGGCAGAAAAAAGAGTGTTTAAACCCTGGCTTTTTGCTAAATAACTTGTAGTACTTTTGACATACTAACCATCACTCTACTGCTCCAATTCTCCATCTGGTACTACACTTGGACCCTTGGTCTGAGTCACAGCATCTCATCTCTTCACTTCTGGATAGGTAAATATCACTCACATCATCCTAAATGCTCTCCATCCAAACCTTTCCTCTTTTCCTTCAGTTGGCCTTGTGCGATTGCAAAACTGCTTGGGTCTTGTGGGTATATTCTATGTGAGAAAAGCACATTTAGGGATCTAAACTGTTCCTGTATAGTTCATGAAGGTACAAGAATAGTTTTGAGCATATTATAGTTCTTAGAGGTAATCACAGTTTTCAATCATGATCACATTATCGTCATCATCATCATCATTTATTTATACCACAGCTTTTTATCAAAATTTGGGCTCAAGGATGCTTACATCACAAATGTGTCACTAACCTCATGAATTTCTAACATAAGATGAAGGTCCTTTAACAATGAGATTTGAGAAGTTAATTCCATTCTTTGGGAAAAAAGGCTTTTGTAAGACAAAATTCTACAGATTAGACTTGCTTTTGTGAAAATGGCAGCAGCCTTAGTTTGGGATGCGGTCTCAAAATGAAGATTAATTAATTCCTCTTTTCAGAAATGGTATTCACTCACCTGCTTCTTATCTAAAAATGTAATTTAACACCTTAACCCAGTGGTTTTTGTTAATGTGAGAGCTAGAAGTGGAAGTTGGGCTGAAGCAGTGGAAAGAGAGCTCGAATCATAACTGAAGGAAAAGGAGAAGTGGAGAAGAGAAAAGGCAGAACAGAAAGACAAGTAAGTCGCCAAGAAGGACCAGTGAAAGGAGTCAGAGGCCATTTCCACACGAGTCTGTCTATACGCGATGATTCCACTTTCACCTCCTATGGAATCTGGGGTTTGCAGTTTCGGGAGGGGCCGGCTGATCCCTTCCAAAACTGCAAACCCCAGGATTCCATAGGAGGTTGAAAGTGGAATCATTGCGCTATAACAGACTCGTGCAGAAATGGGCAGAAACAGAAAAGTATAGTCATTGTGAGGCAGGAGAATGGTGGGAGAACAGTTTTGGAAAATGGCTTGCAAATTGGCCTCTGCAAAGAATTACTTTTCTGAAACTTGAGAGGAAGGCAACATGAATCAAATATTCTGGATCTGATCCTGACCAACAGGGAAGACCTTGTTAATGACGTAGAACTGGTTGGATCTTTAGGAGAGAGTGACCATGCCCTATTAGAATTTTGCATTCAGTGGGGAAGAGAAGGCAAGTGTAGCCAGGCATTCGTCTTAGATTTTAAAAAGCAGACTTCTGTAAACTGAAGGAGCTGCTGGTTGAAATCCCGTGGTCAAGAATAGTCAATGAGAAAGGAGTTCAGGATGCATGGGAGTTCTTTAAAGGGAGGTACTGAAGGCACAGGCTAAAACTGTGCCATTAAGGAGGAAAAATGGAAGGCACCTGAACAAACCGGAATGGTTGACTAAAGAGCTCTCAGCTGAGCTAAGTATTAAGAAAAACATGTACAGGAAATGGAAGAAGGGGAAATCACCAAAGAAGATTATAAGCAAGTAGCCAGGAGATGTAGAGAGAAGGTCAGAAAGGCTAAAGCACAGAACGAACTTAGGCTGGCCAGAGACATTAAAAACAATAAAAAGGGCTTTTTTAAATACGTCCGCAGCAAAAGGAAAAAGAAGGAGACGATAGGGTCACTGCGCAAGGAAGATGGTGAATTAATAACAGGAGGAAGAAAAAGGCAGAACTCCTCAACACCCTCTTCACCTCAGTTTTTTCCCAAAAGGATAAAACACTCAACCTGGCGGTTGGGGAGCAGGTGAGGAAGTGGGGGAAATGCAGCACAGAATAGATAGAGAGGTAGTACATGAATACCTAGCCACACTGGATGAATTCAAGTTTCCAGGGCCAGATGAATTGCATCCTAGGATTTTAAAAGAACTAGCAGAGGTCATTGAGGAACCTCTTGCTATAATCTTTGAAAACTCTTGGCGGACCGGAGAAGTTCCGGTAGACTGGAGGAGGGCAAATGTTGTCCCCATCTTCAAGAAGGGAAAAAAAGAGGACCCAAATAATTATCGCCCAGTCAGCCTGACATCAGTACCTGGAAAGATCCTGGAGCGGATCATCAAACAGTCAGTTTCTAATTACTTAGAAAACAATGCCGTAATTACGAAAAGTCAACATGGATTTCTCAAAAATAGGTCATGCCAGACTAATCTTATCTCTTTTTATGATAGAGTTACTTGCTTGATAGATGAAGGGAATGCTGTGGACATAGTATATCTTGATTTCAGTAAAGCCTTTGACAAAGTTCCCCATGACATTCTTGCAAAGAAGCTAGTAAGATGTGGACTGGACAGGGCTACTGTCAGGTGGATTTGTAACTGGTTGACTGACCGTACCCAAAGGGTGGTCTCCAATGGCAGATTCTCATCCTGGAGAGAAGTGACTAGCGGGGTGCCACAGGGTTCTGTCCTGGGCCCGGTGCTGTTCAATATCTTCATTAATGACTTGGATGAAGGAATAAAGGGCACGCTGATCAAATTTGCAGATGACACCAAATTGGGAGGGGTTGCTAATACACCTGATGACAGGATCAAAATTCAAAAGGACCTGGACAGATTGGAGAGCTAGGCCAAGGCTAACAAAATGAATTTCAACAGAGAGAAATGTAAGGTCCTACATTTAGGCAGAAAAAATGGTATGCAGAAATATAGGATGGGGGACACGTGGCTGGCTAACAGTACGTGTGAAAGGGATCTAGGAGTCTTCATAGACCACAAGCTGAACATGAGTCAGCAGTGTGATGCGGCAGCCAAGAAGGCCAACGCAATTCTTGGTTGCATCAATAGGAGTATGGTGTCTAGATCGAGGGAGGTATTGGTACCACTTTATTCTGCATTGGTTAGACCTCATCTTGAATACTGTGTCGAGTTCTGGGCACCCCAATTCAAGAAGGATATGGATAAGCTGGAGCAGGTCCAGAGGAGGGCAACCAAAATGGTGAGGGGCCTGGAAGCCATGCCCTATGAGGACAGACTTAGAGAGCTGGGTATGTTTAGTCTGCAGAAGAGAAGGTTGAGAGGGGACATGATAGCCATGTTTAAATATTTGAAGGGGTGTCATGTCGAGGAGGGAGTGGGCTTGTTTCTCCTGCTCTTGAGACCAGGACAAGGAGCAATGGATGCAAGCTGCAGGAGGGGAGATTCCGCCTGAACCTCAGGAGGAATTTCCTGACGGTCAGGGCTGTCCGACAGTGGAATGTGCTGCCACAGAGTGTGGTGGAGTCTCCTTCTTTGGAGGTTTTTAAGCGGAGGCTGGATGGTCACTTGTCGGGAGTGCTTTGAGGGTTTTCCTACATGGCAGGGGGTTGGACTGGATGGCCCTTGTGGTCTCTTCCAACTCTACATTTCTATGATTCTATGATTCTATGAAAAGTGTAAGACCTATTTTCTTTAAGGACTGTAGTTAGAGAAATGTTTATTCTTTATTTGCTTTCCCTATTGCTCAGTTGAGGGTTACTGTAAAATGAAGCAAACTATTTTTTTAAAGGATATAATTGTTTTTTTTACATTTTTTTTAATGAAGGATATAATTATAAACTCTAACAAAAGAAAGGTTTTTGTTGTTTATATAATAGACAAGTAAAGCTTTTTAAGTTATAATGCTGTACTTTGCAGCAATATTAATGGTTGTCCCTCTAACGCCTGAAGCCCTACCACTCTACCAAATAGGGATTCATTTGTGAAATGAAAATGTGGAAGCTGCCTGATAAATTAAAAGCAAATCCACCTGGTGGCAGTGGAAGATTTCCTTGGGTGAGGTAGTTACCACACTATTGCAATGAAATGCGGACACTCTTTTTGGCCACTCACAAGACAAGGACCATTTCCGCACTAGACTGTCATAGTGCTATTATTCCACTTTTACACCCTGTGGAATTTGGGGTTTTGTAATCCCCTTTGGGGTCCCTCCTTAAATTGCAACAGTCTAGTTCAGAAATGGCCAAGGATAGGCCAGTCTATGACACCTTTCTCCCCCTACACACAATGACCCAAAATAATCATGCTTGGTTTTTAAGGATGTTGCTACTACTACTATAACTACCACTGGGATTCCTTTGCAAAACACATAAAAGAATACACATATGAATTTTTTAAATTAACATTTTTAGTGTTAAAAAGTTCAAATTTGCAAATGAAAATAAAATGCAGTGGCTCTAGAATGGCCTCCTCCTTGTTTATCCTTCTGTTGGCAGGCCAAAACGTTTTCATTCAGGCAGCCTTTTAACATTGCAAAAGGGTTGTAGGTGCTGCACTGTTTTAAATTGTAGTGTTTATTATTTTTAAAGTCCAGAGTGTGTGTCTTAACGTGGTCCTTAGTTTAATTCAATTTTAATCTGGCTTTTTATATGTTTTTAATTATAACCTTTTAAATGTGTAAGATCTTTAGTTACAGTCTTGGGAAAAAGATGAGATAGAAATAAAGTTTAATAATAATATTATTATCAATAATAAGTACTATAACAGAGAGTTTTACCAGGTTTTTCAATCTCATAAAGCCCCTAATGCAACATATTGTTACAATCAGCCTGAAATAATCAGGGTTCCATGCTGAGCTCCATGCTACCGGATGTCTACCATCATCTCATAATCAATTGGTTCCAGGATTCACAGAAGGTATCATGACTTTGAACATTTGTCATCACCTTAATTTCTTGAACCAGTTTCCCCATTAATATAAGAAGTCAGTTCCTCCTTCGTTCAGCTGTAAAGCTTGTGTCTTTTTTTCCAGTCAACACAATTTCAAGCCCTGCAAAGCAGTGTTTTATTTGGAGTATCAAACAAAGGGATAATAAACCTATTTCTGGAGCAATTTATAGGTCTTATTTTGTTATGCATTCTGTTTCTCCTGGTTCTCATTTGCATGTTTCTATTTTTTTTTTGCTGTTTCCTTTCTCTACTTCATGTTTGCTGTCTTTCCAAACCAAGACAGTGGATTTTGAGGGGAATGAGGTCTTGATGTTTGGTACATTGTAATACAGTTCTCACCCGCCCTGTTTTTAGTGCTTCTCTTTCTCCAGTTCATAAATTATTTTTAACTTACATTTAAATATCTCTCTCTCTCTCTCTCTCTCTCTCTCTCTCTCTCTCTCTCTCTCTCATTACCAGAAGGAAATTGATGGTACATATGGCAAGCAATGCCAAATGCTCCTTGTGCTGATATATACTTGAAGGATTTCATGGCTCCAGAGTCCTAACGAATCTTTGATAGTAAAATCCAAACTGCTACTGGACAGCAGTTCAGTTTTCCTGCCAC